>VZRR01005023.1:0-100952 GCA_013398015.1 Oreocharis arfaki | reverse complement strand
AGGATAGGATGTCCAAGATGGATAATGGTGTGTGCTGGAAGGCCAAAGGATCTTAACTTCAGGGAGGTCTGCAGAGGTTAAAGGAATAAGATTGGATGGGAACAGGGGCTCCACAAGTTGTTTTTAAGGTCATGGTCACTCAACTATCAACTCCAAATGCTGAAGGCAAAAAGATGACTTCTGGCCTTCTTTGGCCACCACTACTCCTGGGTTTCATCCTTTCAGGCAGAGCACTACTTCTTATTTCCCTTCTCATCCCACCTTCTTGCTTTCCTCTCCCCAACACCAGTCACACACTCTTTTTCCCTCTCCTTCCCTGCCTATTTTGACATCAAGTTTTAATGTCAGCCTAGAGACAGAGCATCTCTTATTCCTGCGTAAAAATGGTGGGAAGTATAGCCTTACCCCACACAATCTCTTCTCTCAAAATCATCAAAGCTGGTTGCAGCATCACTCTCCTGCATCCTGCCTGCAGGTTTTGGTTTTTCACAGATGGAGTTTTCATTTAATCATGCTCAGACTGAATGAAAGCAGCACTATTAATTAAACAATGGTCCATCTGGTGCATTGCAAATATCTACAACACTGGGAGATTAATATCAATTATATCAGAAGCTTGAGGGATGCAAGAACCTGCAGAGATACACTCTTTGGGCTGTGTTAGAAACCAGGCAGATGAAGAGTGTATTCCTGCGGAGAAATCTCTGGGCAGGGAGCAGCAAGCATCTGATCCTGTTGCCAGCTGTGATGCCAATATTCTTTGTGCAGCTGGACAAGCCACGTCCGTGAAGGTTTCTTCAGGTGAAAGTTGGGGCAAATTTGGTCTGTTACTCCCAGTTGTACCCTTGAAAACACATCCTGTATTCTTGTACCCTAGAACTCCTCCATTATAAAATCCTTTCTTCAAAACGTGCTTTAGGAGTTGCGGAGAAAAGTGTCTACAAGGACTGGGGATAAAACCTGCAACATCTGGTTTGAAATCCCTATTTGCAGTATTTTAGTTCAGTGTGGTGTTTCCTGGTGTTTCCCAAACTAGAAACTCTCCTCCTACCAGCTCTAGTTCTCTCTTTAAACTCATAATTGTTAGCATGCTGATGTGGAAACCAGATTGTTTTTTCCACAAATCATGCCCCAGCCCACTGGCACAGCCCAAGACATCCCAGATTTCTTGTGTTCATCATCCTGTAGCAGCAGCTATCCAGAAATCCAGGAAGGTTGATTGCTGTGGTGGCACGTAGCTGATTTCTGTCACACGTGTGCCAAGTCTGGCACATGTGGTGCTGGAGCTGTTCAGATGAAAAGAGATAATTTTTGGACGTGTTGACCCTCCACTTTTGACCGTGGTGGCAGCAGTGGGTGTGTGTGCAATTTAACCGTGGCAGAGCACGTCACTGGATTTTCTAATGAGAGCACGAAGAAATGGGACTAGAATTCAAAAGAAAAAAAACCAAAACAGCTCTGTCGTATTGTTTTTAGAGCAGCTGCTCTATCAAGGTAAAGAGTTGTGTGCAGTAAACACTGGCTGACTGTGATGAATAACTATTCGATCAGAGAGGGAGAAGTGCCACTCCACAGTAAGGAAGGAAAACCTATGTCTGTGCTAGAAACAGTGACCGTAGATTTGTTATCAGGTGTGTAAGCTTTTCTATCTTCTGCATTTAGCTTTCCGTGGCAATTAAAGGTCTCATACATGGCTTCTTGAGCAGAAGTTCCCTGTCTAAGACCCCAGCTGACAACTCATGCTGGGCCTTGTTTCCCTGAAATGTAAAACTGATTTTCAATTACAAGTCAGTGGACTTTTTGCTTGAATGGGAATTAAGTCAATCAGAAGCCAATACTTTTTTCTTCCCTTACCAGATTTCAAAAATCATTTTGGCTTTGGGCTGAGTAAATCCAATGTCAGGCACATTGACCTGCTCAGATTTAAAGCTGCTTTGGCCAGATGTAATAAAGCAAGGATGGGAGAACTGAGTTGGAACGAATAGAAACCATCCTAAATCCTCAGACTTAATAATCAGCTTGGCTTGACAGGGTTTGGAGGCTAGAGAAGTGTTTAGATGAATAAATACTCTTTTGCATTTCCTCACTCTGGAAAGGCTCCTTGGAAGTTTCCTGTCGCAGGTGAGGCTACAGGGTATATCTGTTCTTCTAATTGGAGTGCTGCTCCCCTCAGTGGAGATGCAAGTCCAAGGGAAGGTCACACAGCTTTGTGCTGCTCACTGCAAGGATGGGGTCCACATGAAGCCTTGCATAAACTTGCAAATGGTACTAAAAGAAAGGGACTTTGGACTTGGTTCTACCATCTGCAACTTATTCTGCATCCTGCTCCGTGGAAAATAACTCATTTTAGAATGCAACGGCGCCCCAGGGGGAGATGGGTCATGTTTGCAGGCTGTGGAGCTGCCAGCCTTCTTGTGACGCCTGTATGGAGGACAGAAGAGTTGTCCTTGTCTTGACACTGAGGGATTTGAATGTGGCTGGCTTGTTCCTGTGAAAATCAGACTTCCTGCCCCCTAGTCTGTGATGGAAAATTTCCTCTTTTTGGTCTATTTTTTTCTTGTCTGCAGCATTTATTCTATTTATTCTATTCTATTTATTTTATTCTATATATTTATTCATTTAATACCATCAGAAAGATGAGGAAGAACAGTTGAATGCCTAGAAAAAAGGATGGAAAGGAAACTAAAGCTCAAATGTTCCTTAGCAGTAATGCTTTCTCCTTTGTGCTATAGAGTGCTCTTGAGAGCAGAAACTGAGCAGGAAGTTGTAGGTGAGGAAACTTATGGGAAACTGACGTTTTCTGAAGACTTCCAGATTCAGGAACACAAGGAACAAAGAAATAAAGTTGACCTTGTTGATACATTAAACCCATGTAAGATTTTGAGATTTTCAGGTGAAATTTCTCGTAGAACAAACACAAGGAAGGAAGAAGGTCTCATGTTTGCTCTAGACTAATAGTATGGATCTGAGAAGGTTAATTATTTTCTGCTGACCTCATCAATCTCAGGTCAAATTGGTGTTCTCAACTAATTGATGACAAGTCACGAGTTCTTCACCCTTTTATAGGTTTGGTTCATCTGTATATCAGCATAAATTCGCCAATTAAAACTTCAGCTAAATAGTGTAATTTCCACAAGCTCATCCCCCTTCTCAAGATGTTGATTTACACATTTTGGGCCTAGGACAGTCTGGGTGTCCTTGAAGAGCAGGCTTGGAGAGGATTTGTTATCTCTACCTGACCTGAGAGAACAGCAGCTAGCAGACTACAAGAAACTTCCCAGTTACACACTAGGCAGTACAGGATTTGAAAAATATAAAAGTGAAAACCCAAGGCATCAAGGGTAAGTTCTCCTTGGCAGAGATTGGATTAGATGGGATTGTTGCCACCTCTGAAATAAGACTTGGGTATGGTACGAGCCATCCTGATCTTGTTTACCCATCTGTCCCCTTGCAAGTTCTACATTTTTATTTTTATTGATGCTTTTACAGTTTGACAAATATTTTTCTATGAAGAGAAACATAATTAACTTAAGTCATTTATATTAATCAGAAAGGGGAAGACTCATGCAAAACGGGTAATTTTGCACTGAACAGATCGAGTAACCTAATGAATATAGATGATGCTGATTTATGTGTTTACAGAAAAGTAACACTAGGCTGGAGGGTGGAGAAAGACAGCAGGGCACAAAAATGGACTGTTAAATGATGTTCTAGGATTTCTGTGGAGTCCTGCTCAAGAAGTGTTTCAAATGTAAATGCAGCTTTTCGCTGTGCTTACTGGGACTAAATTACTCAGAACAAAAAAGCAAGACATTATAGATTCACTGTTTCTAAATGATGGGCTGACCCTCAGTCCCATAAATGAGCCACATTGTTAAGAGTTTCCACTCATTTATTTCACTGGAGTTTGTAGGGCAACGACACATTTCCGTCAGGGAGAAGGTGCATTTTGCAAAAGCTAGTGTCAGGCTCACTACCTTCTTTCCAGGACTTGCATCAAATACTAGTAGGAAAAAACATAGTGTTGAAATGTCAGCCTCATGGAATTAATGACAAAATACCCACAGGATTCAAAGGTGACAGACTCTCCTGTAATGCACTGGATAGCTGTACAACCAGATGCTTCGTAGATGGAGGGATATTATACCTAATCCCATTTGGTGCCCTAAAATGTGCATATTGAAGGCATTGAGGGTGTGTGCATAATGAAAAGCATCTTGGTCTTTTATAGAACTGCTAAAATCTGTACAATAAATGATTTACCTTCAAAGACATTTCTAGCTTAGCTTCTCAGACTGGGCACAGGCACTTGCAACCTCAGGGGAAAGCTAAGAAAGTCCTGATGTACCCCAGCAGTTGCACAATGGACTCTCATGTTTCTCCTCTCTTGAATGAAATGAGTAAATCCAGGCACAAGGGTTTCCTTAGCTTCACATCTCCAAGAGAAGCCATTACTTCCAACATTCAGCGCCCTTTTATCAGAACCTGTTACAGCTCTGAACAGAGCAGTCTTAGATTCACAGCTTTGTTTGCTCAGGTTGCCTAACACAACTAGATTTTGGAGTCATATTTTATTAATCTTTTAAACAATCAATAATGAAGAGGAATAAACTTTGTTGGAAAGCTCCTTTTCTCCCAGAGGCTTTCAGAGAGGTTTGCAGACTGCCTGCAGGGAGCACAAAGCGGCCGTTTAACACTGTGCAGCTTAATGTGTGCTGAAAAGTAAATGAAAAATATCACTTGCTACTTCATCTTCAGCAGAAAATGTGGGGAGATGAAATATAATGATTCTGTAATGTTTCTGCAGGCATTTGTCCAAGACCACAAAACATCGATACTGCTATTGTGAAGGATGGGGCTTGAGTGGTACCGAAAGTAAAGTCAGCTTTAGCAAAACCAGCCCATTTGTAGCTTTTTATGTGCGTTGCCTGCCCTTGCTGGTGTGGGGGTACTGCAGGTATGGATGCTTTTCCTTAAGCAGCAGGCGCCTGGCAGCACTGAGGTGGGCACCTCCAGGAGCTTGATCTGAAAACAGAGCAGGCACTTCTACCTGTAGTGGTTGCTAGCACAGGCACCGGCTGCTTTGGGAGAGGTTTGCACCTCTGTCAGCAAAATGCTGCCATCCAGACTAGATGTTTTCTAAAGATCAAGCCAAAGATCATTCACAGAGATGAATCAGGAAAGCCCTAATGTCTCTGTGATGGGGAAGGCTGGGTTAGGTGAGCAGATTTTGTTTTCTTTCTGGCTCTGCTGTTTGCAAAATGCTTCACAGTTCAGGTTCACAGTCCTGAATTTTGTATTACAGATTGTTTTGCTCCCAAAGGAGGGATCCATGCCAGTGGTTAATTTTCAATACTGTTTGCTTCAATGTTGCAGTTCAGGCTTTTCTGCGAATATGTGCTAAGGACTGCCCATTTTTATTTCAGTCTCAAAAGCTGCTGAACAGTTTATTCAAAGAATTCTAATTAAAAATAAAACAAAAATATTACCCACAAGCAGACAGCAGGCCTGGAAATCTTAATTGAAAAGCTTTTAAAAATTAGAAATGATTGAAAGACCTCATGGCTTTCTGGGATCTGAGCCACCAGGATATATTTCACTGTCTCAAGCCTAATATTGTTACTGATTATGCTTTACAGGGAGTTGTAAGAGGCAACTCTCTCTGTCTGCTAAGATCTCTTACATCCATTGTGTTAAACATGGATGTGTTAAACCTTGAAAGAATGGGCGAAACTAGCACACAACGGGGAGTAAACACTGTCAACTTAGACCGTTGAATTATCACATGTGACCAGTCAGTGCAAACCCCTTTCTTCACCTCTGCAGGGGGTCTTTATGGAGGTTTTATTCTGGCTGAAGTCAATCTCTTCCATTTGCACCTGTGAAAACCTTCTGAATCTAGGCAAAACCTGAACTACTGCTCTGGTACAGGCCATGCCACATCAGGTATGTTATTGTTATTATTATTGGTACTAAATCTGTTCACTGCAGATTGAGCAATGCTTTGGAGTGTGCAGTTATTCACAGGAAGCTCAGAACTACTAGGCCCTTGGAACAGAAATGGAGGAAAGCTGATCGACTATACATTCGATGCTTTGTCATTTGTGCACACTTGCAAAAATCCCAGAGAATTGCCACTCTTTGTTTCACTGTTTACCATCTTTGACAAAGAATACAAGAGCCCATGAAAATAGTCCCTGTTGAATGCTGTGAGAATAGCAGTCGGTTTTCCCACAACGTTCAGCTTCTCGTGGTCCCCTCTTTCTGCCTTTCAGAGAACACGTCAGTGGTGCTGAGCAGCAGATAAGTGGTGTTGTCTGGGAGAAGCTCTAACAACGCGGGCTCTGCGGCAACCTCCCACGCACAGCTGAGGTGGCACAGTTTGAAGTGTGCTCTGCTCTTCTACACAGAAGCAGGGGTAAGGCTGGCTGGTGGGAGTTAAAAAACCTCAGCTCCTGGTTTGTTTTTCAGAACAAGTTTTGATTAGATAATTGCTCCTGTAGAGGCCCATCTGCATTGCCTGAATTCAGTTGCATTTCTTTTTAAACACTGCCACCTATTTCTGTTCCTCCTTCCTCCTTATCATACAATTCTGGCTATGGATTTACCTGTTCTGTCCTTGAGTATCTTTACAGCTGAGATGGTCTCTGCATCTCATTGACTCCTTCTGGTGTTTTCTGTCCTCCACACTACATATTCTGGTAGCTGAGAGAGACAATAAAGTTATTTCTTATCTGAAGAGAAGAGCTAAAAGTGATAATCTAAGTACAGCAGAGCTTTTGAATTCAAAGTGCTTTGCCTACACCCACATTGCAGGTGACAGGTGACAGTTTTTATTTTCTAACCTGAAGAAAAACTGCCTGCCTGTGCTAAAAGGGACATTCCAGCCATTGCGTGCCAGGGGCCATGTTATGCACAGGAGAAATGGTCTTATTTCTGTAGACATGCTGCTTCAGTCTTTAGCCCAACTAAACAGTCAGATGTGATCCCAAAAGGCAAAAGAAACCCTTGGCTGCTAGGAAAACTTCAGGTATACAAACACTGTTTTGGTGTCTCTCTTTTGCATGTGGTATCCGGTTTTGCCTGTTACTGAAGAGACTTGTGAAATCGGGGCCATTTCTGAAGATCTGTGATCACGAACACTCTGCTGGAAATGTGTCTGCCTTGCTAGATGGGCTACTTCAAATTTCTATACAGAAAAAGGTGGCAAATATTAGTAAAAAACATTTGCCCTGAGGCAATGGTACCACTAACACTGTGCTCATATGCCTTTTAAAATACATTTGGCAAAAAAGTGCAAACAATCTCACTATCATTGTTTTCGCTGATTTTGATCTTACTGAGACTTCACAATCATCATCACAGTTCAGGAGTAGATCTCACATTATTGTGAAAATACGAGCAAATAATGCCATCATTTCAGTTTCCAGATAAAAAATGTGGGACTAAATGAGGTGACTGGTAAACTCAAGGTTAACTCTAGATTGGAGTTCAGGTATTTTGTTGTATATCTTTGCTCCCCTAAAATGTGCCTCTCTCGTTCCTTCTTCCATGAATTTGCACTTCCTATCTTGTATTCTTGTACACTGTCCTCATGAACTATTGAACAGCTAACACGTTCCTTACCTGAGGGGTTTCACTCATGCGGTTAAATTGTCCCTATATTTCAAAGTTTATAGAGCATTTTGAAGCTTTTTCTTGAAAGAAAACTTTGTTCCTGGAGCTATTTCTGGAGACAGGATCATGCCAAAATGACCTTGACTTTGGAGATGCTTTTGAGTCCAAAAGTTACTAGAGTTAAAATGCACTAGGATAAAAAAGCAGCTGGATCTTTGGTCAGGAAATCCAAAACTTTGATGCTTGGCTGCATTTGGAGTCCTTTTCTAGCCAGTTTCAGTGCTGAGGATCCTGCTGTTACACAGTGGTTGTCCACAGAACATGCATCAGTAACTGCTCTTTTTCTGGTGGTCTGTTGTTTAATATCCAGAAAAGCTGAGAAGCACAATGAGTATTTCTAGATAGTTACTTTCCCATGAAAAAAGTTGTTATTGCTGGCACAGTGCTCCTTGGCATTGCTGGAGGGCTCTGTGTGGTTTGGACAAGACAAGAACCATCAGTGTCACTCAGAAGATCATGTGCAAGGACCTGCAACAAAACTAGGGAAAAAGATGGGGAAGTTTTTCGCCTTTTTTTTTTTTTAAGAGAAAACTGACTGCTAAAATGGTCTCTTTGTGATCAAATGGAGAACACACCATTTTTGTTGTTTTCAGATGTAAAGACCTCATGACTACTACGATGTGAGCACAGTTTCTGTGGTTATCAGATGTCCTTTTGTATTAGTTTCTCATGTGTTGTTGTAAAACTATACCTGCATCTACACTTCACCTAAAAAGCGAGTTCTAACTCTGCATGATGGCAAATCAAGAGCAGCAAAATTCTTATCATTCTTGTCAGATGCCCTTGAGCAGCTGTAAACTGGAGGTGGAGTGGTGGTGGGTGAGGGGCTTTTGCCACCAAAGACAGGCTTACCCAGGACTGAATGGGCAATGCATTCGTATTCCCTTACCATTATTCAGATATTCTCAGACAATTAGGCAGGGGAAATAAATTTAAAATGGAATAGTCTTTAGTACAGATTCTTGAAATTACTTTTATTAATCAACACTGATTTTTAAAACATTTTTTATGTAATAATGTCATAATTTTTGCTGTTAAAGAGAGTAGCAGGGAACCTAACAAAGGCTTGGGAGCTAATGAATCTGATTTTGTATTCCGCGTGTCATGGCCCAGAAGCCAGGCTCTGACAGAGTTCTTTATTGAACCTTCAGCCAGGCTCTTTGTGAGAGTCATTCTGTAAATGAGGGTTTGTAAGCCGTGACCATGGAAAAGGTTCATTGTCCATAACAGTAGATGGTTCAAGGGCCTGATTAATAGTAGTGAAGAAACACTTTCACCTTCAAGGTCTCCAACTCAGGTTTAGTCCAGTCTGGCAGTGACAGCAACTTCTTTGCTTCTCAGAACTGTAACGGACAGGAATGATACACAGAAAATCATGTGGCAAATTACACCACAAAAATATACTCTGAGGACCAGAGGGAGAAGTCACACATCTCTAGGGACATCTTTTGTAAGGGCTTTGCTTGTCTGGTAATCTTCTCAGAGGTGAATCGTTTTGGAAGGCTCTGCAATGCCTGTGGAGAAGCCTCTCTCACTATGTGGTCTCTTTAGGGAGCCTAAATGGACTCATTAGCTTAGCTGGGTAGGGTAAGTATTGTCCCAAACACGAGTCCTGGTGACAGGTTTGCTGGGAAGACTGAGGAGCACTGGGGTGACACTGAGAAGTGTTTCTGCCATGCTGTGTGTACTGAAATCATGTGCACAGAGTGCATGAGCTTTTATCACTTCCTTGGCAGGGGTATTTCCTGTTTGCTTCTGTTGTTGTGTCTGTTCCTGGCTTTGGTACCCATCTGCAAGATTGCCAGGACAGAAGCTGTTTCCTGCAATCATACAGTGCTTGAATCATTGAAGAGAGCTGAACATCCTACTGCCTCTGATTGCTATTAAAAATGCAACGTTGTGCAGTGGATGAGGAGGAGATAATTTCACTGATGCTGCTCGTGCTGACTGTATTGTGTGGAAAGTTTTCAGGAACTACCTTATGGCTGCCGAAAAGATGTGAATGCAACAAACGTTCCAGCTCTGGTTTCTTATGAGCATGTAGAGTTTGTGAAGACTTGTTTGTGAAATGAGAGACTGGCCCTGATGAAATCAAAGGATTCCATCTTTAAACTGATTTAAACATGCCTCCTGGGCTAATTGGCTAGTTAAGAATCTACTGAAGATTAGGAGGAAGAACTACATGTTTGCATTCTTTCTTGAATCAGTGATGTGGGCAGATGTCAGTTGAGGCAGGAAGACCAAATAAAGATCACACAATGAAGTGGATCTGTAAGAACAGGGAGAAAAGTGTGATGAGGCAGCTTATTGCTGATTAAGCATCAGCTAATCATGCCATTAATCAGAAAATCAAAATCTGACTGCTGGATGATAGGGTCAGTGCACTAATTCATACTAGCAGCAAAGGGAAAGAAGGGTGAGGGTGACTAGTGTGCCTTCCTCATACTGCTTTCCAAGTAGCTTGGCAGGCAAAATTGAATTTTACTTTGTTTGCAAAAATTATTCTTCACAATTATATTTTCTTACGCTTCCCAAATACTCTTTGCTGTGTGCCTTCGAAGTACATAATAAATTTCATTAATTTACTTTCAAAACATGCTCTACTCTGCTTAGCACCTCCTTGTGTTAGCTCTTGCACTACTTGTCTGTTATAATGGAATTTAGGACGTGAATGGCAAAATATGAATTTACAGTATACCACTCACAACTGAAATGAACTGTCAACTGCTAATTATTCACTAGGAAAGTTCATAGGTAACTGTGAATAACAAACACATCTGAGAGTTTTCCAGTCTGCCTCTGGACATTCCATAAGTACTGAAATGGTGACATTCATCGTATGATTTATTTCTTGTGAAATGTTTACTTGGCTCTGCTCCCATGTCTACAGCACCAAGCCAACAGCAGTAGGACACTAACAGGCTTTCTTGCGAGATATCCAGGGCTTCCTTTTTCAAATCTGTTAGTAAATACAAGAAAAACAGCTTTTTCCATGACATTTTAGTATTTCCAGCTGCTGCTTGATCCCAGAAGCCCAGAAGCATCAGAAAAACAAAAGCAAATGAACAGAGAAGGGATCCCTTAAAAGAGATCTTTCTCAAACAGAAGTCATTGGTAATCGGTGATTCCTTCATCAAATCCAGTTGGTGCCTGTGTGCTGGTTCGCAGGAAACTACACTGAACAGTTCTAACACTTCTAACAAGTTTGGGATCTTGCCAATTTTAAAGCCTCCAATGAAACCTCAGGTGAACATCTAAGGGCAAAGTGGAATCAGTACTGACATTTTTCCTGAACCATTTCTTCCATATGGCTGAAGATAAGTAAAATGCATGTTGTCGGGATCCTGCAGCAGCAGCCCCATGAGAAACCTCTATTTAAAGAGACCTGTGGACACCCGGTACTGTGCTGTCAAAACTGAAGCTGACCCTGCATAGCCCTGCTGTCAGCTTGGGCTTCAGACCTTCCCTTGCCTCTTCAGTTACTGGATACTGTGTGAGGACTGTCAGCTCAAGCTCTCTGGGGTGGCTTTCAGAGTTGCTGGTTCTAAAGTTTAAAAGCAGCTAAAAAAAAGTTTTATAGTGGCCTTGCAGTACCTAATGGCATCCTATGGGAAAGCTGGGGAGGGACTTTTTACAAGGGTGTGGAGTGGTAGGACAAGGGGTAATGTCTTTGAACTCGGGGTAGGTTTAGATTAGATACTCGGAAGAAATTCTTCTTCTGTGAGGGCGGTGAGTCACTGGAACAGGTTGTGGATGCCCCATGCCTGGAAGTGTTCAAGACCAGGTTGGATGGAGCTTTGAGTAATCTGGCCTAGTGGAAGACATCCCTGCCTACGTCAGGGTGGTTGGAATTCGATGATCTTTATGGCCTATTCCAACAAACCATTCTATGATTCTAAGAAAAGAAACTGTCCCTGAAATACTGATTTTGGTTTACAGTCAGAAATCTTAAAACTTCTGGGGATATTTGATAACTTCTGGGGATATTTGATATTTTTTGCTCTGGTTAATAAGAATTTTGTGTACTACGGTTGTCATATTTTCCCATATTTCAGCAACTACAAAAGCTAGAGAGACTAGAACAATAACATCAACAAAAAAAGATCCTCCCTGNGGTCAGTGCACTAATTCATACTAGCAGCAAAGGGAAAGAAGGGTGAGGGTGACTAGTGTGCCTTCCTCATACTGCTTTCCAAGTAGCTTGGCAGGCAAAATTGAATTTTACTTTGTTTGCAAAAATTATTCTTCCCAATTATATTTTCTTACGCTTCCCAAATACTCTTTGCTGTGTGCCTTCGAAGTACATAATAAATTTCATTAATTTACTTTCAAAACATGCTCTACTCTGCTTAGCACCTCCTTGTGCTAGCTCTTGCACTACTTGTCTGTTATTATGGAATTTAGGACGTGAATGGCAAAATATGGATTTACAGTATACCACTCACAACTGGAATGAACTGTCAACTGCTAATTATTCACTAGGAAAGTTCATAGGTAACTGTGAATAACAAACACATCTGAGAGTTTTCCAATCTGCCTCTGGACATTCCATAAGTACTGAAATGGTGACATTCATCGTATGATTTATTTCTTGTGAAATGTTTACTTGGCTCTGCTCCCATGTCTACAGCACCAAGCCAACAGCAGTAGGACACTAACAGGCTTTCTTGCGAGATATCCAGGGCTTCCTTTTTCAAATCTGTTAGTAAATACAAGAAAAACAGCTTTTTCCATGACATTTTAGTATTTCCAGCTGCTGCTTGATCCCAGAAGCCCAGAAGCATCAGAAAAACAAAAGCAAATGAACAGAGAAGGGATCCCTTAAAAGAGATCTTTCTCAAACAGAAGTCATTGGTAATCGGTGATTCCTTCATCAAATCCAGTTGGTGCCTGTGTGCTGGTTTGCAGGAAATCACACTGAACAGTTCTAACACAACCTTTGGGATCCTGCCAATTTTAAAGCCTCCAATGAAACCTCAGGTGAACATCTAAGGGCAAAGTGGAATCAGTACTGACATTTTTCCTGAACCATTTCTTCCATATGGCTGAAGATAAGTAAAATGCGTGTTGTCGGGATCCTGCGGCACCAGCCCCATGAGAAACCTCTATTTAAAGAGACCTGTGGACACCCGGTACTGTGCTGTCAAAACTGAAGCTGACCCTGCATAGCCCTGCTGTCAGCTTGGGCTTCAGACCTTCCCTTGCCTCTTCAGTTACTGGATACTGTGTGAGGACTGTCAGCTCAAGCTCTCTGGGGTGGCTTTCAGAGTTGCTGGTTCTAAAGTTTAAAAGCAGCTAAAGAAAAGTTTTATAGTGGCCTTGCAGTACCTAATGGCATCCTATGGGAAAGCTGGGGAGGGACTTTTTACAAGGGTGTGGAGTGGTAGGACAAGGGGTAATGTCTTTGAACTGGGGGTAGGTTTAGATTAGATACTCGGAAGAAATTCTTCTTCTGTAAGGGCGGTGAGTCACTGGAACAGGTTGTGGATGCCCCATGCCTGGACGTGTTCAAGACCAGGTTGGATGGGGCTTTGAGTAATCTGGCCTAGTGGAAGACATCCCTGCCTATGTCAGGGTGGTTGGAATTTGATGATCTTTATGGCCTATTCCACCAAACCATTCTATGATTCTAAGAAAAGAAACTGTCCCTGAAATACTGATTTTGGTTTACAGTCAGAAATCTTAAAACTTCTGGGGATATTTGATAACTTCTGGGGATATTTGATATTTTTTGCTCTGGTTAATAAGAATTTTGTGTACTACGGTTGTCATATTTTCCCATATTTCAGCAACTACAAAAGCTAGAGAGACTAGAACAATAACATCAACAAAAAAAGATCCTCCCTGAATTCCAGGAACTGGAGCATTAAGTAAAACACTGCTTTTATAAGAACTAGAACTGTGCTAGTTTTGGCTGGGATGGAGCTACTTTTCTTCATAGCTGGAAGTATGGGACTGTGTTTTGGATTGGTGCTGGAAACTGCCTAACATAGGGATGTTTTTGTTATTGCTGAGGAGAGCTTATATGGAGTCAAGACCTTTTCTGACTCTCTTCCCATCCTGCCAGCGAAGAGGCTGGGGATGCACAAGGAGCTGGGAGGAGACCCAGGCAGGACAGCTAATCCCAGCTGACCAAAGGGATATTCCATACCATATGGCATCTTGCACATCTTATAGAGCTAGAGGGGAAGAAGGAAGGAGTGGACATTCAGTGTGACAGTGTTTGTCTTCCGAAGTCACTGTTATGTGTGATGGAACCCTACTTTCCTGGGAATGGCTGAACACCTGCCTGCCAAGGGAAAGTGATGAATAAATTCCTTATTTTACTTTGCTTGGGTGTGTGCTTTTTGCTTTATCTGTTAAACTGTCCTTATCTCAACCCACAAGTTTTCTCACTTTTACTCTTCCAGTTCTCTCTCTTATCCCACTGGGGGTAGTGAGGGAGTGGCTGCTTGGTGCTTAGTTGCCAGTGACATCAAACCATGACATTAGCAAAACTCACTGCTGTTCTTTCTCTGGAGACTGGCCTCATATATGTTGGCTTCTCTGTTTCCAGTGTGTGCTTGTCAAAACATTTCACTCTTCCTTTCCAACCTGTGTGGTGACTGCAGATGATCCCAGCTCCTCCCTGTCCCCCTGCCTTATTTTGATTTGAAAAGCATAACTCTTTTAGGTAACAGATGTTTCCCTGCCTAAAGATGCCACCCATAATGGGGAAATAATCTCCTGAAATGGAAAGGGAACATTAGCCTGGGCTTTGACATGTCAGATCTGAGAGGAGAGTGGAAGTGTTCTGGCAGTGACCTCAGGCAGAGCTGGGCTGGCAGGGTTGCCATGGCAATTAGCTTATCACATCAAGGTCCCAGTAATCAAACAGCAAAAGATGTAATTCAGAGAGCACTGAAAGTAAAATATGCATATCTGTATGTATTAAGTTGCAAGAAAAGTGGGCAAAGAGATTGAACTGTCTCAGCAGGTTATCTTCTTTTGGTTTAAATAAAATAAGCATCAGAATTTTCAGCAACTTCAGTGTCAAGAGGTGATACTGATCAAAATACAGATATTATTGTGGCATGAGTACAAACTGAAAGATATATTCAGATGTGCAAACTGAAATCATACTCAATTCACATGAAGAATTACCCTATGTTGGTTAATGATAGTTTTTTCATTCCTTCCATTTTCATTGAAAGAAATGGCCAAGCAATCACAAAGTAGTGTTAGTTTGGGCCTTGGCTTGAGTGGAGTGAAATAACTCGTAAAAGCTGTGAAGTTTTATTGCATAAGACAGTGTTTGCCTAAGAAATACGTATCACCTTGTGGGAGGATCCAATTTTAAAAATAATCAGATAGGAACTATGGAATATTAACAGATGGATGCTTAAAATTTTAATTCTTAAATTCTTGAACTGTTATTGATATAAGAACAACTCTGTGATATGCAAGCTCTTATACAAATTTACCTGGTTACAAAGTGTGAAGAGAAGCAATAGGTTTGATTGAAAGAAACAGGCATCTCCAGGCATCAGTTTGTACGAGATATCTGCAGTAAGCACTAACCTGCTCAACCAGACTTTAAAGGCCAGACCAAGTGTTATCGGAAAAAACATTCCCTTTGGATTCACAAAAAGCTCTTGCACTTCACCTGTGACTGCAGATTCAGTAGGTGCAAATGAACAAAACCACGAATATTACTTAGCCAATCATGGGAGCTCTTGAGCACAGAAATTCAGCCAGAGACCCTCAGCCTTCCTACAGGCACTGGGAGCCCAGGTGTCTCTGCTAACTCTGCCTCCCTGTGTAAATGGTCTTTGTGCTGTTTACAGACTGGGCCTTTGGAAATCTTTAGAAGCAGAGAAATGACCATACATGAGAGAAATTGGAAGCTTACAGTCAGGGTCTGCTGAGGCAGAAATAAGCCTAAAACATGCACCAAAGTATAATGTTATAACTGAGTAAATTATATGCTTCAAAAGATCCCTGCTTACATATTTAGCGAGTGCTGGCTATGCATCTGCTCACACCATGATGTGTATATTTGAGCGACTGGAACAGTTCCTGAGGTTAATTACTAAACTAACCAAAGGCCTTGACTCGTTTGGAACTGATGGAGAGAGCTGCACTTAGTCCTCAAATTTATCAAGCAAACACAATTATGCTGGTCCTGACACATGGCTCTGACTAATGGCACAGGCTATTGGAGTAAAATACCCTGCCTTGTCATGCATCTCAGCCTCAGAAATTGTCATGCACCATGAGATGAGAGCTGGTGCAGGAGGGAAAGCAATGCCCACCCACTGGGTATTCTCCCTGATGCCTTCTCTTTAAATTACGCTGCATAACTGGAAACTACAGAAAAATATGGCGTTCCCTACCCTGGAAACTCGGGATATGCCTGCAGATAATTCTCACTAAGTAGTTTTCTCTTTGTAGGATACAAAGCAGTCTAGTTGGCTACAGCAAGCAGGACAATGAGCAAGATGAACACAAAGCTTTGAGGTCTGAGATGGTGTCTGAACCAGCTGCCAGTGAACTTCATCAGAATTTTCAGTGGGAACAAGAGCTGAGAATAGCTGGAGAAGAACGGCTCCCAGCCATCCGAGAAGCCCGATGCAAACTGCTGATCTAACGTCTGCTTATCGGCCTTTGCTAAGGCTGGCAGATATGCAGAGGGTGTAACTGCATGTCAATGAGCCATTGCCACAGGAATCAAAAGTTTCCCTCTCCAGCTTGCCTCCCTTGCAAGCTGTTGTTGGTGCTTCCTTCCCTTGCCTTTTACTGCATATTTCTGCACCCTGTACAATTATCCTTGTTCGGGAGGCTTCTCCAGGAGGGTCTTTGTTTCCCTAAATTGAATGTCTTTTTAAGTAAGCTTTCTGCTAGACACACACAAAATCACAAACCTGTAAACAGATATGAAGGTAGGGCAATGAATCTATCATTTCCAAGGTTGGTTAATTTATAATCTGAAAGCCTTTTCCACTTCTAAAGTAATAATAATCATATCCTTAAAAAATGTGATGATGTTCCTCATCAATGCCTAACTTAGGTGTGCAGTTATGGATATCCCCACTTAATAAAGCCCTCAAATATATGATTAAATCCTACTAAAGCCCAATCTTTAGGGTTTACCTGAAGTGGCACTTAATTTGTTACTGCTTTAAGAGTCCTTCTAACAAATCCTATCTAAATACAGAATTATGAAGCAGAAAGTGACATCCATAGCACCAGAATGATGATATTTTGTCCTGGTTCTGGCTAGGACAGGGTTAATTTTTGCAGTAGCTGGGGGAGTGGGGAAAGTTAAGACTCAGAGGTTATTCTATACCACCTCATGTATTGCCAGGGGTGAAGTGAAGAGAGACTTTTCCAGGGAAAAGGAAGTGCATCCGGAGAGAAGGGGTCTCTTCCAGTTTGAATAGTGTGGCTGCAAGTGGGTTGGCTTGAGCTCTGCAGTGAGAATTTTGCATGTGAGTTAGTCTCTCTCTTTTGTACACTTTTAAAATTAATATTGTTGCTGTTATTATTTGTTTTCTTATCTCGTTGCTCTTTCCAGTAAATTATTCTCATCTCAGCCTGTGATCTTTACCTTTTGTGTCTCCAATTCTTCTCCTCAGCCCACGGCTGAGGGGAGAAGGAAGGGGAGCAAGCAAGTGGCAGTGTGGTTTGGAAAGTCTCAGTGGGAACACTGAATGGGGGACTACCATTCTTAAACCACGACACATTTATTAGCAGAGGTGGTACTGAGCACTACTTGCTTTTAGAATAGTTTTCAACTTTTGGTTAACCAAGGCTGCATCCTGCCTGCCCTGGAGAACTGTCTGCAGCACCTTTGACATGGAATTTCCGAGCCTCCTGCACCATTTCGGCTGTGAAGAAGGGGTGGCAGTAGAAGTACAGTACCAGCCCTTGGGCATCCCACCAGGTGCTGTACAGGTCCCTGGCAGCAATTGCAGCACTCGAGTGCCAGCTGGAGGGTTGTGCACATGGGCATATCACCCACAAGCAGGAATGTGCTTGGGGCAGAGTGAGATGCCTGTCCTCCAGCTCCCACTGCTAGCTCTCTGTGACTGTATTTATGATGTGCTTGTGCTTGGCCTCTGCTTTTGGTCACAAAAGTTGAATGGGATGGCCCAGGTGTCAGACAGCTGCCAGGAGTATCTGTTTTCAAGGGGGAAAATGGGAAACCTGATTACAGAGCTAGTGTAGAAAGACTTGAGCTATGAATTGTAGAGTCATAGAATGATTTGGGTTGGAAGGGGACTTAAAGGTCATGTGGTCCAACCCCACTGCTAATGTAGAGTAAAATGTTTCTTAAAGGAAAGAAAAGAAAGAAAGCCTGGACAGGCTTTATGATGACCCTTTTAACGTTTGAATGTCAGTATTTCATGTAGCAGGATTGCAGAAAAGCCAGCTCTTCATTATGTACAATCTCTGTATCTTCTGGAAGACTTGGTGCACTTTAGCAATCAAAAAGAAAACGTAATTTTGACAATTCTTTAAAAGAGAAGAAGTAAAGGGGAAGGGGGAAAAAAAAGGTTGAAAGCACTAGTTTGCTCTATCATAGGTTTATTTTCTTGTGGTTTTGTGATCACAGAAGCGCTCTACCCAACTTTCCCTTTTTTGTGAAGTGATGTGAATGAAAGTTTTGCTGGAGTGAAAATCTTTTTGTTCTCTTTAAGTAGGAACCAAATTGCAGTATGCACCAAGGAGAAAGTAAGATGAGTGAAGGTCTTGCACCACACTAGTAAGAAGTCAATGTAGTACTTGAGGACAGTTTATCTAGGTGCATACAGCTTATGGCACAGGCACCAGCAGTGCTATAAAGCTGAAGAGCTCTGAGATCAGGCAGTGAGACAGTAATTAAAAGAAGTGTTTCCCGTGGGGGACTACAGAGGCACTAGTCTGCAGCAGGTGGCAGAAGTAGAGCTTGACAAGTATCTCTACACCTCCAGGAGCACATCCTGGTGACAGCCAGTCCTACTCACAGTGCGTTGAGCCAGCTCCTCCTCTCCCTAGACAAGGTCTGGTAGCCAGTGCAGGACACATGCAGGGAGAGACAACACTCTTACTGAGCCTCACTTCACCATCTACTGGTTCCTGGTTTGGACAAGGAGCTGCATTTTGCTGCTGGTTGTCATTGGTGGTCTGCACACAGAATAACTCATGTTCTGAACACCTAGCTGTCCTTGTGTGATACTGGTGAGAGCTGGATCACTGGTCCCTTCAATAAAGGTCCCTTCAATGTCTTCATTGACTACTGATTACTGCTGACCCAGAGAGCTGTGCTTTCTTCCCACACTTGGTAGATGTTTCCTGGCTCTAACTGCCATGAATTATTTTCCCTGAGTCTGAGTTATTCTCCTAGATCCTATGAAACTTAGGAATTCTATGGCTGAAATACCTTAATGATTCAGGGTTGCTATGATTTACAGTCCTGATTAGATCCCTCTGTGCATTTTGACTGGTTCCCTAATTGTGGGATGGCCTGCTATGCTCTCCAACAGGATTTCTGTCTCATCCAGTGAACATGATTAGTCCTGCTCTGGGGGGTCCCTTTTGCTATATTTTCAGTCCTTAGATGGCCTCTGTGTTTGTTAGTCTGACTACAAACCTTGTGCCCCAGAGTGCAAGTTAGGGAGAAATTTGGATGTGTATCAACCCCTTCTAATGCCCCGATTTCCCTAGTAAGGAAACCCTGACACACAATGAAAGAAAACCACGGTATTCGCCAAAAAAGTACCTAGTCTGGATTATCAGGGAAGGAGGGGTTTTGAGTGGGTCTGCAGGTAAAGCTAAGTACAGCTTACACGACCTTCATCTTTTACTGCTGTGGACTTCGGGAGGAAACATTCACAGCAAATGCCTTAGGGACCTGGAGAAGGCGGTGGATGGGGCTGTCATGGTTGAATCAATGCTCTGCTGCTTGGAAAAAATGGATTCCGTCTGTACTGCAGCCACAGGGCTTGTGCGTGATGCTTGGCAGAGAGATTCTGACTGTGTTTTCCATATCCTGCCTGTGTACAACGCAAGCTGTGGAGTCTGTTTGTAAAACAGAGGAGAGAAATCAGCAACCAGACTCAAAGCAATTAAAGTGCCTCAAAACCTAACATCCCCTACCAAGTCAGGACTTTCAAATGCAACACCCAGCACAGCTGGACATTTCAGATGTAATATCTCACCGTCTCAGTTCCCCATCTCCATGGGAAGTAGCATTACCACATCAATTATCAAGATTTGCTGTGTATATCAATTATTTTTGCAAACCACTCAAACATTGTAGTGATGAATGTTTTAAAGAACTTATGATTAATGTTGTCTTCAGATTAAGTCTTCACAGTGTACATAAATAAGGCCTGGGGCGGTACACAGACAAATTAAGATAAAATGAATTACTGAACAGCTGCTTCTGGGGGGAGCGAATCTCCTGTACTCTCCAGGTGGTGAGGGCGCTTGAAGATGGTGTATGCGGGCATGAAATTAAAGACCATGACACGTGCTTTGCCCACACAGGACTGAGGCAAGCTTGCACAGACCTCTTTGATTTATCTCTGATTTTGCAACTTTTCAACCTTTTCCAGTCAATGTGATGGTTTTTGTTGTACTAAATGTACCAAGGCAATGTGACAACACAAAGAGATAATTTATTTTTGTCGGGTACATGAAGCACATATTAAAAAAAAAAGAAAGCAACCCTCTCATATAAATAACTGTAACAAATGCTGGAAATCACATGTTAGTGCAGCCTTGTCATGAACACTGTGGAGGCCACGGTCCCCTTTGAGCAACACCAATACAATATTCTTTCCTGGGTCATACTGTGTAGCATCCCTATCCAGAATTCTGCCACCAGCCTCGAGTGTCTATGTGTCTTGGCACGCTTTATTCCTGGAAGGGCAAGGAATCACTGCTCGGCCATCTGCTGACTTTTTGAGGAAGGACTGAAAGAGAGAGAACTGAGAGGAGATCTTATCAATGCATACAAATGACTTAAGGGTGGGTGTCAGGAGGATGAGACCAGTAGAGTTCTGTGACAGGTCAAGGAGCAATAGGCACAAACTGAATCACAAGAGGTTTTATCTGAATATAAGAAAAGACTTCTTTGCTTTGAGGATGCCAGAGCATGGGCACAGGCTGCCCGGAAAGGTTATGGAGCCTCCTTCTCTGGAGATATTCACAACCTGCCTGGATGTGATCCTGTGCGGTCTGCTCTAGGTGAGCCTGCTTTAGTAGAAGGGTTGAACTAGATGATCTCCTGGTATCTTCCAACCCCAACCATTCAGTGATTCTGTGGTTGCATGGCTGACAATCCTTATTTCCCCTCCATTTTTCTGCTTCAGAGTTTGAGGACTAAAATTGTGCCCTGGCTTTCTCCCCACCACTGAGAGTTTGGCTGTAATTTAGTGTGAACATGAGTTGTGTTTGCCAGCAGCAATAAAACACTGGACCATGCTTTCTGGCTCAGCTTGAGTGTCTCAGGAAGCCTATGATGAGTGCTTCCCAGGCACAAGAAGCACAGCCACCCTGGAGCTGGCACCAGCTCTGCATCCCTGCAGTTTCGTCAGTGCAGGGGCACAGCAGATGGGGACTATTGCTCCTGGGTACAAGGCAACTGAGCTGGGGCTGCTGGCAGAAATTTCCAGGGAAGTAACTCAGAATAGCTCAGACTTCTCTGAAGCGTGACCCGGGCTAGTGATGAAGTAGCACACAGGAGTCAGTGAACTTTCAGCTCTGAGGTTTAGTGTTCATCTCCAAGGCTAAATGAGGAGGCTATGTCACAATCCAGCTAAAGCTTGGGTGTTTTCCTTCACTTGGGTGCATGAAAAATATGGACCCAAATCATCTGGTGGTGCTCCAGCCACAGAGAGCCTCCACAAGAGAGCAAACAGAGCATCTCGCTTGATGGGAGCTTCGGGCTTTTTTTCTGCATGAATGCTTATGCTATAGCTCTTCCTGAGATACCAGACCCAGAACCAGCAATGGTTTCTGCCTCTCATCCTCTTCACTGCCATATGCACCATCCTGCTGTACAAGACCTGAGCACTCCTTTGAATAACTAGTACTTTGTTGTGGAGGGAATCCAGCCTATACTAAATTACAGGCTGGCCAATAGGAACTTGCCAGTTCAGTTTAAAAACAAACAATCTCATCTAATTTCCTGCATGTATGTTTTTCCTGCATATTCTTTAGCTTTGCCTTGGCATTTCTATAGCAGCAGGAGACTATTAGCTTGTCAACAATGGTCTATTGCATTGACATTATCTCTTAATTACACAATTACTTTGTTATGTACTGTAGTACAAGCAATAAAACATTTGAAGTACTTCAAGCAAATACAGTTTTAAAGGTTTAAAAGAAAAAAGACACAACCCAACTCTGATTCAAACCACCTGCTAAGTGTAAGTACTTTTTTTCCCCTCTTAATAGATTAAGGAATTAATTGTACAATTAGAGCTAGAAAAGGTGTAGGTGAAATGATTGGTAAAATGGTGCTCTTTGTCTTCTCATCCTGATAGACACATCAAGAGAACAGGGCTGCTTTACTCACATCACTCCTTGTCCTATCACCATGGGACCCCTCAGAAATTAACTGGATGCAGCGCAGCACATGCCACGTGGCTGGAGGAATCCTGAAAACGACCTGCATCTGCTGCCTATGCCATCAGGGAATTGCTGGCCTGACCACACTCCTGGGTATTATGGGGTGACCTCCCAGCACCAGGTCCAAATCTGCAGTAACACCACTGTATCTTCACTTCAGAAAAGCTAACCTGGGATACCGTACTGGCACTGCTGGTGCCTGAACTTGTGCTGGAAATGCAGCTCACAGCCAGGCACTCTGGCAACTCCCATTCCTGCCAGGTTATTGCTTACTGGCAGCTGTGTCATGACCCAGACTTGCCCCCAAAGGAGTCAAGGGTACCTTGTCATTGCCCTTAAATGACGGTAAGTTTGGGACTTTGCAGCCTAGATAAAACTGGTACACTTGGCAAAGGTTTTATTTTAGAATAGAATCTCCTTATCCTCTTAAAAGTCCAACACTGCTGACTTCTAGACTTACTTTTTTTCCTACAACCCTTGCTTTGCCTCCTGACAAAATCAATATACTAAAAATAAATAAATAAGCATACAGTGCAAGCATCTAAATTGAAAAGCAGCAGTTGGCAGAGCCATGCATCTTTAATCTAGGTTTAGTCACCCAGATAAAGCGAAGTTTTGCAAGATCCCTCAGGCAAAGCATTTGACAAATTTTCTGTACTGCACTTCAGAAGGCCCTGAGTCGTTTCCTTATTACAGGTATAAAAGAGCAACAACATGGGAATGTTCCCAGTCACTTCTCCTACAGCTCCCCTCCACCTCTCTCCTGGGATAGATGAGGAACATGATCGTGACTTTGGCTAAGGATTTGTGTGTCAGCACAAAGGAGGAGGAAAGCCCCAAGGGTTGGTGGAAAGGAGCTGGGGTAAGTTGTAGGAGCAGGCTGCAGATCCAAACACCTGGAACAGTTTCATTGAGATCCTTGCATTGTGTCAGCCCCTCTCTAAGAAGAAAACCCATTTACAAAGAAGAGCCCTGTTTCCCTGGAGGGTGCTCTGTTTTTTGATTTTGGGAGAATCCTACAGGGAAGATTCAGGGATGATGAATTAAGCAAGACTGCTTTTCTGCTAATGTTGCCAGTCAAGAACTGCACAAATATATAACAGCAAGATATTTGCAGCAGCTCAGCTCCTCATCTTTTCCCATCACCAGAGAATTTTACCTGGTGCCCTATTCTGGGACTAACTCTTTCTGGCAAGCAAAGAAAGGCATCATAATGTTGCATTATCAGGAGAAGAATGAGGGAGGAGAAAATGCAGGTCTGTTATACACCACTCAGGGAATGAGAATCAGCAGCTCTGAAGAACGATATGAATGTGGATATTGCAGTGATGGCTAATGAATAAGGCAGTGAACAGAGCATGCAGGTTTTTACACCAGTCTGCTTCCTTGGGCTTCTCATTGGGTTTGCAACACACAGTTTCACTAAAATTCAGTGGCTGTTCTGCACTGAAATATTTTCCAGAGCTAGAGATAAGTCTAAGCTGCACCGAGATGTCAATGGAGATCTCAGCTCCCCGTGACATACTGGAGATGGGTTTGAGCCCATTCAGGCTTTGCAAAAGTGTGAATAATTTTAGGAAGGATTTTGAAAGCAGAAAATATTAGCATATTTGGGAGAAGGAATCCTATGCATAGAAGTAGCAGGGAATGGCTGACAAAACCAAGAGGGGAATGCTTTTCCTTGCACAGAAATAAATGTTTCCTAGTAGCCCCTGGATAACGGGTAAGGAAGCGGATAGAGATTTATTTGTCCTTTTAACATATTCGTGTGGTTTTGGCTGTGTGTTGCATGCACTAACTGCTCTGGCAACCCTGGTCTCAGACTCACAAAATATTTTCAAAATAGGATTTTTGTGTTTGCTGTCTTTGGCCTGATGAAGCTATAATGGCAGAGAAGTTCAAAGGCAGCAGATGCTGAACCCTGGCTCTTTCGTGTTTTTCATCACATAGATGCAAATATCAGCTGTCAGCTAGAGATTATGCAAAATAATTCATTTTGAATGATAGGAATAAACACTTTTCAAACATCTGCATGAAGAAGAAAAACAGAAGATGATGACAATCTGAAAGATGGGGGCAAGGACAGCATAAACAATTAGCATGTATGGGTAGACCCGAGAAGAAAGGGGCATGCTTTGTGACAGCTGTTGTTGCAAGTGCTACACACTATAGAATTATGTGCTTGTTTTTGCCTTCTTTTTAGCACTGCTTTTCAGATAGGTCCTGCCCTCCTGTCCCACCTCTGCAGCTCAGTGGAAAGTGATTTGTAAGTGTCTTTTGAGACATCTCATTTTTCAAGCCTCGGATTCAATTTAGTTTCCAAATGTTCTTTATAAAATTTGGTATTTCATGGTTAAATATGTTTACTCAACTGTAAAGACAAAAGTTTTATTTTTTCGAAAAGGTTCTCTTGAATTTAGATTGTGGTTGTTGAGGGTGTTTTTCTGTTTAGAGGAAAATATGAAATATTTTGACACATTTTAAAGCTGATTAATTTTTTATTCTAGTTAAGAAATGAGATGAAAGTAGTTTTCTTGAGCAAAACTCCTGAGCTATTCTGTTATTGCATTTTGCCTATTCTGCATATGTTCTGTTTTCCAGCAACAAACAGCCCTGTAGGATCATGGGGGAACTTTGGTCTTTTTCTCTTCTCTGCCCTATTCCTCCTGCCTAGGAGCTACTCTACAGTACAGCATAAGCCTTTCTTTTTTACTTTCTTTTTTCCTTTTTCAGTCTTGCAGTGTACCCGCCTCACCGTGCTCCCACTCTTTTGAGTCTTTCTGCTTTGTCTGCGTTTCTGCAAATGAATCATTTTTTTGCATCTGTTTCTGTGAAAAGGAAAAAAAAAAAAAACAAAGCAAAACAAATGAGCACTGTGAAATGTCAAGGAGGCTGTTAAACAACAGTCTTGAAAACGGCACCTTAATTGCATCACTAATGGGAGTTCTTATCTAATTGAAAAGCAACGAAGCAGATCATTTTTTTGTTGTAGTTTCCATTAACCACTGCCTGAGAAGTGGAGAAATGGGGAGGAACCACAAAACAAATCTTTGCAAGGGCTGGGGGTCCTGTTGCCAGAGAGAGGGATGTGATGCCTTGAAGACTTGGCTGCCCACCTCACTTGCCATTGGAAGCATTGGTGCTGCCTACAGAAGCCAGTGGGAGGTTTAAGCAGCCACAGAGAAGGGGTGGTGGGCAGTCACTAGGTATGCATCAAAGCTGTCTCCACACAGGGCGGTGTAATACCCACTGAGGTGGAGAGAGCTGCGAGCCTCAAACTTCTGGGGTTTGCAGAGCCTGTTTTTATAAAAGTTTTATTGCCTAACATCACCTATCTGCGAGTAGCTGATGTGGGCAGTTGCAGTAGAAGCTTTATTTTTGGATAAGCTTTAATGAAACCTTGGACCATAGACTGAAGTGCAGAAAAAGGGTGCTCTGTGCTTAGGATACCTAAGGGCTCCTGCATCAGGATGCACTGGGGATGCTGTCCCTCTACGACTCTCTTTTGAGATACATGCACAAGCAATCAATGTTTTTCATTTCTCATGTGAGAGTGGATAAGCATGTGAAAATTAATCTGTACTTGCTCAGTAAGTCCTGTCCTCCTGTCTCTAGAAAACCTTGACAGATTCGATCAATTCCACAGCAACCAGTAAGCTGACAATAAAACTAGAGCCTGGGTGGAAACCAGTGTGGAGCAATGACATCATACAGCCAGAATTTAATAATGTGGCACTTCGGGAGAGAAAGTGAGGTGGGGTTCCTGTCTCACTGCTCTGTGCTCCTTTGAGAAAGTAGCATACTGTTTCGAGGCCTCTCTTGGCCTATGAGGATAGGAAGCAAGACATCCTTCTGGTTGGGTAGGTTAATAGCACTGTGCTAAGAAGCACTGGCAAGCTGGCCTCAAAAAGGTTATGGGACTTTACCCATTACCCTTCTCATTCTCTATTAGGTGTGCAAATCAGCACACTTGGTGCAGGGATGATGGGGATTCAGTGCCAGGACTTAACTTTGTTTCTACCTGATTGATTAAAAGCTGTATGGTTTTCTTGCTGTTGTACGTAATTTCTGTTTGAAAGCAGATATTGCATGCCACCAGTCTGGAGGCTTAGAGCTTATCCACACCAAATATTTATGAGTGTTTGTGGTGCATAAGTGAAACAAATGATAACCTAAATTGTACTGGGACAATATGAAGGATCAATTCAGCAAACAAATCAGGCTCTGATCTTGTTAGCTATACAAATAAATACAAAAAATCTCATTCAGAGAATAACACATATCTCCTATTTCAGCAGCTTCTTTCACTCTCTGAAGCTCCCCTGGGGACTGTGTACCCAGCGATCCCACCAGGCACATCTTTGGCTATGTGTAGTAACTGTGAGTTCTGTATAGAGAGTCCTTCCTATCAGCCTGCCCTGCAGGTGCTGCACAATTAACCCTAATCAGGGATAATCACAAATTGAGTAATTGAGTAGCAATTGAGTAGCAAATGCTGCTAAATTGTCCAAGCAAAGGAGAACAGACTACCCAGTGGACTGGTGGGGGAACAGAGCTTGGCAGAGCACAACTGCCTGTGTGGAGAGCTGATGTAGATAATATCCTTTTTCATGGAAAAGTTCTAAAGGTCCCTTAGTGATGATACATAGATAAGGAAACCTCAGAATTTTTATTTCATCTGAAATACTTCTGTGCCAACAGTGGGCCCCAGTCAGTAATGATACACTGGGGTAGTGGTTTGGTATAGACTCTGTCAGTAACACACTATTTATTTTTTTTGCTTGCACCTCTTCACATGCAAGTATATTATTTTAATGAGAAGTATTCTCACCTCTGTTGGTGGAACAGTTTAAGCAGAATTTTGCAACAATTAATAAAACCAACTGGCCAATTTAATTTTACTTAAAAAAAAATTCTGATTGGGATAAAAGTCTCAGCACTGGCAGTCTCCTCAGGGAAATTCTGCACGATTACCTTTTGATACCCTGGCATTTTCTAGCAGCAGAAATCCTGCAGTGTTTCTGAAACAGAAGCTGCTGTGCCAGCTTCCTCCAGCAGCCTGGCTCAAAGGCAGCTGCCAGATGTGCTGCTGGAAGTGCCCCAAAGCTTTTAGGCACCACAGCTGCTCATTGTATCCTATTGCTGCACCACAGAGGAGTCTCTTAGTATTAGACAGTGACCTGGGCCATGGGACTGGGATCCAGGGAGGGTTTTCAAACAGCTTGCTTGAGCTGCGCATTATGGATAAGGGGCAACCTCTGACATTACTGGTGGTTCTGAGGTTACAGCTCTGAGGATCACAAAGGGCTGCACTGGGAATGTGGACATGAGAGAATGGTGGATATCAGAATGGTCTGCTTGAGGACACACCCTGTGGCAGCAGGTTAGGCTCTTTCCACAGATGGCAACAGGGGCATGGTGGCCTCCAGATGCTGAAATCTTGGCTCAGACTTTCAGAGACTCTTGAGGCTCCTGAAGTGAATTCAGAGAGTTCATTCACTCATGGGGAGTCCTGTGATCTAATGAGACATACTGTTTGAGGGCTCGTGGATAGTTATGCCTCCTCCTTCATTTTAATTTTTTCTTTTCATTTCTAGTCAGATAAAACAGTGCAAATGAAAAGAATAGTGGAGGTGTTGAAGCAAATTAGTATTTTTTTTCCTTAATTACGATGTGAGCAAAATTACACACTTCACTTTAAATGAAAAGTACTATTTGAGGAACAGATAATGTCCTGGAGATGTTTTCTAAAAATGAATTTCTATTCTTTCCTTCAAATAATGTCTCCAGGAATGTGCTCTATTTCTGTCTGGCTTTACTTAGGGTATATACAAATATTGCCCCCCGTAGAGACTGAAGAGAACTGTAAGTCTTTTCAGGTCACTTTCCGTGATTCTCCCTCCTCTCTGCATCACCTTTGACGTCCTTCCACTTCTGCTGTGCTGGTGATGCTGCCCTCATCACCCACTCACTACGTCTCCATAGAAGTACCTCCACTCTTTTACTCCTCTGCCTGTGAATGGGTGTTGTTCCTTTCTGACCTGTGTGAGAGCACTTCTCTGAGTTACCACCACGCGCAGGGGTTGACTGTGCATGGGAGAACCTCCCTGAACGGGGCCTCCTGTTATAGTCCATCAGACTCCTCTTTAACATTTCTCTGCCCTGATTTCAAGGAAAACAAGCGATCAGTGAGGGGTGAACCCTGTTTATCAGCCCGAGGTTGTGTCCTCCTGCCCCCTCAGATGCACCCTTGTGCCCCCTTGCACCTGCCCATCTCAGTGCAATAGCCAGTGCTCTTCTGTGGGGCTTCTATCCTTGGTGTTAGTCCCTCTACCACAGGTTCAAATACCAATAATGTTTTTAATGGGCTTCCTGGGCTGAAAACAATTTGGATCCCATGTAGAAGTGTCTCCAACAGCCTCTCAAGCTGGAGGGCTGAGCCTACAGAAGTGCTCACAACAGAAACACTGTTAGAAAGGAACTGGCAAGAGACTCTTGGAGTTAATAATAATAACCGTGTTGCAGAACTGAAGCAGAGGAGATAGAAGTCATTAGGAATGAAGAGAGCTATTGAAGCAGAGGAGAAAGGTATTTTAGAGAACTTGGATATATTAGCAG
Source organism: Oreocharis arfaki (assembly GCA_013398015.1). Taxonomy (NCBI): domain Eukaryota; kingdom Metazoa; phylum Chordata; class Aves; order Passeriformes; family Paramythiidae; genus Oreocharis; species Oreocharis arfaki. The sequence continues at coordinate 72,056 of VZRR01005023.1, read as the reverse complement.
GGGAATGCTGGTAAAAAAAAGTATCTGCACAAATAGGCTTATGATTAAAAGCTGAATTAGTGAACATAGTTAAGAGGATTAAAAAGGAAAAATTAGGCTAAATAGTTGAGATAGTAATAGTGCACTGGCTGTGAGCAGGTTTGGTTTATCAGACTGCAACTTGTGCTCTGCAGAGAGAGAGAGCAGAAGAGCTGGTTGAGCAGGGAGCCAAGCAGCACAGTGGGGACTGCTGGTGCTGGGCTGCTCCTGGGGACATCTCCCACAGGCAGCTCCTTGGTGAGGCTGTGACTAAAGTACAGGGCAACCTCCTCATGCTGCGGGTGCCTCTTCAGGTTTTGGGGCTTGTTAATATCTTTCTGCTGGAAGTTGCATCTCTCTGAGTGGTTTTTGAGCAGACACCAAGAACAGTATTTTCAAACCTGAGAGTTTGCAGTTACTGCCATTCTTTTTTTCCAGATAGGTGTTTGGGCACTAATGGTACTTGAGCAGGTAATGATGCTTCCTACTCCACCTTGTAGCAAGGAAGATATTATTGGCACCTTTTGAAGAAAAGTACATTGCAGGAAAATTTGGGGGCAAAACTCCTGACGATGTTGTCAGTAGGCAACTTGACTTCAGTTACTGAGCAGCTTCCTTTCTCCTTGTCATGTCCTTACCTCTACTAGAATTGTGCTGCTGCCATTACTAAGTGGACTTTGGCAGTCCTTCAGAGCCTCTAGCTCCCAGTCCTCTAGCAGCACTTCTTTATCATGACTTAACGCTCTTTTTCATGTGAAAAGGGAGGCCATTTCCAAGCAGAGACCAGTCTGCCAAAGGCATCGCCATGACTGCAACCCTTGGGCCCTGCAGTGCCCACATGTTGCAGAAATTCTGAGGGAGTGTACAAAAGAAGAAAAAGGTGAAAATCCCATCTCTTAAAAGGCAATATTGGCAAAAGTTGGGCTAATTTTATTAACACATGTTGGACTCAGGGCCTGAGGCATTAAAAGGAGGGCTTCAGGAGTAGCTACTAGCATCTCCACATGACATGCTTTCACCTTTGTGATTGTTTGATCCTTGACATATTTCAGATTATTTCATGACAAAATGAGTGGGGAAAAAGATTTTTCATGCCAAAGTAACTTTTACCCTGAAATAAAAACTGCAACGTTTTGAATTGTCCAGAATTCCTAAGAAAAAGCATGGTTCAAGCAAGCAATGCTTTGAGACCCACTTGCAGTAGGTTTTCCAAGACCTGGTGGCTCTGTTATTTTATTGAGCTTCACTTTTAATGCTATAAACAGCTGGCAGCTGTGAGGGACAGCTGTCCTCAAGTTCAGCCTTAAATTTTAGTTTCTTATATGTCCATCTTATATTTTCTGTCTTAGGGAATTGTTATTCTTGCGCATAAACACATGTGGTTCTTATTCATATAATTTACTACAACTTGGTTATCCCCACAGGCATTGTAATTACCGAAGGCTGGAGCTTTGCAGATACTCAATGGCCTGTCCAAGGAATACGAGACACTGGGTTTAAGAGGCATATGGTCTTGTGTGTAAAGGCAGTTGGAGATGGAAAAGGTTGTTTTGAGGCCACCTGCAATGCCACAAAAAAAATTATCTTTATTTCTGAGTGAAAATAAAGCTCTGTGAATATTTTATCTGCCATAAAAGAACTGTGTAGGAGCATTTCTTTTCAGACTGGAAAAGCTTATAGAGCTATTTTTCTTTTTCTGCTAGAGTTTATTTCCTGTTCTGATGAGCTGGTCCCACCTGCCTCTCAGATATCTTCCTGGTGAAAGAGACCCTTAGTTCTAGCTAATGTTTTCATGTGGATGTTTTAACTTTGGAAAAATACTGCTCTTCAATAAAAATGCTAGATTAAAAATATTCTGGCCAGCTCATCATATACAGGTGTTTTCATTAGCATTACAGAAAAAATATTTTTCACAGAGCTACTTATATTCTTAAGCTGTCTTTGTGCTAGTAGTGAGCCTTCTCCACCGACTGGCTCTCACTGCAGTCTAGATCCACAGAGGTGTAAAGTCATGAAACCTGTGAGCTTCAGCCATGAGCTGCAAGAAGGCACTTTTCCCAAGTCAGCCTGCCCTAGAAGAGAGTCTGTACCAATGATCTGGAGTTCTTATTGCTGTTCACTGTCCTGCATTCCTCCTCTGACCTATTATTTCTTCCTCCTGTGCCTTGTCTCCAGGAGCAGCAGGTAATAGAGGGCAGGATTTTTTTACTCCTTCAGCAGGCATGATTGAGAGTTCAATTTCTTGCTCTGCTTGTTGATCCAATGGAGCTAAGCTCATATCCTTCATAATTCAAGGTGACATGACAAGGTTCACTGGAGACTATCCCTGCACACTACATGAACGAACAGTCCTATAAATGGTTAAATAGTTTTCCAGTACTTTGACTTCTCTGTTATGTTGTTCGGCTTCCAGAAAACAAAGACTACTCTGTTTCAGCCCATAGCATACTGAATTTGAAGAACTCTTTTGTCCCCTGTTCTTTTTAATGATTGTTACATATTCGTAATAGATAATCTTTCTCATTCCACTGTGGAAGATGCTGCTATTCCCATTTATGCACGGGGACACTGAGCTGTAAACAAGTTATGGATGTGAGCTTTGTGGCACTGAGCACTGCCAAAATTGTGAGATCTGGAGTACCCAGCAATCTCCTCTCAGGCAGAGCCAGTAATAACTCTCCTCAAATAATGCAGAGTATTTTTCTATGACTGCAGAGTGAGACAGTGCTGCAGCAGTGAACTGGATTAAGGATCAGCATGGGAAACACTGCCAGGACTATTGGCTGATTTTCTCTCTAATTATGCCGCACACTGAATAAGTCTGTTTGAAGATGTCTTTTTCCTTCCTCACTCCAGACCTACTCTTTCCCTTGTTTTTTTTCTCAAGTATTTTTTCTCTAAGTATTCTGTGGTGCTTCCTCACCCATCCTCGCACACCGGCCATGTCCGTCTTTAAAAGAAGATTTTAGTGGGATTAAGCATGCAGGAAATATTATCGGTGTCCTGTTCCCTCCAGAATTCTGAAATCACTGTCTTCTTGTTTTCTCATGTACTTCTTACTTCCCACATGGAGTGCCTGACCTACAGAGCCATTTTGGAAAAGAGAATCAACACTTTTGTGTAGCTGCTCATCAGTCAGTGAGTCTGAACTAAAGCTGCAATGCTGCGAGGGGAGCTGCAACCACCAGTGGTACTTTCTGCAGATGGATGAGCCAGCCTGGATAAAGGGGAACGAAGACATTCCTTCTAACACAGAGGCAAACTAAAAAGAAAACTCAAAAATAAATAAAAAAATCAATAAGGCTTTTGGACATTTGAATAAATTTAGTTTTTTCCCTTAATTTTATTCTCATTTTCTGGGCTTTGACTAGGACGGCACATGGAAATGATCACAATAGAGTATCCTTGACCAGGAAGACAAGTCCAGGCAGTTGGTGCAGACAAGAAGTGTTCAGGTTTCAGAAAGCCATGACTTACAGGACCCCCAGAATCCTTGCTCTGCCCTAATGGGAATTCTCACAGAAGCAGGACAACCAGCTGCTGCATGCAAAACACCTCCACACCTGCTTATCTTCTTTTTTGTTATTGAACCTCCCTCTGCATCAGACACTTGGTATTTGGCTGTTTCTTCCACCTGGCTTTGTGATGTTGCTGTTTCTCTTTCTTGTAGTAGTACACCTGCCTTGTGATGTTTTTCCATTAGCCACCACAGACAACTATTAGCCTGAGATCATCCTTTCCTGTAGTCAACTTCCTGCGTTCGTAAGTGGAAATTTAGAAAAAATTATTTGGAGGCTGGTGGTATCTAAAAAGTTCTGAGCTGGGCAAGGATAGCTAGAAAGGCTCAGACTGTATCAACAGTTCCATCAGTCCCCCTGTTGCATTGCTTGTTCTGTGGTAGAAATTCGCACCCGAAGAGAAAGAGCTTTTCCTCAACTACTGCACTGATTTCCTGTAGTGACCTACGTGTGCTCTCTATTGTCTTGAGCCTGTTGAACTTTGCCTTCACTTCCCACCAACCTAATCACACTCATTCCTCTTCCCAGCGGAAGCCTCTTTCTTGCCACTGTGTCAGAAGATTCCTTCTGCCTCTTGCCTTCAGCATATCTGGCCCCTCGCTCATTAGAGCAGCAGTCACAGCAGTCTTTGCTCCCACTCCCTGGCTTCCTCCTGGAACTTGCCCCTCCAGGAATTTGCTGCCCCTCGCTCATTAGAGCAGCAGTCACAGCAGTCTTTGCTCCCACTCCCTGGCTTCCTCCTGGAACTTGCCCCTCCAGGAACTTTGCTGCCCCTCTCTGTACCCTGAGCCTTGCCTGCAGTGAGTGTCTTCAGTTACTCTGTGCAGTGTGGCACAGCTCAGCCCCTGATGCCTTTCCCAGGAGCCCTTTGAAGGTGCTTTACAATGGTTCTAGCCAGGAAAATGTCGCACAAATGGTTTCAGCAAACAAATAAATAAAACATTTTCTGGTTTTGGGTTTTTTGTTTTTTTTTTTTTTTCAGAAAAGCAGAGAGAAATGGAAACCCAGGAGACATTCTTGGGTGAATCCTTTTTTTTTTTTTTTCAGAAAAGCAGAGAGAAATGGAAACCCAGGAGACATTCTTGGGTGAATCCTTTTTTTTTTTTTTTGTGAATTAGTGGACGGTCAGATCAACCTCTCAGTTTTCAGTGGACAAAACACGCACAGTGATGCTGTAGCTGTAAAGGTCATAAAGGGTCAGAGGAACATGCTGTTTTTCTCATCATCCCTCTAAATTCTTCAGAAATCTCTCTATCGGATTTTATCATTATTTTTTGTGGCAAATTGAGGTCACTCTGCTGGATGTTGTATAATACAGACAGGCATAAATGCGGGCTGATGCTGCCTGCCAACTTTTGTGCTCAGTGGTGGTACAAGACCTGCTGCTGGTGCAACCTCCCACATGTGCAAGTTCCTTCTCAGGCTGGTTATCACCCACTTCTTCCAGAAGTGAAGGCTCATGACCTCAACCTCCACACCCAGCTGCTGCATTGTCACTGTAACAATAGTGCCACTGCGATGAGAATGAGGTGATGTTTTCCAGGGATTCATTCAGCAAGAAATTCTCTGAAGTGTGTGAGATCTGAAGAGAGTAGCGAATGACAATTCAGCATAAAGGCACTCTCTTTCCTCTTGGAAAGTGGAAGAGAAGAATAATACGATCTAATGAAATGTATTATGTTTCATTCCTACACACCGTGCCCCTCCAATAAAAAGATGAACTAGAATAACTAGTTTGGCCAATATAGAGGTTTAGCAACTGTTGAATTATTTCCAGTTGGACAGCAGGCATTTGGAAGCACTGGAGGCCGTGGAAGAGAATTGGGAATAGTTGATTGCCCAGTCTTGCTTCTACTAATATTGATTAGCTTTCTTCTCCTTGTGCCACCATTGTACAGACCTGTAATTGCTGACATCTTTAAATGTGTAGGCATGGCTGCTTGAGCCAAGTGTTACTCAGAAATCAGTGTGTTTAATTGTGTGCACAGCAGCAGTGTTAAATACTCAGGCAAACAATTCCTGCAGCATTTGCCGTCTTTTGAAGTGTGACCCAGTGAACCCCCACAGTCTGCCTGAGCTGCAGTGACAGCCTTGCCAGTCGAGCACTGTGTCTGCTTCAAAGGCCAAGCTGTCATGTCTTACACACCCAATCTACAATTCAAGCAGCCCCCTCTTCACATTCCCCAGGCTGCCCCTGAGACATTCCCCCACAGCCTTGTAGTCATGCTCTGTCCTCACCATGTCGCCTGCTTGAGAGGCTGAGACCTGGCATGGGCAGAGGGCGTCTGGGCAGACTCTGTGCTTTTTGTATCCTGTGACACCATCCCAGGGAGGGTGTGACCCCATCTGTCACTCATTACACATGGGCCGGAAAAAAGAAAAAGCACCTGCTTAGCCTGTTGTTAACTTAGGAAGAACCTGGGTCTTGTGATTAAGGCAATGACTGGGGGCTGAGGGCTCCAGTCCTCAGGCTCTGCCTCTGACACGAATGTCCAGATGGCCTTGGGCAAGTCACCTCACCACCTCAGGAATCTGAACCTGTGCTGTTTTCCTCCATCCTGTTGCCTGCCTCACCTCTTTGCATCCATGTGCCTGTGTACTCCTGAGGATCACTGTCAAAAAGCCTGAGCAATTAAAACCAGCAAGCTTTCTCGCATTAGGATTGTGATGGATTCACCTACCGTATTTTCCACTTTCACTGGAAAAGAAATCAAGTGTGCCACAAAAGAAAACCAAACCCAATAATGAAAATCTCAGCTTGAGTTTGTCAGCTGGTGTAGCAAAGAATTATCCTGGTTTTCACTGCTGTGTTGCCTCATGCAGCACAGTGCTGACCCCATGCTTCTGCAACAAAACAAAGAGATCCCACTTCTGAGAATAGTTTTTGTCATTAAAGCATTTTTACATTCTGGATTTGTAGTTCCAAGATGGGAATGCCTTCCCCCTGCCCACCACTCTACCTCTGCCCAGACCATCATAATCAATAAGGAAGCTTGAAGAGGGTACTGGGATTTTCTGTCTCATTTTTGTCTGAGATTTGAAATCTGCTGCATTTTTTTACAGCTGAAGGAAAAAAGATCTACTCATATATTAGTGTTAAGCCTGTTTTCATCCCACACCTCCTTCCACATCTCCTCTCATTCCTTTTACAGACAGTTTGACTACGGATGTGAAATACAGTGTGGGGGGTTCATACATTACTTCTCCTGGAGTAAATCAAGATCTTTGCTGTTTCACAGTCATTTTGCCTGAGCTGTTTGCTTAGTCTTTCCTAGGTGCAGACCTAGCTGTTTGCTGGGAGATCCAGGACTCAACTGAGCTGTCAGTCCTCACTTTCCTTCTCAGGGCAGCTGCTTCAGTGCAGCCATCATCAACCTAATACCCATGTGCAAACCAAACCAGGTTTGTGCTGAATGAAAACTGCAGCCATTATGATGCTCCTTTTCCATTCCTCCACCTGATCCTCCAAGGAGAGCTTCAGCTATCAATTATTTGAGAAATTGGAGCCATCTGTGGGGCATGGGGAACTTTATCTTTGCATGCCGTACATAGCAATGATATGAACTGGGAGTCCCATTGGGAAAACACTATTATTATTTAAAGACCTATTGGCTGTCATTGCTCTGCCCTCCATGGAGGTCTTTGCAGCTCTCTGATTGCCTGGCTGTTTGGCTTTACACTGATCTATTATACTTATATAAATAGGATAAATAATGTGTTTTCAAATTGGTAATTCCACACCCAACTGCAACCCCCCTCTTTTATTCTGCTTGAGCCCTTGGGTGTTATTTTCTTTCCCATATCTATCTTGGATTGCCTTGCTTCTTTTGGGTTTCAAGGGTGTCTCCAGTATCTTCAGGAAGATACTTTGCTTGTGTAGCAGTAGCATTGGCAGGGGCTGGGAGGCTCCAGCTAGAATCACCATGTCTAGTTTTATCCCCCCAGAGCAAGACATCAGCAAAATGGAACAAAGTGCTCTGGGTGGATGACCACCAAGAAGGTCAAGGAGCTGGAGTGAAGGATAAAAAAGGCTGAGAGATTGGATTTGTTCAGCCTGGAAAAGAGAAGTCAAAGTGAGTGTGATGGTTTTCCTGTTGATAGTAGACTTTGGAGCAGACAGCATCCTTCAGTAGCTTTGCAGCATGAAATTTTGCAACCCTGACCCCTTTCCTGCCTCCCAGGAAAGTGCTGGGGAGAGGAGGAAAACCTCTCTCAGCTCTTCTTTTTGTGGCTATTCACAGTGAAATACAATTGGGAAAGGAGATCTTGACGAAGGGAGAACATGGTCCTCTCTCCCTATTAACATTACCTGATGTCACTGTCTTTTCCATTTGGGCAGAAATTTTTCAGTAAGAAAAAAGGCAAATTGGGCTGTGCTTTGCATTTTCAGATGTTCCATGCAAATGGCTGCCTATCCAGCCTTGGCTGTGTTGTGCTGAGCCAGAGCCAAGCAAGCTATGGGAAAAAAGCAACAGGTCAAAAAAACTTGCTGTGACGAAAATCTCCCGTTTGTGACTTCAGGGGAGAGGAGGGGATTTATCAAGTAAACCTCTGTCTTGTGCTGCCTCTGAGTTTGTCTGTGGCTTTGTCTTTTAAATGGAGCCATTAGTAGAACCAAAATGCTCCCCAGAGTCATTCAGGATGAAAACACTTTCCCTTATGTCCTAGCTGCTTCTAACCACCAGAAGCAATTTCCCCGTCTCTGGGAGGCTTTTGCTACGCACAGCATGTAAGTGATGGCCTAGGATGGCTGAGCGATGTCACCCTAAATCTCTGCTCTGTCGTGCATGATGAGTCAGAATAAATGCAATAAACTGCCGTGTGTCAGTAATGGGAAAAGCAATGAAGCAGGGTCCAAAACAAGAGCCGGCCACTTTGCAAATAAGAAGTCCACAGCTGATAGTGAGCAGTGATCAGAAAGCCATGGCAATCTTGTGGCCAGCATGACCCCTCACGTGAAATGGGCTGCAGGCTTTGGTCCAGCCCCAGGCCAGAGGCAAGTGTGTGGTGTAGAAGGGCTAAAATTGGTGTGTCTGAGGCAGATTCGGCAGCCTATCTTTCCTACCTTTCAGTGCTTTATAAGGATCTGGATGAAAAGATGTTGTTGGATGTGACCTGGGGGATCTTGGCTCTGGCACGAGACCCATACAATGTAGTGAGTAAGCTTGCTCATTCTTCCTTACCACATGGCAAGAAGAGGTAGTGGGAGCATTTTGTTCAGCGTCAATGGAATCAGCCCCTTAGGAAGAGTTGACATGAAAATCTTTTCCCTTAGAAGGTATTTTCCTGCTTCTCTGTTCTGACAGCAGCTCAAGCCAGACTGAGAGTGGCTGCTGATCTGTCCATGCCTATGCCTTGCGATAAGCTCCTCCAAAAAGCCCGCTTGTTAAGGCTCAAAAAGCCAGTTTGATTTAGGATGCTGACTGAAGCAATTAAGCTTCTAAGAGATGGAGGAAACTCAGATAAGGAAAAGAGAAAGAGTGAGGAGAGGATTTTCAGGGCACCACAGGCAGTGGAGTGAGTTAAGAAATTATTCAGTTTGCTGTGAGTATGTCAGATGAGAAAGCAGGTTTTTGATTGGGTGAGGAGGGTGAGAGCGTGATCTGTGGTAATGACAGACCATTTGTCTGTTCCTGTGCCTGTCTCCTACACTGACCAGAATCTTTTCAGAAAAAGAACACATTCCACAGCAGAAGTTTAAATATTCAGGGAGATGAGAGAAGAAGCTATAACTTTCTCTCCCACCATCCCACAGCTCCATCAACAGCTGGTCTCTCCTTACTATGATTTGTACAGAACAGACCAACAGCCCCACGTAAGCCCATACCTCTTTCAAAACCTACCTGGAGAACCCAGGTCTGACCTACTGCCTAAACCTTGCAGGGCTTCTCAGCCCCATTTAAGAAACAGGAAGTTGTGGCCATATTTATTCACCAGTAACTGTATGGGATTTATTTTTTCTTTAAAGTGACCTGACCCCGTGTTGAAGCACATGTGCAGATGCACACATTGGCAAGCTGAAAACAAGCAGGCTACAGTGAGCATTTCATGTAACACCTTTATAAGACTAAATATTTGAACTGTTCCATTAATCTTGCAGTTAGCTCCACTGAACTGCATTACCCACACCAGCAACAGCTGGAAGAACAAGTGCCTGACCGCACTTCTAACTTGTTTACCTTCCTTTCCCCCTTTGCAGTCACTGGTAATCTAATCTAGGGAATCTTTTACAGAGCCAACATCTACTGGAGACGGTTCTGTCCTCAACATCTTCTGCAAATTACTTCTTGAAAGAGATCCCCTCCCTTATTATTTGTCTTATTTTTCCTTGCAGTAGACAAGCAACCAGCAAACTGTATAGAGTATGAAAATACGAGAGAGGGAATGCAGGCAAATGGTCCAGGTGGAGGGGATCCATCTCTTTGCCTACCTCCTCCCCCATGGTTATCTCCTTCCAAATGGATTACAAATCAGTGCAGATGAATATCTGAGGTATCAGCCACAGGCCCTGTCTTGAGACCCATTTGTGATCCTGGTCTGCTTCTACCCGGCTTCCTCACCAGTGGGGATGTGGTTGCACGGGCTCAGCTGAGAGGTGCTGAGTGCTGGTACTGGTATTCCTGGGCTGAGGTCTGGCTCAGATCCATTCAGCACACGTTGTCTTCCCCTGACTCCTCTGCAGTCCCTGTCACATACAGGACAGAGCACTGGATGTGAGAGGTGGTTCCAGTTCCCCTGCCATGCTCTATCCTATTGCAGGGCAAGGACAAAGTATCTCTACTGAAATGAATGATGTGTGAGTAGAGAAAAGTCGACATAGGTGGGAAGAGGAAAATCAGGTTTAAGGTTTGTGTGCGAAGTGTAATAATCTGGCAGTTTCTGCAGACAGCATAATGGACCTGCTCAATGGAAAACTAATTCAGTTTCTTGTGATTCTGGAACGCCTCCTCATTAAAACTGTACGTTCGCCTTTTTAAAAAAGTGACATATAAGAATGTGCATATTGCATCATATTAGAAAGCAGAGAAAAATTGCAAGCACCATCTCACTTTGCTGGATACAGCAAACACTCTAGGCATCCCTAATATGAAAGTTTTTAATTTGATAGTTTACATTCCATTAGCATCCCTCATCTATCAAACCTGAAGAGCATAAATGTACCATGGCATACAGTACTTTGCATTTGCAAAGATGCTGCTGTGAGGTGCATAAGAAAATATTTCTTGAGGCTCTAAAATGCCATTTGAAACATGATCTTGCGAAACTAGAAAGGAGACTTCAAGTGAATGGGCTGTACTGACAGTATGAGAAAGACATTACAGAGTTACATTTCACAGCCTCAACACAAACATCCGTCTGTTTACCTACTGACCAAACGATTGCCTTAGCTAATGGTCCATCTAGTCTGATATTGTACACTTCCCAAAAACATCACTGACACTTGACTAAGAGGCAAGGAAGAAAATAATGCCCACAAACACATTTTCCTGGAGGAAGCTACTTCCTGATGTTTCAGACTGTGATTAGCATACCATCAAACATCAATGTCCTTAGTTTGTTGAATCCCCTAATCAAAATTTTCAGATACTTCGAGGTCCTTATAAATCTCTATTTTGGGGTCTAAAATTGACAATCTCATAATAGACAAAGAATTTTTAGCTGCTGGGTGCTGAGTACTCTCTAAAAATTATGCTCTTTTTAAAGAAAGATGCCAAAGTCCTGCTGCCCAAAACCACTTCATGTTTTGGAAAATACTGGCTGCTCCTTTTGGAGAAGATTAGCAGCCTCTTGGGATGAGTGAAAAAGGTTACTTCTCCTTTCATCTCTGTGCAGAAGTTCATCGGTGCAGACTCCAATTGCGGATAATTCAAAGGATTACATGTAAGGTTAGTTGCCCTCTGTTACGTGTTTGATTTTATGCATAATAGGGGGCCTTCTTATGGCCCATGTGACACTAGGCAATAATATAAGCACAGGTAGTGGCTGAATGGAATTAAAGGAAGACAAGAATCCTAACACAACTATTTGTCTCGGCAGCATAGCAGTGTCCGGTGGGACTCTTTTGCAGAAAGCCACTCAGGCAAGGTCAGACTTTGATAAAGAACAGATACTCTGTGACAACTTGAGCTGCACAAGATAAAATAAAAGTAATCACCCATGATTCAAGATAAAAACCAGCTTCCCTGGGATCCTAATGCTTTCTTCCTCTGATCTCTGTACAACAAGCAGTGCATCAAGACTCACCTGTCTTGTGAGAGTGCTTGGACTGTTCCCTGACTTAGCTACACAATAGCTTCTCTTTGAAGGGAGATTTCATCTGTGGTGCTGTGGATACCATGATGGTGTCTGAGTCTTGCATGTCCTCAGTCGTAAATGGAGTTAATTTAACATTGGGATGGCAGGTGCATTTTGGGGAGGGAGCACTGCTTGACTACTCCAAACCATGGCTCAGCAGTCTAACCTGATATAAAGAGGCATTGGCTGAAATCCTTCCATGACTTCATTCCTGGCTCACAGGGGTGATACCTGTGCAGGTGCTCACACTGTGGTGGGCTTACAGGAGCCAGGGCTGCTTGGTTACGCTTCAGATGGTGAAGTGGCCAAACTCAGCTTTGCTCCTGTTGTGCCTCCTGACGCATTAGGAGACCAGACTTCTCCTGGACACATCAGGAGTCTTGAAGCTCTTGGGATTGACTGGGAAGCGGAGGCTTCTCTAAGCAGTTGAAATAGAGCTGAGCTCTATGTCAAGATTTTGGGATGCTCCAGGGGACAAGTCTTTTCATAGTGCACTTCATCGCCCTTCATCACACAAAGCTTCAGGGATCAGCCTGTATCCAAGTTTGGTGTCGAAGGAAAGGGCTAAAGAAAAAGCTCTGTTTGAAGTACTCATGAGATTTGCAAGCATGGGATTTGCGCGTGCATTTTATGCTCTCCCCTGTGTCTTTAATTTGGTTAAAATAGAACATCACCCTGTATGTGAGAAACCCACATGGATTTGAAGCAGGCAGTTGAGCCAAAAATCTGGATTCAAACACAGTCTGTGCATCAGAGTGGGGATTTCTTCCTGGCCTCAGAGCATCTTCTGTGTCTTCATCCCTGCTGAGTGTGAACAAACAAACAAAATGCACCAACAAAAAAGGTCCACCAAGAGAAACTTAGCCACTGTCATTAGCAGAAATTTGCAAGAAACAACAGAAAATGACAGCACACAAATCCCAAAAGGCGTTGTTACAGACAGCACTGCAGCTGCGAGCACAGAGAGCAGATGCTTTGAGACCAGCTGTGAAGGACTGAAGTCAAACAAAATCAATTACATTGGGCTGATTCAGAGCAACCAAGGAGAGCTGAAAACCCTGAACCACGAAGCCTATAGCTCTTTCCAGCAGACATCAGCCAACACCCACACATGTAAAGAGGCTGAATCCTCCACAACTCAGATTGATACTCCCAATCAGATGCACTTACAGGTCCCTAAAGGAAGCTTCTCATGAGCTAGGGATGACAGGATATCTGCCAAGAGCCATGTGTTCAAAGTAAACTCATTCATGGTGGCATCCATTTCAGAGTAGTATTTCAGCCTGGTAGGATTTCAGTGTATAGGGGTGGATTTGGAGTTTATTTTGGGGAGTCATTAAATACTTGGCTCGCCCTCTTTTCTTTGCAAGATGGCAATCCTGGTACGGAGTAAAGTACTGCTATGCACTCACCTCCCCCAGATTTCTCTCCTTTTATTCTCCAAGAGATTCCACATGTACCCTCCAGCTATGGTCAATATCACAGTCTGTTTTAATAGCATCAGTCTGTTTGCATCTCTACAGTGTTGGTATTGAGTGAAATACTTGCATCATGCACTGTGTGCCTGCTTCCAATCTATTCTTCTGGCACTCAGCTTTTGTGGATGCTGAAAATCTGCTGGCAGAGGAAAATCCAGCATTTTGCAAGTATTCTGTGAGAAAGTCCTTGGTTCTCACATAAACAAGATGCTTTTCTAAACACCTTGCAGGTGTGTCTTATAAGGGATCTAACAGGTGGCGTGGGGTCCGGCCAATCGCTTGGGGAAGTGGTTGGGCCAGGGACCAATGATCTTTGCCATGTACCAATGCAAGGATTATATAAAGCCTTCCTGTAATTAAATAAAGGGGAGTGCTACTGCCCTTGATCTGACCTATGGTTTTCCCTTGCTGCCAGTGTTGCAACAGTGACAAGCTTTCATACCATGTGCCCCCTTGAACTTGCCTCTTTTTCCCACAGTCTTGTGACACAGATGGAGTCAACTTCAGACAGAGTCCTCTTGTGGAGGAGGCAGATCCTAGACTCAGGTGGCAGCTTCCGCTCCCTTTTGGGTCTCATCCGCAAATTATCAGAGGTAAATTGCCTCTGTCATTTCCTCCAAGATGCCTTCAAAAGGTCACTGGAGACCTCTACCTTCTTTCACATGTGGAAATTCAATTTTGGAAAATACAGGTTTCCTGATACAATGCACTGGGGTGCCTTTGAAGCGTGGCAAGCTGTAAGTGGAGTCAGCACAATGCTTCTGTGTGAAGAGAAAATGCATTTCTGAAAGGAGACAACAAGCACCTTTCAAACCTGAATACCTCATAAAGAACTTAGTGCCTCTGCTGTTGTTGCAGGTGACCTTTTATTCTTCTGAGTGGGTCTTGAGCCCAAAAAGAGGCTAGCACCATTATGTCACATATTTAAAGCAAGGCATCCATCTGAGGCTGCAGAGCCAAATCACAGCTGTGTTGTAGCCCTGGGACACACACAAATTCACATAATTATCTGTGTGTGCATTACATACCCTTGAACTCGCACATATACATACACATTAATGTATACGAACTTCATTTTTGTGTATTTCTGTTGCATGGCAGTGAAGTAGGCTGGCTTCTTTCATTGAAACCAGCACGTGTGAGTTTTTCAGAGCAGAAAAACAAAAGAAGCAAGCCCTGCAACCTCACATTGCTCAAAAGTGGTTTCTAATTACAGTCACTGTTACAGATCACCACTGCTGAGGGATGCAAAAGAGAAAAGCTGAAAGCTGAGGGCAGAATTGCCAGCAGCTTTCAAAGCAACGTGTGGACTGGTAATGCACAGTGTGGAAAGCTTTAGAACTGAAAGCCTCCAAGCATGAGAGACAAACAGAAATAGGGAAGGGATAAGAACACACTGGCTTGTCACACCGTCACTGGCAGGACCCCAAAATGAAATCTTTTCACCTATGTTTACTCATTAACTAACAAAGAAGAAAAAACCTTGAAATGTGAACTGCTACCAGGCCTATGAATGGGATTTCTGTGGAGCGAAGAAAGTAAATAATCAGAATCAGAATATTATATCTAGTGTTTATTCAATAGTTTGCTGAAGCATTCACACTATGAACCAGAACAGACTTCGTCTCATCTATGCCAAAATAAAGCTCAGCTTCTGTGCACACAGAGAGCCGTAGGGCCAGAATCCAGACCACTGAGCCTTTTTTACCATTTGTTTATACTGGTTTTACACCATATTTAGTTTGCAGAGTTATTGCAGCCCAGTGGAATGGAGAATACATCTCAATATATTCAATATTTACAGAAGAAAAGCCAAGCAAAATTGGATAATACTTAAAAGGAACTGTGATACAGACCAGTAATATTCTGCAACTACTAAGAGTTATCCCTTTCTATAGTTTATTAACATTTGACTAACATTTATTTTCTAAAGAAAAGCTTCAAAGGCTTTTCTCTGAAGCTAAACTTATTGCAACAGTGTGATAGATTTCAGTTTGAGACATCTCAACAGATTTGAATAAAGATGGATATGACCTGCATGGAGGCAGGCATCTTGGGGAACACTTGCTTCAGGTTGAGTCCTGACTTGGGCAACACGAGACACCTCAGGGTTAAAAAGAGAAAAACAGGAGAAAAGGATATGCAGGGGATTTCGGGGGCAAAAATGTAGCAGAGAAAAAGGACAGTGATAAGTGCTCTCAGCAACAGCTTCTATATTGATATGCCTGGGATGGGAAAAAGTTAAAGGGCCTTGGAAGCGGACATTTAGTCTTTTTTTCTACCATCCTTTACTGGCTAGTATTAATCTTCCTTATTTTCAGCCATTTAAAAATTAGTCTGGGGTCATCATCTATGCTTGTGTGGACAGTGAAGAGAGGGAACAACGTAGTACAGGATTAATTAATTTACTTCTTGAAGTATTTTTTTCTGTCTCAGCCAGGTTATCTAGTGAGTTGTCTAACTTTTAAATGGCTGCTGTTAAGCAAGATTATTCTCGCCCTTAGTGGGTATGACTTTTTGCTGGAAGTGTGGATATATTCCTCCAAAGGAGTTTGAATTTTGAGACATTCTGCAGGGGACAGCGGAGATAAAACACAGAAACCATCTCAAGAAGAGCTGTGGGATTAGACTGGCTTCAGACATGGTGGGAGTCGGAGGTTTGAACTGAGAGCAGGTCTTTAAGACAGGCACTACATATGGTTGTATGCAATTAGTTGCGATAAAATAACAAGATGAAAACACTGCACTGAAAGCTGAGCCTCTGCCTTGTCTGGAGTGACACAGCTGGGCCGAAAGAGGGACCTAGAAGTTGTGGCTGTTTTTTCCACACCGGCTTATTACAGAGTCACAGTGTGTTCAGGGTAGGACAGGGACTGGTGACTCTGTACAAAGATTTTCATTTAGCTCCAGCCTATCTATCAGTGCATCTATCAAATGGAGACCCAGCTCTGAAAGAAAATGATGAAAATCAGATGCAAAGGGAAAACCTTTGTGCCATTGGAAGCATCGTCACTGAATTCTGCAGCACTTTACCCCAGTGTAAAAGGAAGATCAGCCACTGCATTTGCTGAGCTATAAAATTAATGGCTAAAGATGCAACACAGACACCAGAGAAGCTCTGAGAATAAATAGTAACAGGGTAGAAAATTAAGAATGTAAATGAAACCAAGAGCTGAGGCTGATACTATTAAAATATATTTTTTAATTAGAAAATCAGATTATTAAATCTTTTCCACCCAGGACAAAAGTGTTGTCTTTCACAGAAAATCCTATCTTGTGATTTTTCCTGCTCTTTCTCATTTATTCTGAACTTACCTTTCTCTCTAGTAGATGCAATTTCTTCCACAGCTAATTGCCATTATGTGTCCTCACTTAAATCATCAACATTTTCCATCATTGTCTTCCCAGTTTCTTTTAAGTCTGCTGCAACAGGTATAGTCATGCCCACATCTCCTGAGCTCCCTTTCCCAGGCAGATATTGACTCATGGCTGTGCAAGCCATCCCAGTACTGATGTCTCTGGAAAATCAGGTCTGTGTATGGACTTCTATCCAGAAGAGCTAAATCAGGTCTGGAGCTTGATTTTATTATTTTCCAAATTATTCTGTGTCATGTGATATTATTTTGGTTCATATACACTCTCTTGACACTTCTATTTATCGTTTATTTGGTATCACTATTTTCCTTTTTTTTTTTTCCCTGTTTCCTCTCTGGCAGGCATGCTGGACAGATGAAGGCACTTCAAGCCTTACAAGGACATCCTTGGACAGTGTGGAGGACCTATCATTTACGAATGGGGGAACAAAGCACAAAGAAACTCAGTGACTTGATCACAGTAAGAAAGCCACAGAAAAAGGAGGGGGTTGAATTTCAGAGTTCTGAGCTCATACTTAAGGTATAGATTCATTCTTCCAGATAAATAAATGCATGTATCTGTAGGTGTTACTGATAAACTAACATGTTTATCATGTTTTGACTATGCTATCTATCAGAAAATCCTAAAGATTTCACAAAGAATTGATCCGCAGTGGCATCTTTTACATTTTCTGCGAGTCTTTGTTGCTGCTGGGGTTTTTTTTGTTTGGTTTTGGGTTTGTTTTTTTTTTTTTTCTTTCTCTCTTTATGGAGGAGCAAAGGAACTGAATTAAAAAAATGCAGAAAGGCATACAAGTGCTGCTTTCCATCACTCCTAGTCCAAGGCTACTTCTCTTTTCAGGAAGACAAGAGGCTTATTTCGGGGAGGAGCAGAATTGAAGGGGGCTGGCTGGAGAAGATGACCCTTTGACTTTTACAGGCTGCCTTCTCAAATGCAAAAGAGGAAACTTGTGTCTCACTGAAAGGAAAAGCATACTCCAGTACCAGCTTCTACCAGCTTGCTTTCCACTACCATTCTTAAAATTAATATGTTACTGTGCTCTTTTCTACTTCGTGTAGCTTGTCAAGGACTTTCCACGTTACCTAGAAATAGCACGTAATGCTTCGTTTTAATAAAAACAAACTAAACAGCTTGCTGCTGCTGGCTACACACCATCTACTTAACTCCTTGGTATCCAGATTTTTTGCAGAAAGCAGGCTGTATTAACAACCATCATGGTATTGGAAGTCTTTGGCGCAGTTCCTACAAAACATGTTAGATATTTCAGGTGTTAAGGAGCACCTCTTCCTTTGTGAAATGGTCTTTACTGTATATTATTGAGGACTTCATACAGACAAGGTGCAGTTACATCTGTCTGCCTGCTCTGAGTGTGTTGGTGCAGTGATCATTCAGTCGGCTCCATGGGCTGAAAGCTTTGCCGGGTCTTTCACTGACAGCAACCAAATGAGGGTGCATTACTTCAGGTAGCACCAGAATGCTCTCTGCACAGTGCCTTAGGTCTCTCCTGGATACAGGTTGCCAGGTCCTTCAGTTTTCTCAACCTTCTCTCCACCTATAATACTTCTCTAAGGACAGCTTGTAACATGTGGCCTTGAACTAGATAGCTTCCTGAAAACCTGTCAGCCCCCAGACAGCTCCCGGTGGAAGTGTTAGTTCTTCTTGTCATGATAATTTCATTGCTCTAACCAGCTGCAGTATAACTCCTTTTTTAACTGTATCAGTGTTCTCTCCTTTTCACCCGGGAAGCACCCTCATTGCTGACACATCAGCATTTGCTGTGTTCTTGTCCCTCTGCAGCTGGATTGAAGAGCCTAAAATAACCTAATAAGTTGAATTCTTTCAATTTGGGTTCCTTGAATCTCATGCATTAGGAAGTTCTTTGCTATTTGTGATGATTTCTAGGCTCGTTTCAGTTTAATTCTCAAATGACATGTATAGGTTCCCGTATCACAAAGTGATGATTTTTGTGGACTAAAAAATTTTTTCGCTTTGAGCAGCAAAACTTGAACAAGATTGAATAAGTGTTTCTCCAAATTTCTCTGTGTGCATAGCAGTTGAGATGCATTCACTGTCTCAGGTTTTTCTTCTTGATTGTATGTGGAGCTCCTTAGAAGATTAATAGCAAAATTCTGGAAGTTTTTTCTGTCCCCTCCCTTATTTCCTTCCAGCACAGCAGCCTGTGTTTCTTAAAGACTGAGCTTCTTCCCAACCTTCAGTTGATTAACTGGACACATACACACAACTTCCGGTAAAAAAAATATTCTTTATTTCCTGACCTCACAGACATGGCATAAGTGGCGTTGTAAAAGCTCAACCCCCAGTACCCTGGCACTCCTCACTGTTTATGATTCTGTCTTCTAACCTGTTTGAGTGAAATCTGCACTTATGCTTAGGCTGATAAAGGCTTCTTGTGTGCTGCCTGTCAAGGAGTTAGATATGTTTATCGGAGGAATTGTGATAGCTTATCCAAACCCCGCCCTTCCAGAAATCTCCAAGATTTTTGTTTCTTGTTGAGGAATGGTGAGTGTGGTGGTTTCCAAGGCAGAGGAGACAGAAGGGTCCTCTGGCAGAGGACTCAGACTCTCTTCAAGGAGAAACTCCCTAATCCCTTTCTACATAACAAATGCGCAGTGACAGTTCCCTGTGTCCCTGTTCCTTTGGAGCACATCAGGAAGGCAAAGAGGTAGTTACAGGCTGAGAAAAGCAAAAAAGCTCCTGCCCCCTGGCAATCCTTACCAGAAGCAGGGATGTGTCCCATTCACCCGAGGGATGCATTGCAGAGAAGGGGATGGTAACACAGCACGTCAGAGGGACAGTGAGGGATGGTGAGCAGGTATAACGCAGGCCAGGAAGGTAATGGCTTTTATTAGACTGGCCTATTTACTTAGAAAAAAATAATAAGCCATCAGGTTTTAATCAACCACAAACCAACTGCCCAAACAAATGGCTTCATAGACCATTATGCCCTGGCAGTTTTCCATCCAGTATTTTCATGAGAATTTTGCCTTATGAATGTGGAGAACTAATATCTATACAAAGAGAAGGAACTACCTAGGGAAAATCTCGTACTGGGTTTCCTTTCAGTGAGAGGACTTAGACTGCTCAGGGTAGCTACCAACTGATTCTGCAATTTGCTGCCTCATTTAATTTTCTCAGCCTAGTATTACATAATCAATAATATCCTGGAGTCCCATAGACAAAAAGTGCAGACAGTGTACCTTTCCGGCTTGTGTTGTTTATGTTTAACTGTGGATTTCATTATCTTGTAATTTCCTTACTTACTTCTCTACTGGAAGTAACACTGGATTACTCTGTCTCCAGTTCTTATAAATTGGTAAGGAAAGCTTTAACAGTAAGAAATTATCAGTTTTCTAATGCACATTGCTGCTGTATTCATGTGCCAGAATTTAGAAGGTTTTTTTTCTTACATACTTTATTCTGGTTTCCGTTTATCTTGCTTTTTTGTAGTTGGGGCTGAGCTGTGATATTCTACATGATGTTGAATTTTTGAGATCCTTCTGGAGACCAGTAATTAATGTTGCTTTCTTGTCATTATTTTTCCCATTCCTAATCCTGTTTTAATACATTTAAGACAGTTTAATATATGTACAATGCTTTTTAAAAGATTATTCTTTGCTAAGATATGAATCAGTAATTACACTTTATGTCATTTGGCTTTAGCAAGAAAAATAACAATAACATCAAGGTAAACCAAATATTAAGTGATGTGCTCTTATTATAATGAGGAATAATGTGCAGTACGAGAGACTAGCTCCTCAGCACAAGAGACGTGGGGTGGGTCCTGAAGAGGGTGACAAAGAATATTAAGGGACTGGAGCATCTCTTACGAGGAAAGGGTGAGGGAGCTGGACCTCAAGAAGATGAAACTGAGAGGGGACCTCATCAATGTCTATCAGTATCTGAAGGGAGGGTGTCAAGAGGATGGAGCCAGGCTCTGCTCAGTGGTGCCAGGACAAAGGACAACAGGCAGAAACTGATGCACGGAAAGTTCCATCTGAGCATGAGGAAGAGCTTCTTTACTGTGCGGGTGGNGAGCTTCTTTACTGTGCAGGTGACTGAGCACTTGGACAGATTGCCCAGACAGGTTGTGGAGTCTCCCTCCCTAGATTTACTCAAGAGCTGTCTGGATGCAATCCTGTGCCATGTGCTCTAGGATGACCCTGCTCGAGCAGGGAGGATGGAGCAGATGATCCACTGTGGTCCCTTCCAACCTGACCCATTCTGGGATTCTGTGATATGTTAACTGAACACAGCTAGCCAAATCAGCACCCAGCTGGGACAGTAGACATGAGACTGGCATATTATCAAGGGACAGAAAAGGAATTCACTGTATTTCAAAATAGGCAAAACCAGATGAATGGTATGATTAAGGAATTAAAGATTGTAACTTCCCTGTGGAATGAGTATTACTGTCACAGAGAGTCTAAAAATTGAGATTATGTTCCCAATATACAGTGATATAAAAAGGGTGTGGTTTTCAGACCAGGTTGGTGTTAGATTTGCACTTCAAGAGTTAGTTATTTGAAAATATTGATGTGAACTTCTCCCAGTGGAAGCAGTGGATAGCTGAATAAAACCATAAAACATCTTTCCAAGGCGAGTCAGGAGCAGTCTGGTTTCAGAAGCTGTGAGACAAAATCAGATCCAGTGTGACCTGCATTTCTGAAAAACAAAACCACTTATTGTAGATGTCTAAGTAGGGGTGTAGGTTCTGCATATAGATATCTTCGTTAAGAACTTGAGAGCGAAATTCTGTTATCGTCCTCTCAGTAAAATATTTTACTGAGGACCTGGAGTTGTATCAAATGTTTACATGGCATGTAAGAAATCCATGTATCCCATCCAGCCATCACTGAGGCTAGTGAAAGCTATTACTTAGTTCTGAATAATACATTTTTTCTAATCCAGGTCATTAGAGGAATCATTTTGAAATAAGGATGTAAAAAGTGACACTCGGCTTTCACAGACACAGCACAGAGGATGTCTGATTTCAGAAGCTGTTTGAACATTGAGCATTCAAAACACAGCCAGTGTGAATTTTATAGTAAAATTAATAGGAAGGTAAAATGTTACACAAGATCAAAACTAGATTATAACTCTTGTGTGCTCCTTTCAATATAAAGTAATGAACTTAATCCTTCTCTTTCTTACTCTAGTGTAAAGACAGAGCAACCCAATAAAATTAATCCCAAGACGTTAGGCAAATTAATGTGTTATCAGTCATATGGTCATTGAAATCAAAAGGGTTGAGAGACATTGGACAACATGTCCTTCACCAGGCAAGAGGTGCTGGCATAGTCTTTATGTTTTTTGCCTGATACAGGCTTCAGTTCTGCCACACCTGCCAAAGAAACCTTTATTTTATTCTCATCTCATTATATACTATGCAAACAAGTTGGATTGCTAGTCTAGATTTATAAATGCAGTGAGGTATAACACAGTGAACTCTAGCTTGTTTGACTTAGAGAGGAGATATGTAAATTGACAGTCATATTCAATAATTTAGCCTGATATGACAATATGATGAAAGCTGAATAAACTGCCAGAAGCTGTGGTCTTGCCTTCTGCACTTATGATCTGGAATTGAGATTTTGCTGGAAATTATTTAGTGGACTTCCCTGTCTGATGGAAGGAGATAATAACATGATTATTATTAATACACCATTAACAAGCACGTGGTGGTAGCTGAAAAGGAAAAAAAGCAATTTCCCTGAGAGGAGCAAACAAGTTTAAAAGCTCCTGCCCACTTTGCAGTAGAATGAACGTGACAAGGCACAAAAGCCTGAGACATTAGCAGGATGATCACCATTAAGCTATTAATCGTTTTCCATTTTATTGCCAAGGGTTTTATACAACGCAACGCAATTCATTACATCTCTCCTGATACATCTAAAGCTGAATCCTGGAATGCTTTTTGGTGTTAAATAATACAACATAGTAGACACTATAAATTACAGGAAATGCTGGTGTGATGGATGTTGGATGGTGAATAATTTACGAAGACTAGAACAGAGCAAGGGGAGGAACCAGTGGTGGAGCAAAAATCAAAGTGGCAAAGAAGTTTTTGCAGAAGAGCTGAAGAGTTAATGGAAGAGGCAGATCTAGGAAGTTATTTCATGTGGCTTTAAAAAAAAAAAGTTTCTGTGCCAGAAATATTCTCATGCTGGAAGACATGCTGAAACTGTTAATTTGCCACTAAGGTAGAAATGGTCTAATTAGTAGTGCAAAGGAGTCCAGAAAATTTTGAAAAAAAATGGTCTTTGGAAAAAATCCTTAGCAGGAGTGGGGGGTTCACTTTTCCAGGTGTCTTCAGGGAAGGCCAGAAAGGAAAATAACATTCTTCTCCAGTCCTTGAAAAGGTCACATTTTTAACTGGTTCTGCAGCAGTTTCCAAGCAGCCCTGTCTGATCACCTCCGACACCCACAGTCTCTCCCCTCCCCCCACCTCCCCCCCAGTCCTGGCTGGGGGTTTCACAGCCATATTATACATCCTGAGGTACAGGGTTATATCATGGATAAGATTATCCTGTGCTGAGCTCTAGAGATGCTGCCACAATGAAGAAGAACTGGTGCACTTCTGGTGAGTAATACTCCATTAGAGACAGCTGATGTGCTGGCCTCTGGAATGTGGAACAAGGGACTGCCATGACATGTTTACTACCACCACCAGAGGAGCAATTTGGGATGACATTGTGAAGTGTAATCAGTAATAAATTATTAATTAATGGCTTTTAAATGGTCTGAGTTCAGTATGCGGTGGCGAGGCTGTGAATGGAGCGATTAGTAAAAAATTCATGTGTTCTTGGTCATAGAACTGATAAATACTGTGAAGTGCTCTTCGATTACCGAGTGCCTGGCAGTTCACTTGCACACCACATTTCTGTTTCTAGTTGCCAATAAATGATGGCTGTGCCCACGTTTGTCAGGCTCCCTGTAAGCAGTCAGCTGCTGTTTAGCATTTGTGGGCACACTGGCAGAGTGTATTTTCATGAGTGTTTGGAGACTAATTTGAATGCCTGACACATAGGCTCGGCTCTCCTCACCTCTCCCTCCCTTCTCCAGCCTCCCAGCCCCAGCTTTTACAGTGTCAGTCAAGATAGCACAGACTAGGTATTAGCAGATTTTGCTCTTCTGCCATTTACCCGATGTCTCATCTTCAACAGGTCAGAAACACATAGATTTGAGAGCTGCTTCATTGCAAAAATGCAGGAAATGGTGTAATCACCCGTCTGCACCAAGCACTTTGATATCTAAGAATGGAGCATATATTGTCAATAATTTCTGTTTTGGGGAGCTTTGAAGGCCTGAAGAACCTGATCTGTTCAGCAGAGCATTAGATCTTGTTTTTCTATAAAGTAAAAGGGAAGACAGAGTATAGACAGCTGATTCAATTTGCCCCCCTACCCCATGCTGGCACTGCTATTGTGGTTTTGCACCAACAGAGAGTTATTTCACTGCAGTGATGGTAGAGGCATAGATTAGCTCCTGAGGCCATGATTTCCGGGCACAGATTGATAGTGAAACATGTTTTAATACCAGTATTTGAAATTCACTGTGTACGCTAAAGGGAAGGTGAGATAATTTCTTAGTAAAGAAATTCTGCAAGGAAGAATGTTTGTTCCTGCAAGCTGATGCCAGCTGGGTTCATCAGAGGGTGTGAACGGAGCCATCACTTGGCTGCAATTCAGGACCTGCCCTCCCTCTGGCTTGCTCTAGGCTGATTGTCAGAGCAGTCCTGCTGGAGGAGGAGAACAAACACAAACCTCCTCAGGCAGAGGGGGGAACTGAATCCCTCTTCCAAGACGATAAAAAAAACGCTTGAGCCATCAGATGCTGGGGTGGTCTCAGACAGAGCCTTTGCCCCTCTGGTGCAAACTAACTGCTTCTGCATGACTTGGTTGAACAGTCCCTGTTCCAGCGTGGCTCCACAGGGCACGTACTCTTAGAGGAAGAAAGGCAATTTCCAGTCACTACTCAGAAAGGGGATTACAAAATGAAGCTACATGTCTAGGAGAATTCAGGTCAATTCAGGCTGATGAACTGCAAAACCAGAGGTGTGCCTCGATGCGGGCTGTAAACAAGTGCGGGGTCTTCAAGAGTGTGATGGAAGCCTCAGAGCTGCTTGTACTCAGTTGCTCTTGTGATAAAACCCCGAGCCATCTGTGTTGCTACTGCCTGCAGGATAGCAGGCATTTTGTTAGGTCTTTGAAGCACCTCCAGCACCAGGGAGCATGATCCCTCTGTGAGGGCTTACTCCTAAGTAAGAGCAGTGCTACAAGTTCGACGCTGCTTCATTGCTTTACCAGCGTATTTTCTTCTCCTTATTTTGACATCTGATGTGAGAAGCTTTTCACCAAAACCTTGCTCCACTCCATATATTTCTGTTTGCTCTAAAGAGCCAGCAGTTTCCAAGGTATCTGGGCAAAGAGAAAAACCTTTACCACAGCAAATCCTAGGGTAAAAGTAGGCAGGGACATAGAGAGCTGCAGCAGCAAGCAAAGGGCTGTGAGCAGTTGCTTGGGGCTTTGAGTGAGTGTCCTTGACCACGTTTCTACTGGAGGTACTTGTGTCCAGCTGAGATGTAGCACCATGCCCCAGCAGGGGCCCTGCTGGTGAGGACAAGTTAAATAAATATTGTATATCAGAAAGGAAACCATCCTTGTAGGATTCAGGCTTACAGATGGAAGCTAACTCTTACTCCTTCATGGACTAATGTAGGGTATTTGCTCCTCAGGTGAATGTCACTGCACATACTGAAGCACAGGGAGGTCTAAGAAACCTCCAAGTAAAGAACTTC
Source organism: Oreocharis arfaki (assembly GCA_013398015.1). Lineage (NCBI taxonomy): Eukaryota > Metazoa > Chordata > Aves > Passeriformes > Paramythiidae > Oreocharis > Oreocharis arfaki. The sequence goes on along the minus strand of VZRR01005023.1, from coordinate 46,554 downwards.
TTGCCCTACCTGTGTACATGCACTGAGGGGTTCTCACAGCTTCCTGTCTGTGCCTCTATACCTGGAATACGTTTTTGAAAACAAATAGAAATTGCCCATTAAAGCTAGGGCCCCCTAGCATGGCAAGTAATACATGGGGGGAACTTTGTCCTCCTGGAGTGCAGGTTCGGATGAAAATAGCTGGGTGTGTCCTGGAAACTCAGGCACCTCCTGCATACAGGAGGTATGCTCTGTTCTAGTCTTCGTAAATTATTCACCATCCAACATCCATCACACCAGCATTTCCAACAGTAAGAGTTGCTTACTGTGTGGCCTTTTATGATCTGTTGAGGAGAAAATAAAAGGTGGGGTGACAGAAAAGACTGATAACTTTACCCCAAACTACCCATTTCCAAGGTACATTAAAAATCCAGAAGACTACTAAATCAATTAAATCACCATCTAGCTGCGTCCCAAGGAGCCTGCAGCAGGATGATCCCCTTCAGTCGCAGAGGTGGTGGGTCTCCATCTCTGCTGCCCAGAAGGCAAAGTGCCAAGAAGAGCATGGAGAGGGTACAAAACTACCTCAAACAAGCTTTCAGAGACTTATGAAGTGAATGCTAGAGGAGTTATACAGTCTTTAGACGGCAGGCAAAGAACGAATTTTGTCTCTGACAAGAAAAAGGTGAATTTTTAGGCAGTTTACGTTGATGACACCATTTGAATTCTGGACTGTAGTATTGAAGCAGTTGGTGATCTCAGCCCAGGTCTTTGGGCTGTTGATTATTTTTTGCAGCTCTTGAAACCATACCTGTGTGACAAAGACAGGGGTGTGTTACTTGCATGGCTATTTGTAAGATGGTTCAAACGTAGTTCTGGAGCCTGGAGTTCTGCAGGTTTGGACCTTCTTCATCAATCCTCTATAAGAGCATAAGAAAAACTTGGTTCTCTTATTAAAAAAAGAAACAAAACTTCTTTTTTTTTTTCTTTGTGCTACAATGGTGTTTGAAAATAAAATTAAAATCCCTGAAAATGCTGAAGATAATATTAAAACCGGGCTGGTTCAGACCACTTCATCATGAACAGAATTTAAAAATGTTTGCCAGAGAGTGTTTGGTGTTGGCTTATTCTTAATTCAAAGTAGGTTGCAGCTGCAGGTTGCACACACAACGGTGTGCTGGAGCAGGCTTAGAGAACTTGGAAATTTGGAATCAAGTTTTGATTTTGCTGCACTAAAGCTGTATGTCCTTGAAAGAATGGCTTCTATCCTGGATTCTGGCCTTTCCCCGTAGTGATATGAGCCTTTCTCTGCGAAGAGCCTTGCAATTCTCATACAAATAGTAATAAGAATAAGAGTAGCAAAAATATTATCAATATGTGTGCATTGTTTACAGGATGTGAGATAAATATTTGAACGTATTAGATGGCAGATGAATGTCAGATCGAAGTTTTGAGAAAATAAATCTTCATAGAGTGCTCTTTTGCCCTGCCAAACCCTCCTCCTCTCCTAAGGCTTTGGTCTGAAACAGAAAATTACCAGGCAGCTCCAAAGGAATATGCTAGTTCCCTGCTGGAAAGAGCAGATGCCCAAGATACCATAGCTGCTGCTCCGTGCATATGCTGATTTCCCCAAAGGCATGGCCTGGGCTGCTCTTTCTTCGTCTTTTTCAGAGGGAGAGAGACTCAATTATTTTCATGCCAGATGCACATGGTCGTGCACGCTCAAGCCCTTAATACTGCAAAGCTCTCATTCCCCTCTATTTGAGCCTCCAATCTCGTTAGAATTCTTGCAGGAAATATGCAGTCCCTCAAGGCCCAAAGATGTGCAGAAATGCCATAATTCCTCCAGTCCTCAACACACAATTTATTCTCATCACCTTGTCCATAACCTTACATTCATTTTCAGCTTAGTTGCAGCTCCATCTTTTTCTCTTCCCCTCTCACCTTCTGGGGTATTACCTTTCTATTCCAAAATCTTCCCTGTAATTCCCAGCTGGACTCCAGTTTATGGGATCAGGGCACTTGTCTAGTGGTCAGACCTTGGTCACTAAGGTTTTGTTCTTAATTTACCTATGGATGAAGTGCTGAAAGACTGGGATACTTTCTTCAGAAGGCTAGAGCAGGAATTCCACGAGCACGGGGCAAACACATTTCCTTGATGCTCTGCTGATACCAGGACTACAAAGAGCATTGGCTGCAGTTGGTTTGACTGGGAAGCTGCATCTTCTCCTTACTGATGGTGTCTTTGACTTCCTTACCTCCTAGCTCACCAAGCCTCCAGCAGAGGAAAATGCCTCTGGCCTGAGCATAAATATCAGCTTGACTTGTTTTGGTTTCTAAGATCTCCTTCTCTTCTACAAGCTCAATGCTGTTCCTTCTGTGTAGCTGGCTGCACTGTGAAAACACATTTCTGTTATAAGATGTTATCATATAGAGAGCTAATGGGATAGGTTAGAGAAGCACACAGAAACAAGGGTATGAGAGTTCTTAGTTTCCTGAAACACTTGCCTTTATTGCCGCTGCTGAGAGGCCTGCCACGTTCCCCTGCAGAGCCTGTCCAAGCCTGTTAAATGCTATGCTGTGTGATGTCCTGCTTTGGGAAGGCTGCAAACACTTTTTTACTACTAGTGGCCATTGAGTATGCTGGATGCTGGATAAGCTCAGGAGACACAAAGACTTGGAAGCTGGTGAAATATCTCTTCTATCCATTTGCCTTCCTGGTTAGGGATGACGTATGCAATAGGTCACACTTCTCCCTGCTGTGGCGGGGAGGTGATTTCTCATGCCCACGATCAGCAGAGTTGCTAAGTTACATACAGGAAGAGCACACTCAGACACTTCCTTGCGAAAGAAGGATGAACTGAAGAAGGATTCCCTGCTGAGCTCTGGCCCCTGCTCACCCGTGCTTCCAAGAGGTCTGGTAGCTCATGTCATCACCACCTTGGTACTCATTCTTTTAGACCAAATTAGTGCAGGCAAATGGTTCCGAATCAGCAGCCCCGGAAAAAGAAGCCCTTTTGGCAATGTACTCTTGTTCTTTATTGTTTATCCTACAGTAATGAGCTGGTGAGGTCAGGGCCCCCCTCAGCTGGATTTTACCTCTCTCTATCAGATAGCTCGTGAGAGACAGCCCTGCCTGGATGAAATTATTCTCCTAAAAATGAATATGGGGAAAAACGGAGGTCTTAAGATACTCCCTTACAGATACAGATCTGAACATGCTAAATTGTTTCCCAAAACTCTCAGAAAAAGTTGGGGATATTCCAGTAGGTGAATAAAGATCTTCTTGAGGAATAATGTAGCACTCTCTTTTGTATCAGTAGTTCTGTCTCTTCTTTGTCTCTGTCTTTTGCAACACGTTAATGAAGCCAGAGGACAGCCCAGATCCTCTGGCTTCCTGGTGTCATTGTGAAGAGCCCCATAACTGCATTGATGGAGCTCTTTGTGGTGCCAGCTCGTGTTCAGCACCACTGGAGCTCAATTCAGTAAGTGGAACATTCGGGATGCTTTAAAGTATTTTTCATCTGGAAATACTGATTTATCAAAACCTAACCTCCATGTGGAACTAGTAACCCTTTCGAAAAATAGGCTTGTTTCTTACGTTTTAAAGATTTTATGTGTTGGGTTTTTTTAATTGAAAAAGGATGATGTGGGTGTAGGAAGGTTTTTTTTGTTGTTGTTTTTAATCTCATTTCACTAAAAATTCTTGTGAGGCTGTATGTGATATATATTCAGTACACATCCTGAAAATCACCAGATGGATGTCATCTGGGAACGATGTCACCATCGTTTTTTATCAGAGTTAGATATCACTTAGAATTTCACAGGGTAGGTTTTTGCTGCAGAGAGGAATGCAGATATTAAAGATGAGATTCATTTTCCCTTTTCAACCATGGCTCCTCAGTTGTCCCCATCACCTTCTTAGTGTTTCCTTCCATAGCAGTCAAGCTGATCACACATCTAGAACTTGAGAATTCAGCTATCACCTCCCCATTTCTCCATAATATTCCCTGAATCCTGACACTCCAGCCTTGAGTTCCACCAGAAGTAAAGCCTCATTTAATGTTGTCTAGAAAATTGAATAATTAAACAAACAAACAAATTAATCAACTCCAAAAATTCACACCTACTTTATCACCCATGTGCTTGAGGTTTAAAAGTACATTTCCTTATAAACCTGAGCTAGCAGAATGAATATTGTATGGCTGGAGCTTGCTCCACTCAGCAGGGGAGAGGTTCTTGTTTTCTTCTCTATATTCCTTGCAGTATTTATGAATTCTCAGGATTTTTTTTGTGGGTTGCACCTTGTTCTTACTTTTTCCCCTTTTTTCCCCCATAGAGTTTGGTATTATTAGTATTATTACTTTGTTGTCTTCTTTATCAGGTTTATATAATGCAATTGCAAGTGAGACATTCAATAGGTAGGAAATGAGAGCCTGAGTATTTCCACTGTATTTCTTTACAACATGCTGTATTAGCTGATGTAGGTGACAGGCTCCAAGAAGGGTCTGTAAGGCTGGATGTAACTCCCAGCTCTGCTGCTGGATGGCTTCAGCAATTTTCCCTGTCTTAGTTCACTCACCGGGAAACACAGACCATAACACCCCTCATCACTGTCGAGCACTTTACTATCAAGTGATGAAAAAGTCTGTATAAGACTGTCATGTAATCAAAGAGGAAGCAACGTGAGAGTGAAAGAGAAAGAAGTCACACTAGATTACAGAGGACATGAAGCAGTTTAATCCCACTCTTCTTCAGGTTCAGGATATTTCAAGGGAAATACAAGATTTGACATCAAGCTGACTTCATGCATAAAAATAATACGAAAAAATCTTTCCACTGCAGTATACTCCTTTGGATTATAGACACTGATATAGCGGTTAAAAAATCACTTTTCACTGCTTACAATGGCAGTTTGCTTGGTTCTTGTACTTGACCTGGTTTAGGTACTTATGCCAGAGCACATATATTTTCAAGGTTTGCCTTGCCGTGATTTGTTACTCATCTATTTCTTTTCTTCAAATCCAGTAACACTGAGGGGAAAAAAAGAGTCTATGAGAGCAGCTGCTGAAGCTGCATAAATCTTCTGAGGCATGGGCTCAGAAGAGACTGACACAAGGCACCGTGGTTCAGCACCAATAAGAGAAGAGAGATAGATTTCTACTCAAATGGACTTCCAGCCCTTGACTTCCTTCAGGCAAGGTGTACATGTGAAACACCACTATTCCTTTCACTGGTTGAAAATCCAATAAATTTGAAATAATAATGATAATATATTTATTAAAATCCCTTGTGGAAAATACAGTAGTCATCAAGCTTCTCTGATGCTTGACCACACAGAGAGTGTTTTGACCTTTGAATCAATTAATAACACTGAATGTGAAAGACTGGGAAAGGAAAAAAAGGCTATTGTGTGCTTCATAAGATATTTGCTCTTTCATTCATTCATTTCAATTGCATTTGCAGATAGGAGGCCTGAAGTGCAAAAAAGTTGCTTTTGACTCATAGCCTGGGATATGCACAAAATTTACGGAAGGAAATGCTTTTGCCCTCCCTTGCATCCGTCGTGCCCAAAGCGCTCCTCATGGGGAAAAGACAGCTGCGGGGGGTGATCTGGGATGGAAGAGAAAAGGCCAGTGGGACCCTGCTTTGCACCTTGGCTGAGATCCTTCTCATGGGAATGGGGCACTCACAGGCTGCTGTGCACTTGTAGTGTCGTGGGGAGCATATAAAGTACACCACCTCTGCCCCCTTCTTCCCCAGCCTGAACCAAGCTGGAGGGGCTTTGTAGTGTTTTCTGACGGGTCTGTGTCCATCTCCAGCGTTGGGAACCATTCATCCCCAGAGACTGCATTGTCTTTCACATGCTGCACTTGTCAGGCCCCATTCTTTGCTGACAAGGGAGACTCTAGCAGCAATGAGAGAAGTCATCAAGAACCTGCAGTGTGGCCAGACAAAACTAGGCAGGCAGCCAAGAAAAGTGAGATTCCCTGATCTTGTTTTTTTGTGATGTTATCGCTCCTAGCTCAGATTGCAGGGAATTGTAGTTTTTGGAATCAAGACAAAATGGTCAGCTCCCCTGTGCCCACTTCAGCATGCTTATCTCTTTTTCTCTGCACCAGTTACCAAGCACAGCGCCCTTCACAGTCAGTCACTGCAGGGCTCAGAGGGGCTTTAACTCATCAGAGAACCACAAGAGCAAGCTGGTACGTTCTGCTGACAGCTGTCTGCATTACCTCATTGCCACATCCCTCATCTGTTCCCTGCTCATACCCATCTGGTGCTTGTCTACCTGCAGAAAATTTGGTGGGCTTTAGTGATCTCTCGGCTGCTTGGCTCACGCAGGACCTGTTTTCCCTCACCTCTGCTATAACCACATGACCTCTCTCTGGTGGTTTGGACCGATCTCTGTATTTTGCTTTATTCCTCATGCACAAGCCTCCTGGTAGGGGCATGTTCTTTTATAAATGCATCTATTTGGAGAACGAAGATACTGCCCTCCTTTAACCTCTCTGCTGCTAAATTTTCTGCTTATTGATGAGTGCACTTCTGAGGGAACCACTGCACATGCTGAGTACCTGAGCCATTAGCTGACATTAGCAGTTGATGAAATGGTTTTTCTGATGGTTTGAGGTGTCCCTGCAAACTTATATTCTCTTCTTTTGTCTGTGTGTGGCAAGTCCAACAGGTTCACTCATATGGGAAAGCTTATGAAAGAAAGAGAAAGAAGTTATTCATTCCTTTTGGCTTCATTTGTTACCTTCTCTCCTTTCTGTTGTTTGCAGCAGAAAAGGCCACACAAGCTGGTCTGGTGAGTCCCTGCTCTTCACTTCTATTAAGACATTAAACCAATAATTAGGTTGTCTACTGAAAATGCAGAGAGAAGAATAAATGATTTATGAAGTGCTTGGCATAGTAACTTGTATTGCCTGGAATGAATCAGTCTTTCCAAGTAGTCACTGAGGAATTATCCCCTTTCTCTTCTTCCTGCCTCCAAATACAAATCTCAAAAGCCCAGACCAGTCTGGGGGCTTTATCAGTGTCTGCTGGCAGAGTAAGAGTAGGAAGTCTGAGCTAGCCTGCACAGGACGATGGAGCATGCCACAGAGAGCCAGCTCTGGCCATGACCGCCTGGAAGTGCTCTGCCCTTGTTGGATGAGGGCTGCCAAACCCACACCCCAGCCAAAATATTGTACAGCCACTGTGTTTGGGCACAAGCCACGCTGCACCGTGCCCCAGAGCTGAGCACTGCCTGCAGCCAGCCAGGGCTTCTCATGACTTGTTTTTTAGCTCCCATGTCATCCAAATATCCCATTAAACACCACAACTGTCCCTATTCATCAAGTTGTGACTCAGTTTCCGTTCATGACCCGCTTCTTCTACCAGGACCCTATAAAGAAGGGCATAAAAACCTCCCAGCCTGATACAAATTACAGTGTCTCATATTTTATGACATATTACATGAGAGGATTCATATCACCCAGACCATTCCATTTTGGTGCCAAAAGCATTCAAAGTACTCTTTGCTTACCTTCTGGAATAGGTCCAAATCCCACAGCTGTTTCCACATTGTTGAGGCTCTATGCCTATAAACAGCATTCTTGGTTTTTTTTTACCTGACAATAGATGGTGCTCTTTCTATAATTATCTGTCTCCACAGTCCCTGCATATACCTTTTTAAAAATTTATTTAGAACAAACATAACAGATTATCTTTGGGTTTGGTCATTACAAGATTCCAAGCACCAAAGGTAATAAATAACCCCCTGCAAACAAACTTGTAGCGCAGGTAAACTCTCTGTTATGGCTGATCTGCCACCAGGACTCAGAATAGATCCTCAAATCTTGAGTGCTCAAGTGATGAGGGGCATTTAAATAGACAGATTAGTAGATGGAACAAGTTACAAAAATAATAAGCAATGACTCAAATCTCTTCCCTAGCTTGCACAAAACAAAACTCTCACTAACTCAGAAAAGATTTGCCATGGTATTTTCTTCATTCTGTGTTTGAATAAAAAGAAAGGAGATGCTAAACAGCATCAAGCAAACTACACTTTTTTCCCCCCTGTATTCATTTTAACTCTTTGCAAAGTACAGAGAAGGGTTCTGTTTTTCCAGGACTTACAGAAGTCACAATTGTAACTAAAATCCAAGACAACCATATTTCCCAGTCTAGTTCAGAGGAGGGATTATATATAAATACCTTATATATAAATACGTTACATATAAATACCTTATATATATAAATACCTTATGTATAAATACCTTACAATTTACTCCTCAAATAAAGCACAGTGATCAGCATTTAGGATAGTTTAGTGACTGCAAAGCTGTAATTTTTTGGACATTATTTCCTCCCGTTCTTGATGTTATTCGTGCCCAAATGAAAGTCTTCAGCCTGATATCTACCTTCAAATCTTTTCCAGCCACACAGATCGCACAATGTGTCTAATTTTTGTTCTAAATTTATTTTAGATTGAATGTCAGCTTGGAGGTCCGGTTCCTCAGGCTTCCTAGAGACTGAACGAGAGTCTTTGGAGACTGACTAAGCAGCATCTCAGCCCTTTTCCCCAGTGCATTTGAGCCCTCTCAATATGCTTCTCAAAACCATCCTTGGGTGCTTGCAGCAGTGAAGCTCTCCCGCTGACACTTGCTCTCCTTTGCAAGCAGAGCAGACATACATGGTTTGTGTCTTCCTGAGGGATGCGTACAGCTGCCCTACGTCAGCCAATAAGGTAAACACCAGTGCTGGCCCACTGCTTTCTTGGCCTTTATCCAGTGCTTTGAGCTCTCCTGCTGTGTCTGGGGAGGCCTTGGCGGTGCCTCATCCAATGATCTCGAGTCTACGAGAGCTACACAGGAGCTCCTACCACCGATGGCTACTCATGCATCTCCAGTGCTTAAATTAGCAGCAGAGCCTTGCTAAAGTGGTGCTTCTAGTGAGTGAGGAAAGGGGGACTTTTCAGGGGGAAGTCATGTAACGCGAGCCAGGAGCTTCGAGTTCTTTCTTCTTCCTTCTTCATCTTTTTGCTGGCAGGTCCTTCTAGTCTGTTAGACTGAGGGGCTTTGCTGGTGTTTCTTCTCTCCTACTATGTTTCCTCTCACTCGGATAAATATACCGTCTCCTCTTGCTTCTTTCCCCCAGCACTTCATCAACACGTAAAAAATACAAGAGGAAAATACTATGTTAAGAAGTGCAATTTGTGAAAATATTAATCTGTCTAACTATCTTTTTAGTCAGTAATAGAAATATGATTGACTTCTAAGAAAAATCGTCAGGTTAACAATATTTAGATAAAAATGTTATCTATAAAGTGAAGGAAAAAAAACCCCTGTTTCTTTCACAGAAAGTATTAATCTTTCTGACTCTTGGTGTCAGAACTTGATGAGAAACAAAACAAAATGCTGAAGTGAATTCTAGGTCAATTAATGCTTCAGGCTGGAGGAAACAAAAATATCTTAGAGTTCTGAAGCTTTTTAGAATTGCATTATTAGCGGATAAAAAAATAAATAAATTGAAATTACAATCATAATGGCACAATCATTCTATCTTTATCAAAAGTTTAAATTCTGATGAAGAGGGATTTTTGAGTGTAGGGGGTACATTCTGCTGACAAATGCTCAGTTAACCTTTAAAATCCATCAGCACTGGGTGTACTGAAAGGAAGAGAATATCATGCTGGTGACTTAGAAATGGTATTCCTTCTTACTGCGTTAACAATATTTCTGTTGTTTCAAATACTCCTCATTTTCAGAAGATAGACACCTTCATGTACGATCTAGGCTGCAAAGACCAAATCCTGTTTTCATTCATGTTCCTGTAAACCATTAATGCCTCTGCTGAAGTCAGTGGAATTATTAAATTTATGCCACTATAATTAAGAACAGATGCTGCCCTGTGATCCCTAATGCTCTATGTACCCTAATGTGTCGTAACGGGTAACCACTGAGAAGTATTTCTAAAGAAGGCACACAGTAACATTTCAGTGGAGGACACAGAGGTACTCAAACAAACCAACCATGAAATCAAATGACCTTTCAATCTGTTTATGAGAGACTTTGTCATCTCCGCTTTGAGACAGCTGGAACAACAAGTGAGAGATCTTAATCTATATCCCAGAGAGTCTTTGCTTCTGTGAAATCCAAAAATACACACAGGCTCCTCAGCTGTCGTGGTCCTGTTTGTTTTCCCTCTACAGGTTTGAGCACTTGAAAAGCTTATGTCTTTTGCGTGCTCAGGGTGGGCTCTCATCAGCCCTTCCCAAGAGAAGGATTCATCTGTAATATACTACAAGCAGTCCTTGAGCAAAGATATAAAATGGATAAGGACTAGCATGATGAAAAAGAACTTTCTTTTTTTCCCTGTCGTACTGCAAATAAAGCTCATCGCTGGTTTGCATGCTTGGCTGCTTGTCTTAATACAATAAAATCCCCCCAGCATTTGTGGAGTGGAAACTTTGAGCCTTTGGAGCCTCTGATCAGATAGATCCTGTACATAAGGTCCAATGAGAGGTTAGGTGACACAGAGACCTCAATGTCTCATTAATTCCTCACCATGGACCAGGCATAGGGAAAGCCTGAACTCTACTTGGGATCAAAGGGACTCAGAAACTTCATTAAGGCAAAACCTAAATGCATGGCCCCGAGGGTCATGATGTACCTCTGCGTGTTCTTAAGGTGTGGGATATGTGACATGATGTGTGCTGGTTTGGCTGACACTGACAGAGAAAAGCATTGGCAGAGATGCCCACTGGACTTCCTGAGGCATCCTGCTCCCTCCCAGAAAGAGGGGTGCTAAATGTTGGTGTATACCTTAGTCTGGCACCTCGTGCAACACCACTGAAGCCAAGGGAGCCAGACTTCTGGAGTGCATAAGCTGGCACTGAAACAAGCGAAGCCACCATAAATCCTGGTATCAGCCTATAATTTTTCTACTGTCAGCTTTCCCTGAGTTTGGCTCAAATAACTGCTCCAGAGAAGAAATCACCATTTCCCAGTCCTTACAGCTATCCAATATTCAGTTATGGATTTCAGTTTCCTCTTTCAGGATGCAGTTCAGCCCTGAACATATCTTACAGCAATCATGTGCATCAGAAATTCTGCTTAATCCAAGAAAGGGCCCTAAAGCAGAGGGCAGAGAAGAGGATTGCATGCTGAAAGGATGCAATTAAAGCTTTAATGACAAATACACTAGGTTGAAGAGGGATGGAAAAAAGAAAGCTGCCTGTAGGATTTTTTGTTTAGAGGATTGTGTTTTCCTGTCTGTGTGAGGTGTCTCACTATTGGCATGCATGCCATGCTATACCGAGTATTTAGCACACTATGCAAGTGGCATAGCATGGAAAATGCTCTATAACAAAAAGTGTCACACCAGTGTAGGAATACTAAATGCCATCTCACGCTTCAGCATCAAATCCTCTTGTTTCTGTTGCTGCCAAGACAGCAGAAAGAGATATGCTAAAGTGAGTATGAAAACTTACAAGCACCATGTCTATGGCTTTGTTTGGTTCAGTCTTAGCAGGGTCAGGCATTTTTACTGGCTTGAAAAAATATTTCATCAGCTGAAGGGGCTTCCTAGTACAATTTTTAACTGAGTCTCAGTCTAGATGCTCCTGTGCTCAGATTCATTAAGCTTAGGAGCTTAGCAATATCAGCAGATTCAGGGAATGTAATTCTTGTCCATAAATATCTTTGTACTTGCTTTGCATAAGAAACAGTTAAAATGAATAATTTTTTAAGAGAAAAGGGTTCCATTTAATAATTAATTTTTTTTCATCAGAAACACTGGCTATGATGGTGAGTCACCACTAACAGCAGCAGTGGCTTGCATTTCAAAGAACTGCCATGGAAAAAAAACCCGAAAAGTTAACCTAGTAATAAAAGTTTCACAGCTCATGCAGCTTTAATTATTCACCAGGACACGAAATCATAACCATAAATTACAATGTTATGAATGATTGAGGGTTTCTAGCAGGCACAAAGCAAAAAGAAATACTTTGCAAAGCCGAACCATTGTTGGACTAATTAAACGTCTTTGAAAAGGTCCTAATATCTGACTCTGAATTCCCTTATCTCTACAGGTGTCATCGCAAGTTAACATTAGCTGCCAAAACTAGTCATGCTTGAGCTGATGTTCATCTCTGCTGCTTGTTGGGCAAAGCAAGCCCAAGGAAGCTCTTTTGGGCAGAAGATGCTTTTCCTGGGCAGGAACAGAAGAGAGAACTCAGGTCAGCACAACCCCCCAGTGACCCTCAATAGTACAAAGGTCTGCCTCAAGCTGGCATGAAACTTCATGAAGACAGATGCTTATTCTTATTCTGCCTACTAAAGCAGAAGAAGGACTCATCTCAAGAAAAGAGTGAATTTGCTCAATAGGACTCTCACGGGAGTCTGATGAGACCTAGTCTTCTGCCACTCTGGGTTTTATGCTTCACACAGAGGTGAAAGTTGGTCTTGGAGGAGAAGAGAAAACTTCTTCCCACTATTAAACTGGAATAACACTCACATGGCTGCCTGAGAAGAGAATTCCTACGTTCAGGTCACCCAGGGAAAAAAGCCCTTAAACCTAAGAATCTAGGAGCTGGCAAGAAACAGAAATGGCACTGTATGTTAGAAAGAAAAAAACCCCCAAAAAATAATGAACGAGGCATAGGTTATATATAATATTTTCCAGTGTTTGAGACCCAGAAACACTAGGAATATTATAGGAAAAAAGAGTGTAGGACACTTTCTCCTTAGGAATCTTAGCTCTAAGATGGTCCCTGAAAATGGAAAATAATATGGAAAATTGGCCCTAAAGACGCTGAGGTGAAATTTACTCCTATTGGATATGTCTTTTAGCAATTTTTGTGTTGAATAATGCCTATTCTTTTGATGCTTGCTGTATTGTATTGCTGTGTTTTAAAACTTTACTGCTTGCACTTGTAATTTTGAATGATCTCCCATTTTATTTGAAATAGAGATCTGTTGACAGCTTCTGTGTCTGTGGCAAACAATTGTTTCAAAATCCACATAAAACCTTGGGAAAGTAATTTAAAGACCAAGGAGTTTGTTTTATCATAAGGTGTTGGGTCCTGACTGAGAACTTAGTTATGGCAATACAGAGATGTTTTCCAAGGGGAATTGTTGCTTAGCAGAAGCCGTCAGCTGAAAGCTTGAGCTTTACCTGAGTCCATGAATGTTTAAAATGTAAGCGTTTAGCCCTTAATGGCATTTAAACCCTGAAGTCAGATGTCTGTGTTCACTGTGCAGTCCCTGGGGAGGGGTAGGTCATGTCAATCCCTGGAGATGAGGCACACCAGGAGAGCCCACAGCAGTACCTTCCTCCCAAATGAGACCTGTACAACCTGTTGGCAGTCCAACTGTGACAGCTGGGAACTGCATTTGAGCTAATAAACACTGCTTCTTCAGCAGAGACAAATAGCAGTGTTCTAGAACACTAAATGGGTGCAACTTGTTAGAAAGTGATGATAGCATGACCAAAATTTCCTATGACCGTGACTGGATGAGAGCCTTGAAATGGGGATGTTTATTTTACAAGTTCCACAAAGCAGAGCAAAAAGCTTTAAATTAAAAAAAAATAAATAGTTTAAGAACCAGACAAAACCCCCAAATAAGCCCACATTAAAGTAAAGACTACAATCTGCTGCTCTGTGAACAGAAAAAAAGTGTCAAAATCAAAACAAACAGAAATAGAAGGAAGGGGCTTATAAATTGACCCTGCCAAACCCACTGGTTCCCTCCATCCTCCTTTGGTTTCAGTCATTCTGTGACTTTACCAGCTGGAGCAAACTGTGCATAGCCCTGTTTTGGTCCCTGTCAGCCTGACGCTGGGATCTGCCAAGGGGATTTTGATGTCCGGGCAGTTACAGTTTAGGCAAGAGACAGGCATCTAGCAAAAGATGAAAAAAACCTAAAAATGTTAAGTAACCTGAAGTATTCATGCTATTGTGACAGTTTGAACACACTTTCCCTTCAGAGAGACATGAGGTCCTTTGCTGTTTCAGAGGCTGGTGAATGTGCTTGTAGGTAGGTCTCTATCCTCCCAGCCAACTGAAGCTAACACAGAAGATAAACTGTTACTGTCTTAAAAAGAACAATACCATAAATAAATGATCAAACAAAACCTGGGACGGGTTCTAAATCTCAACATGCAGCATTTTTTGGGTATCTAAGCACATTTATACCACGTTGGGCAAGTTTGTTCTTCAAAAACTGCTCCGATTAAAATTTTAGTACCTAATAAACAGCCTGACCCACAGCTCTGCTCTCTAATAAAACAGATGGGGACTGTTTTGAGTGTCAGCACTTGGACGTTTGTGATTGTGACATCAGGAATAATGTGTTCCTCTTGTTTGCAAGCCCAGTTGCCAGTGGGGCTGGGGCTGAGCTGCTGAGCTCCATGGTTTGGAGAGGTCAGATCTGGACTACTGCTGAGAAGTGCTCTGTGTGCGTATATAAGAAACCCAAAATTATATTTCTTATATGTTTTAGGCATGTTATAGGCATGGTGATTTCTGATAAAGGAGATTTAATAATTTGAGTAGATGATAAAATAGCCCTAGAGAGAAAACAGGCTTTTTGGGGAAGTAGAGGTTGTTTCCTATGGTGTATGTGTGGAGGGGCTGCAGACTGATGAGCAGTTGTCCCAGAACATCATAGTGGGTAGCAGCAGTGCTGCTGAGGAGCTGAGGGAGAATGGGGAGTCTGGCATAGGATACTGGGGCTGTGCAGGTGAGGACCTTGATGTGACCTAGACGACGGTTTGAGATGAAGCCGTGGGGGAAAACAGTAGAGTTAAGTTAAAACAAGAGCATTAACCTTGAGTGTGTGGGATAGATGTCCCAGGGCAGTTTGCGGTAGCTGTGTTTGTGCGCGTGGTGTTCAGAGGGTAACCCACAAACAGCAGCTGGAGCAGGGCATGTGTGCCAGGGCCTTGGGCACTGGCTCGGGCTCTGGCAGAGAATAGAGGCTGGTTTGAGGTTGTGTGGGGCAGTTGTTGTGGGTAATCACCATGGCAGGAGTCAACTGTGGTCCTGGAGCCTTTCAGAGAGCAGAGAGATGCAGGATCATGGGAGTTACTTAAGCAGGATGATGTGAGCCGTATCTGAGGGCTAGGATATTCCCCTGTCAGAGAGGTGAGGGCTGATCCTGATCTGCATGATGAAACCTTGTGTTTTCAGTTGTATCATTCTTTTATTCAGGAAGAGGGGAAGCAGCATAGGAAACTTCATTCCCATTCATCCTGTGTCTGTTAAAGATTCTGCCATTCTTGCTCCATAAATTCCAGGTTGGCCTCCAGCTCCTTGCTGACAGCCAAAAAGTTATCTGCTGAATAAAGGCTTCTGCACTGAAACTTCCTTCCAGGAAAGCAAGGGAACAACATAACATCTCTCACTGAAATGGCCAGCCAGTTCTGAGCAGCTGACTGGAAAGGAAGCATCAGCTTAGTACAGAGCTGGATAGGTGAGGCTGCGAAAGTAAATCCCTCCCAAAGACTCTCTTTCCCAGTCTTGTTCTTGCAATGGCTTTGTTCCAGTGTCTTTCTGTAACATAACACAGACGATGAAAGCAGGCAGACTAAAAGGACTCCTTTAATATGCTACTCCAAGGACCCCTGAGGTGTAGTACAGATAGCACTAGTGTGTTGCATTACTTGGAGCAGCTGTTGGAGATTCTGGCTTCTTTCTACCATAAGAAGTTTGTGTCAGCTCTACTGAACTGGATGGCAACATGGCATGGACTAACACTGGCATCTGCTGGTCCTTCCACTTCTCAGACCCCGTACTCAAAGGGTCAGGTCCTGGGGAGCTGTGAATCATGGCAGAACAAGGGACATATAAGCAGAAAAATCAGAACAGCTTTAGGAGATGAGACATTGGTCTCTGGATGTGCTGGTACGTAGAGTATTGGGTGAAAGAAGGATTGGGATGGTAAGAAGGCAGACAAGTCCTCCACTGCTAGTAAGAGCACGAGAAAGCCTACTTCAATACTTGAATCAGTCAATCCCTTTCCCTCTCCCTCTCTTTCACAGTGATTCCATTCCCTTCTTGCAGCCTTTCTGTCACAGCCTTTCCTCTCAGGTGAAGCAAGAAGAAAGATTTTCCTCTTAAAATTCAGCAGAGGTGTCAAGGCTTAGCTCCTGGCAGAATAAAAAGTGCCAGACAGTGGCAGGGCAAACATGTTAAAGAAATCTTATTGTTTCTGGAACTGTAAAAGTTCTATAGATAGCTCTGTACAGAGAGAGATAAATTGTATGGCCAGGAAAGGCACCAAAAAGGCTGTACCACAGCACTGCATGCACATCACTGCCTGATGCTGGATGGAGACAGACAGGCCACCTATGTGCTTCAGTCCTGCTGTTCCCATATTCCTGAGCTCATGAGGCTGAGGGCTGAGCTTTGAGGGATTCTTCTGACCCTGCTGCTTCTCTGTCACTCCACCTCTGGGCTTCAGGGAACCATAACGATGAGTATCATGTAGTTCTCAGGTAGCAGTCGCTGCCATTTTCCTGTGTGCTAATGCCCTCTTCATTGCCCCTCAGACACCTTACAGTGCTTGTTACCAGCTCTTTCTCTTCTGTAGAGTGCGAAAGTATAGCACTTACCTGGCACTCTAACAGATGACTTTTCATCTTCTCTCAGCAGAGCAAACCTGGGCTTGGGGTTTCCTGAAGGAAGAGAGCTTTGTGTTGCAGCAGGTAAAGAGGCACAGAACCAGGCTAAAAAATCCTCATCACCCTGTTGAGTGAAAACTGGATAAATAAAATAGTAAACTGATGCCCATCTTTCTCATAATCTGAAGGGCTTTAATGAAGTCAGGAGACTATAAGCGATCCACAGTGATAGCTGTGGATCTATTCCAAATTCCCTTACATAAAGGGAATACATATAGGGAATATGTAAGGGGAATAATGTGCTTCTTATAAAGAGAAGAATATCCTGACAAAGAAACTGTATATAGTGCTACTGTAGTCTCTCCTGCATCCTCTTGCTTGTTTCATAGGACCTCATCCCTCTTTATGCTGGGGAGATGGTATAGGAGGTCAAGAAATGAGCGGACCCTCCTTCCATTTCTTTCTTTTGCGTGCCAAGGGTGTGCGTGACTCTGCAAAGACTCTCAGGATTTATCACTGGAAGACTTAGTCTCTTTCACAATGTTTTAAATGTTTTAAACCTTCTGCATCTTGGATGATGTTTTCAACAAAACTCCCATCTCCAGGAACAGTTCTGCAGGGCTCTGCCTACCTCCTTGCTCTGAGTGTGGAGAACTCAGGCCTGAGTCACTTCTTGCGGCTGGCAGAGATCACACTGTCTGGGACCTGGGACAGTGGATGAGAAGCTCAGGTTTGAGCTACGGATCATGGAACTTATGGAATATATCTATACATATGTGAGGTTAATGAGGAGCAAAGCTCACTGTTTCTTCAATAGATTTGCTTTTCTGTTACTGAATCAGACTTCAGCCTTCATGATTCAGGGGCTTAAAAGTGGAGTGAATTTATGTGGTGTGAAAGCGACATGATGCTGGCCCATACAGCCTGTTGAGCCCTCCCCTCTCCAGGATTTTAGGTGGAATGAGGGAGAAGACTATGAACTTTTTTATGTTCCTCTTAATTTGAAGGATCAGTTCTTGCTATTATGCTTTCTTAAACAAAACAAAATGAAGCCAGTTATAATATTTTACAGCTATTTTTTCATGAGGAAGAGGTTTATGAGACTGGGATGAGTGCACTCAGGTTATGTGCAGCTGACACCCAGTGTGGGGAGAGTCCACTTTCCTCTTTCCCGCTTGTTATCTATTGGGAAATGGTTTGGTACTAAATGGTCCCCAAATGAGTGATCTCAATGTCTCCAGTTTGAGTCCATCACCTTAATGGTAGTTATCCATCAGTAATGAACCATGCAGTTAATGTGTTGGAGACAGCACGGCTAACTGAAGATGAGGCAAGAGGTCCTTTTAATATTATTTTTCCACCATTTGCTTTCAATACCTCTTTGCTCCTCAGTGAGATCTGATGGAAGTTTTAATTACCTCTGAGAACAATAACTATATAAAGGCCCTACCTCTTTGTCTGAAGCAGTTTGCCTAGAGATGAGCGATGTTGTATGTTCAGGTCTCAGAAGGAAGCTGAGGTTGACAGGGATGGTAAATCCTTGTTACCCGCTGAAACCTTGGAGTAGTAAATTTTTAAAACTATTTCCATTCTGGCCAATCTGTCTTACCTTTCTGTCTCTTGTAAAGTATTTCTCCCCCTGTTATCTGTCTGCCACACACAGAACAGTGTAAGTGGAAATATTAATATCTCTATGAAATATTCTTTGCCCTAACTCGCTCATCACATTTTTGGTACGGATATTTCTTCCTGCTTTCATTAGCTCACCTTTCATGTTTCTCTCCCTGGCACAGGTTATAAGTCTTTTAGAGGTTGTAAGTCTTTAGGCAGGTGATGTTGGGGACAGACCACAGAAAAAAGCTGAGCCCAGACCTTTTTTTTCAGCCCAGTCTCTCCCACAGCCTAGATATCACAGTAGTGGGTGCATTAGGAATATAAGAATGAGTGAACTGAACAAATGGCACTCAATTGTTGCTATAATGGCACTACAATTTATTTCACAGTATTATGAAAAACTCCTCCCAAGCATAAAGAAAACTTTTCTTGGGGAGGGCGGGTGATAGAAATTAATAATTGAGAAATATATGTTATGTGGAGACTTGCAAATCATTTCCATTATAAAGAGTTTTGGATTTGTTTTTGTTAGAGCGCACTGCAATTTTTTAAAATATGTTGTAGAGATTGTTTGTGTTGCATTTACCAAAAATTAAAAAATAGTCTAGCAAGAATTATGAAAGAACCAAGAAATAAAAATCCTTGATGATAATTTCAGTAACAATTCTGATAGTGCACTAAGAATGTCATCCAACACTTCATAAGAAATAGACAGCCTAATATCATATTTGCTTTTCAGGGTGCTTAAATAAAAAAAGCCGTTTACCAATGAAAAGCTTTTGCGTTTGCAAAAATTCCGCTTAGTTCTGCTATATGTTTGAGAACTGGCTTGGATTAAAAAGCAGAATTACTTGTCCCTCCCACCCTAAGCTTGACAGAGCTTATGTAAGTTCAGAAAAGTGTTTTAAAAAGCCTTTTTTTCCATCGTTTTTTGTCCCTTTTTAGCCTTTGCATTCCTGTCTAGAAGGACACTTGACTCTGTATCTTACAATTTCCAGCTTCACCCAAGATGCCACAAACCTCAAGACGGATGTTATCCTCAGAAGACCTGTAGCCCATGCCTTGGCTTTTCAATTGCTATAACTCCTCAGCTGCCTGGAGGACTTAGGTGGTCCCTTTCCATTGAAAATTAATGGGAGCTGAGTCTTCAAGTCCCTTAAGTGGATTTGAAACTTGCAGCCAAGCGACGTAGAGAAGCATCCCAGCTTAAATATCAGGCTAAAGTTGCTTTTGCCTCACCAGCACTGTCACGACCCCACTGATGCGGCTGCATGAAAGTTCTGCTGACCTCCTCACTCCTAGCATAACTCTGTATGTTATGCTAAGGGATAGCTACAGAGAAATAAAGCTCTTTGCTGGCCTCTTGCAGACAGCAGGGAAGTTACCATGGAGACAAAAGAGGATGCAGTGGATTTATGCCGTCGGCAGCTGGGGAGGACCCGCCTTGCTGACAGGTCTCAGCTCTTACCTGCTGTCACATCTATGGATGGCGAGCAGCAATGCTGCAGGGTCAAATGTGTGGCTCCAGGCTGTGCCTTTCCCAATGAACTCACCCCCGTGTTACCCCCTCCGCTATAATTTCAGAGTCAAGTGGAACGACTCTGGGAGCTGGGGGTTGTTATTAATGCACAAGGGTCACCGCCAATCCAAAAACCGTCATCAAAAGAGGCAAAGTCTCAAGTTCAGAGGTGAGAGACAGCACACCGAAGAGTTCCTACTGATCTCTGGGGATACAGAGAGATGGTTCAGTCACAAGTGTATATTTGGGCAGTTAAAAATCTTTCGGACAGAGCATTTTTCTCTTTGTCAAGGATTGTTGCTCTGATGGGGCCATGGAACACAGACAGCCACGTCTGTTCAGCTGCCCTTGAGGCAGGAGGTGGCCTCCAGGCACAGAGGGAGCTGGTGAAGGGTATTTTTGCAACAGTTCTTACTGGTTTATTTCGAAATAAACTTGCTCACAAAAATGCCACCCCCCCACCCCGAAGCATGCTGCACTGTTTAATTTTCACATGATTTTAGTGCAGTGCTTTCAGGGGGAAACAGCGAAATAAATAGCCTGCCGAGCAGGCGGAAAGAGAGGGGCTTTTTTTCTCTGGGTAGATGACAACTGCAAACTTAAAATTCCTTCCCAGAACCACATCAAAGTCTCTCTATCCCACCGTGCTAATGCTGGGTCCTAATGGCTGTGTGGAGAACCTGCACAAGGACCATACACAGACAAAAGAGTTGTTTCCTGGACGCTCTTCTGGCTAAGAACTGTTCTGGGCCTTGTGAGCCAGAAATGCTGTGTTTTTACCTTTCTCGCTTTTTCACTGTTGGTTATGACTGGTTGTAGCAGTAATGTGGCAAGTGACTGCAAGTGACTGATGAGTCTTAGAGCAGGAATCAAAGGGTGACACTATCCTAGCTATGGATGGGAGTAAACAGGTAGCCAAAAAGTGTTCAACCCAGAATTCTGTATAATGCCAACAGGAAGGCTCAATGAACCCTTCCGCAGTGAAAAAGCATAATGAACAATCTGTGATATGAAATGCCATTTGACCCCTCAGCAGAAGAAGGGTTTTTCCCGCCAGCTAAAGGGCAGCCATTTTGTGCAGAGGACCTCAGCTTACCAAGGTATGAATATGAGGTTTTTCACCATCATTTGATACTTTCAGAAGGACTTCTAAAATAGTTGAAAAACCATTTTTCAGGTCTCTGCACCCCACTTCTCTGAAGCAGCAGAGTGTAGCCAAAGACCAAAGCAATCTTTATGTGTTCCTGTGCTTGAGCTATCACTGCGGAGAATCAGGAAAGTTTTCCTTAAAAGTATTCTGCCGTGTTGGACAAATAACAGTCACTCGGTTAATTCAGTGTGACATGTGTCTGCTCCCTTCCCAATTATCATGTCATATTGTGGCAAGTTTATGAGCCAAAGGAGTCTGTCAGTATGCAGGGTCGTATGGGGCCAGCAGGCATGAGAGATGACCCGTTATCTCCGAGGCTCATTGCTTCAAGGTGCTGAACTTTGGCATTACTCTGACTTAATGTAGGAACACCCTGTCACCGTCAGCTGTCACCATCTCTTTTCTTCCCAGCCTAGTTCCATGTGGGGCACGTATGATTTTTTTACCTTAAATGACATAAAATACAGCAGTGAGATTTTTCTGAGGACCGGCAGCTCACCCTTCAGAGGCATGTTTGCTTCATTCTAGGCTTATCCAAAGAAAGGAGGGAAGAAAGGAAGAGTTTAGAGGATGGAAGTGGTGGTAGCACTTTATAGACATGTAGAGGAGCATGATGGGGAGCAGGGAATGATTGAAAGGGCAAACAGTGCAATGGTAATCACAGGGTCAGGGAGGGCAATTTATTAAAGCAAAACAGTTGTAAACTGTGTCTGAATCAGTGTGGGAGATGATGGGTGTAAGTGGTGGTAGGGCTTGACAAAAGCAGGGACAAGGGAATTGTGCAAACCTGTCCTAGAACGGCAGCAGCAAGATCTCTAGGAGTTACATGCTGTAGGGAAGGGAAGATCCCATGGCTGGGTGCTTTCTATGATCTGCTGATCTTTTGACACAGAGCATGAGTTGAAAGTAAGTCACTTCGTTGTCAAGATGTGAGTTAGCCCAAGAAGGTGGTCGTGGTGGTAGAAAACATTCATCTACCATGCATCCCTCAGAGCAAGAGTAGTGCCGGATGTCAACTCCTGCCCTTGCAGAGCTGTACCCAAAGCTGCCTGCCTGCTATGACACAGCCTGCTGTGCTGGCTGCCTTTTCCTAATGTAGCAGAAGGGCAATGGGAAGTGTTGCAGTGTGAGATAGGACTGCACATGCCAGAGCCAGCCTTGCCTGTGGGATGGCTCTTAAGCTCTCTCTTGCCCATTGTACAAAGGTAGGCAGCACCTCATCCAAGTCCCTCTTTATGTTTGTGTACGTTCGTAATTCTTGTCAGCTTTTTTATTTTGCCACAAAAAGACAATTTATTCTCTTCATTTAGCTGTTTTGACTGTAAGAAAAACAAACCAAACCAGTCATATATATCCGTTCTGCTTCTAGCAGTCCATGCAGAAGTGCCTCCACTGAGACAAGCTTGATGTGATTCTCCACTTGGTAAGAGGTGTGGGGTTCAGCCCGTGGAGTAAACTGCAGACCACATGGAAATAGAACACGATTTGACAGCTAGGAGGGGTCCAACTTTGTTCTTATGAGTCCTACCTTGCAAAATATTTGTCTGAGCCTTCACTGGTGAAATATCACTGCTTTGAATGGGGCTACACTGATTTCTAGCTGCTAGTTCACATCCAGTGTGTCCATCTCCATCTCGTGATCAGCTGTCTTCCTCAGAGCTCAAGCAGCTGGAGTCATGCTAATGCTGGATTTCCTCACCTTTTGAGAAAATTTGCTAGCTATGCAGTGCTGGTAACAGCCTGGAATGTCGAACCCTGAGGTACAAATGAAAAGACAAATACAAAGACCTCTCTAGTGCAGGGTTTTCATACAGTCTTTTTTTTCTTTCTGATTATGGTTTAGCCTACACCCATGATTTGTAGTTAAATATATTTCTTTACTCAGAGATGCATGCCAATAGTGTTAGCCTTGAAGCTGGAAGCTTGTAACTAATTGATTTTGCTCAAGCCTGTATTGAAAAGCATTTTTGGTTACTCTTCATTGCTGAGAGGAGATGCATGACTGTTTAGAGAAGCCAGAGATACAGTCTCTGAAATTTAGCTGAGACTGCAGACAAAGTGATGAAGTATCCTTAAATTTGGCTGGGAAACCCTGTGTAAGACAGGTCTCACAGTTTCTATGCAGCCATCTGCCACCTATCACTGTCTTATGCAGTAAACCTTCCACCTAAAATAAGTGACTGGAGAAATGTTCCTAAGGAGAAGCCAAGTCTGGCTCTTTTTGCTGTTGTGGAGTCAAAAGTCTGCTTGGTGCCAGACCCTGGTGTCTGATGTATTCATAAGGGGATGGGAATCACATTCAGAACCAAGTACTACTTTTTTATGTACTTACCAGTTGAGATATTGTCGTGGTTTGAGCTGGCTATGTGCCAACCCACGACAGATATTTCCACACGTGCTCAAACAGAGGAGCCAGGTTGTTTAAAGGTACAATGGGTACAAAAGAAGCAGTCAGGACGTTGGTTTTGCACTGCCACAAAAGATGCCATCCCTAGCAAGGCAGAAGGTGTGTCCAGTGCCAGGTCAGTGCCTCTACTCTGTGACTATGACGATTTTCAAGGAGGCGTTGCTCATGTGAGGCTCCATGAGACTGTCAAGCATGTTTCAGACCAAAAGGAGGACAGCAGACTATGCATCTTCTCTCCTGTTTGGCTTCTTTTTATTTTTTATTTCTCTTATAGTTTTGCAGATGCTATATGTTCTCTAACTAAGCAGCTAATTGCTACTCATGTTATACTTGACTTTCAAACTCTTGATAGTTCCTTGATAGCTCCTTGTAGCCCTCAAAATCCAACAAGGTTAAATCAATATTTGCTTTTATATTGTCTGTTGTGAGAAAAGGTGTTCCAAAACAACATAGTAGCTATGCCTTCTTATTGATTTGTTTGCCTTTGTTTTTCAAACTGCCAAGGTTTTAAAGCATTCTTTTATTTTAAAGGTACTTGTTCCTAAATTCAATAAAACCAGAATATTTTCCCTGTGAGATCTTCTATTAAAATCTATACTTTTGGTACCACTGGCCTATGGTTTTCTTATCAAACTAATTTAATCCTAAGGAGAAGAAGAGAGAAAATAAATGATCTTAATTGCTCAGGACGTAATGAAAAAGTCAAGAGAGATTGTTTTTTACTTGAATTACTAGAGCAAAATAAACAATTTTGTTCACAAAAATGATAGAAACAAGAAATGTAAAAGGTCAGCAAGGATATCTTCTCTCTTTACCCCCCACAATCAAGGCTCAGCAACTACCTAGAAACATTTCTGGCAGATTTTCAACAGACTAATGATACCTGTGTAGCAACAGCTGAAACGCACCCTTGGGCAGGGCTTCAGCAGAAAGCCTATGACCTAGCCTATGACCTACAGCTTACATCATTTAAGCTCAGGGACATGAGATCTTCATTCCGTAAACCTCATGTTTTCTCTGGTTTTTCATGCAGGAGCATTAATTTTAATGATATTGGAAATATTCTGATGTGGAAATATCTGCTTAGGAATGCCCTGTCTCAGGCAAACCACAGAGCCTGAAAGACAAATAATTTTGTCTCTGCCTCATTAGTCTGTAAGGTGAAGGCCATGGTGGGTCACCCTGGCTCAAGCAGTAAATCCAGAGCTCCCCACGGTATTTGTGTCAGTTACTAAACTCCATTGCTTGCAAAGGCAAGCACTTCCGAGTGTCTGCTCATGAGCTTAACCTTGAGTGGGTTAAACTATCCACAAAACTGATATATACATAAATCTAAGTTCTCTTTTCGTTCACCTACAGCTAAAATTCAACTCATCCTATTCAACTTTAAAAGAGTGGGAAAAAGCAATTCCTGAATATCTTATAGGATCCGTGCTGGTTTTGAACAGCAACCCCTATATGCATTTGGAAAATATAACAAAATACTTTGAATTTCTACTTTGTAGTGAAGTTTGCATTCAAGCAATTCATGTTAGAGCCAATCACCTTGATTAATCTTATCTCAGTTCTTTGAAAATTTAATGCATGTTTTCTAAGTGTGAAGAACCACATGTACCTCTCATGCATAAACTCTTCCTTCTTTGCTCCCAGGAGTTAAAAAATCAGCTGGAGCCTTTATCTTGGATTTGATTTGTTTATACTTATGATTGTAATTTGCAGCTACAATGATGCTCAGTACCTGAAACTGCATAAAGAACTAACTCATTACTCTTGTCAATATAGCATCAAGGAAAAAGGCTTTTTCCTGTGAATATAGTGCAATCTTTAAGGGTCTGCCCATGTTACATCTGCTTCTATAACTATTTTTGTGTAGCCCTATCACCTCCTTAAATAACATCAGTTGAGCTCAGAGGAGTATTGTTCTGCTGGCATAGGCAAAATTTAAAAACCACGAGAATATCTGTCCAAAGACAGACCAAAGGACCACTGAGACCCACATCTTGCCTCTGGCAGAAATCAATAATGTGAATACTAAAAAAAAAGGCAAAAAAGGGCAAGCATAAATTCTTTAGCCTTGAGAATAGACCTTCATCTCTTCTCCATCTTCTGTGCTGCAGATGCAGAGCATGTGGAACATTAAGTTTACTAGCTGTTTGGAGTTGATACCTCAAACAAAGTCTGTGCACTTGACTCTGCCTTTTCCAGTCCTTTTACATCTTTAATTTCCACAAGTGTTGGAGACACAGCAATGAGTTCCAGAGTTGTACCACACACTTTCAGAAAAATAGTCTTTTCTATGTTGTAAATCTGTCTTAAGGCATCTCCTGGTCATCACTCTATTAGTAAGGAACGTCAGGTTTTCTCACAGTCTCAGACAATGTAGTCATATCTTCCAAACTGGTTTGGTAGACCAATACAAATTTGATTTCTGCTATTTAAATTCTATTTTACCTCATAAATTAAAAAAAAAAAAAACAAACAAACAACCAAACAAACAGACTTGTAGTAATAATCTGGCAGAGGGTTACAGGAGAGATTTATTTTCCCTACAAATCTTAGTAGTATTCAGCTGACAGGGCTAAATCTTCTGTATAACATATGGAAGCTCAAAGATGCATGGATAAAACCTAGTTCTGTTTAAGCCTAGAAGACTTTTGCCCTTTATAAATTAGCACTTCATTTCCTGATGAAAAAAGAGCAAAATTTACAGTAGGCAGCAGCTTGTACGTGTTAAGGTCCTGCTCTGTCCCTGATGCTCTGAAGAGATCACTGTAAGAGCTACTGCTATTATGATTTGTTTCCCAAGAAAAACAACAGACGCTTGTGCTGTTTTGTGTGCATATTTTAAAACTGTGGCATCACCCACAGTGGTATCTTCTTTGTTGGGACTGCACAAACAGTTCGTAAAAATGCAAAAATTTTCTTGAATATCCCCAGAGGCTGAGTTCAAGTTCGCCTTGTACAACAAGAAAAGTTTTGCCATTTCTGATTTCACTTACGCTTTACTGCCGATCTCTGGTTCTCCCACCTGTCAGGAGAGACCTAAATTTAGTGTCTTGCTAATGAAGAAGCATTGCAGGAACAGAAGCCTGGTTTGGGTTCAGGTTTAACCAGCAGCCCACGGCTATTCATGTTCTGGGATATGTTTGAAAAACACCCCCTTGTCTTTCTGAAGGCCCTCCTTTCTCCTAGCCTTGTTGTTTCACCAGTGAGAAGTCTTTTCCCCAAAATGCAGGAGCTGATACTTTCTCCAAAATATGAAACATCCCTGGAGCACTGTGCCACTCCATTCTCCCCTCTGTCACTTCTTGTATCTTCTTTTTCTATTTTTCCTTTTTCTTCCTTCCTTACCTTTCTCTCATCTTCTTTTCTTACTCAGGTCGGCCTTCTGCTTCAATTTCTCTTAGTTAAAATTGAGGAGCAATAACTACATCCGATGACAAGTGGCATGTTGCAGGGAAGCAGAGCCATGGAGCAGCCAGTGTCCTGTCCTCTGGGGTGCTGGTGGGAGGCCAAAGAGTGGTGACAAAGTTACTATTTAGCAAGAATCCCTGCTTTTTCTACAAAGCTTAGATTGACATTTTCTTCTGGCAAAGAAAGTATGAAATTTAGGAGATTAAAAATACACTGAGGAACAAATATTTTCCACCTTCCTCGTGGGAACTACTAGTTCTGAGCTAGGGTTTCATCTTTTGTAGCTTCAGTGAGGGGCTGAGTCTATGCTGGGGAGTCCCCCAACAATCAATGGAGAGAAATGGGCACCTTCAGAGAACATCTCATCCCGCTTGCTCCAGGCTGGGTAAGCTCCTCTTCGGAAATGCCACTATCTCCCTACTGACTTGGCTGTACAGAGATAACCACACACCTTCTCATACTTCACTCTCTGGTAGTTAAAATAATCTGAAGCCCACGCACAGAGCCCATCCTGGAATCCCCATCAGCTAAGATGGAGAAGTAAAGTCCTTGGGTAAGAGTGGTGGTTTTGCAGAGACAAAATGCTTTCTGCATATTTCCGCTCCCATTAGCACACTGCTCGGAGCGGGACAACGGTGGTAGCTCCTGCATCCTTCCCGTGTCAGGTCAGTAAACCACCTGTCTGCTTCTTGCAAGTTGAATGGCCTCTGTTCTATAGCTGAATTGCTTTTGGGGCCCTGCTAGCTCATCCTGGCCTGTACCTGTTCCACTCAGCCGTGTGAGGTGACGAGGAAATGCATGGCTGTGCTCCCTCTAGGAGGGGCATGTGGGTCAGTTAGCAGCCAGAGCTGTCAGAGGTATCTGGTGACTAGGAGAGGGCCTGCTGGGAAGTGGTCTCATTTGAGTTGGCAGCCTAAGCTACTGTGGGCACAAGCAGGGCCAGAACAGCCTGGCTGTGTCCCCAAAGCCACCTCTTTCATCCCAGAAAAACTGAGCCGCAGTGAAGAGCTTGAGCAGCCTTCAGAGGAGCTATCCTGCCACACATGCAGACACTCTTCCAAGCTTGCCCTGGGTTATCACTGAGTGCCAGAGGTCCAGGATGACCTGGCATAATTCTCATAAGTTTCTGGACTGATTTGCTTCAAGTGTTTTGCTTTGCTTGGGGAGACCCTTATGGGTAGGCGTGCCTGTAATTTGGCAGCAGGCAGACTGCCCAGCCACCTCCTGCCTGCTGGTCTGCACAAGTTCCTCGGTCACAGCGTGCCTGTACTCACAAAATCAGTATATCCTTCCTAAGTAAGATGGCTGGACAACATTTTTAATTCTCTCCAAGTGCTCAACAGCTCAATTGCCTAAGAAAAAGGAGGTCATTTTGAGAAGGCTTGGAGCAGTAGAACTCAGTCCACGTAGCCTTGTACCCTGTCCCTATGGACAGCCAGCAGTGCCCACGTAAGATGCTACACAAGAAAACTCAAAGTAACTCTTCCATCCAGTACCTGCTCAGCTCCTGGCCCTTTTGCTAACAGTGGGGTAGAGTAATTGTTGGCAAGCTTTACCTGATTTGCAAAATCATCTGTACAAGGGATAAATAAACTGAAAATCTCTCCCAGTTTCTCAGACTCAGGGGCACAGTGCTCAGTGTATCCTGCCACTGGAGGCGAGCATGCACCTCCTCAGTTCTCCATCAGTAGTTTAGTTCACAATCTGCATCTTGGTGAGAAGCCCCTCTGGAAGTTAATTAAAAGACAAACTGTGACACAGATCATTAGTTTGCACACGGACCAGGAATGAAGGACCACTGTGGCCCTGCAAAATTAGCAACAGATGCCCAAACAAATCTCTAAGCAGAGCTAACTAGCCCGCTCTGGCAACAGACCTTGTCTGTTAGAGAGAGCTACTGTACCACAACTCAGGCAATAGCAACACTCCCTGTGGTTTCTCACTGTGCAATCTTAGCAGTTCAAACAAAATAAATACGACAGCTAAGAACATACAGCAGGTAGAAAAACGTCATTCTAGACCTTTAATCTGAAGTGACATTTTCACCTGCTTTCTGGATCAAAGCAAAAGGCATACAGCTGGCAGAAGTGAAGGAGAAAAGTGACCATCAGCCTCCTGCTAGTGGAAGGTACCATGTGCAGAAGTACAACATAAAAATTCCCATAAATCCAGCTGGCACAAAGCGCCAGCTCTCAGTGCCTGTCTTTTAACTCGACCACTGAACACCTCCAGGGTTTTGCCCTCTGCCCCCCATGTGTGTGAGAAGTGATAACCCCCCCCAACTTTTTTTTTTTTTTTTTTTGTCTCTCCATCATAGCTCTCCTGCATGCTTCCCTTGGCTCTGAAACCTAGAAAAGATTTCAAATCCAGAGAGGTTTTCCAAGTCTTGCCGCTGCCTGTAGTAATTTTGGCTCTGGTCCACCTCTCTCTATTCTTCCCTTTCATTTCTCTTACTTGTCTTGCATTGATTTTGGAAGCTTTTTTGGTCAGGGACTGCATTTTTGGTTTATGTGTGTAGCAGTTATGCATCCAAGGGGCTGGAATCTGGTCTGGGAAGATGCATGTGTGTTAGAGTGATTTGAGAAATACAGGGGTCAGCCCTAGGAAATTCATAATAAAGATTATCTCTTGGTGTCTTTTCTTTCAGTCAGATGACAATAAACAGTCCAGCAGGCAAGGGGTAGAAGGTGAGGTTCTTATGAAAAACTTTACAGAAATCCTTGGGGAGTCAGAGACATTGCCTTGCTATGAACTCAGCTAAAACTCAGACTGGAGAGAGGGGTGGGTGAAGAAAAGAAACCTTTGAACAGCTTGGATGAGTAAGTCAATAAATGACTGCTTTCTGTCTCCTTAGAAAGAAATACCTCAAGGAAACAGCCTAGCTGAGTGTCTACTAAATAGCAAAGAAGAAGTAGAAAACTCTTTTAGTTGCTATTTCTCACAAGGAAAAATGACAGTACATGTGGAAAGAGATAATACAGAAAGATTAGGCTGAAGAGGGATGGGGAAAGAGAATTGTAGCATTTTCTGAAAGTAATGTCAGAAAAGCAGGTGAAAAGGAATCAGATTGGAATTATACCATCATAAAGCAATAGTATCACAGAGCCAGAGCAGCAGGATTTTGTCTGTATGTGGTGGGCAAAGACAGGCCAACTCTACTGCCAAGAAGAGAATTCTATTAAAGACTGCTCCTTTCCCATCCAGGACTTTCGTGCTGTTGATCTTGAATTCAAATTTTCCCTTTATCAGACCATACACATGCCCTGAAGAGAACCATACATATGCCCCAGTAGAGAGATGGGACTTGGCCAAAGTGTCCCTGGAGCAAGGAGCTAGAAGGACATCTCATGTTCTGAAGGCATAAACTACTGACTGCAGCCCTAAATCTTTGTGATTCACCAGTGCACCCGATGCTGAGATGAGACAGTCTCAGACACAGTACAAACTTCATGTACACAGGGAGAAGAATGTTTTCTTGCAGCAGCCAAATCCCCTGGTGTTTGCACCAGAGGGACATGGCAAGGAGGATGAGTCTATGAGACTCTGGCCTTGTACACCTTATTTTCCATAACCTTGCAACATGTAAGATGAGTTATACAATTGCAAAGCTGACATAAAAAGCTGTCAGACTGAAGTGTGAGATTATTTGACAGTAGTATTTTATACTGAGATAAACCATGACCCTAGGAAGAAAGCAGGGGTGAAAAGATGATGCTCATCTATTGTTAGAGCAATAGTAGGTACAAAAATTCTACCACTAAGAAAGTCACAGCTACAGTGAGTTACAACAAAAGAGCATTTGATGGAGAAGCTAGTAGGCTTGGTGCATGTGCCAGATTCCCAGCGAACATAAATCAGTACAGCCCTGCTAACTCCAATGATGTTGATTCACAACAGCTGATAAATGAACCAGAAGTGTTTCCATTTAATTGGGAGAGAGGAAAAAAATCTCAGGGATACACTTCAGTAGCTGACCCAGAAGATTTGTGTCTGGGTCCTATTCATACGTAATCCACAAAAGGAACAGCTTGCAAAAGTAGACTTTGGAATGAGAAAGGCTACAAACAGAGCTATCAAGCACAGCATATCTTGAAACAAGCAATGAGGTGAAAATGTGCAGCCAGTTCAGAGGAGAAATTTAAAGCAATGATGTTTTCATTGCAGTAAATGAAAGGGCTCGCCTGGCATCTGCCATTACAAACACACAAAATGCCATAAATCCCAAAAGACTGAGCCCATGTAATTGGGCAGATAGCAAAAAAGGCAGCTTGGACACTACCTTAGCACAAGCTGCTTATAGAAGGAGTTAAGAAAGGAAAATTATGACTACAAGCAGATGGAGTCAATACATGAGAATGAAGGAGGCTTCTGAAGGACATGACTCAGAAAGGGCAAGGGGTGTCTAGAAGAGACAAAAAAAAGGTGCAATGAAGCCACAGAATTTCAAAGGACAGGCAGAAACCACATCTGGATTTGCTACAGCATTCACAGGACCAGCGTCTTTGGTGTGTGTGAACAAGTCTGCTTCTGCCAGTGCTGAGGCAAACCATAGAAAACCAGGTGAGGATCTGACTCAGTGCCTGGACATAAATCCCCAGCAAGCTTTAAACAGCCCTCCCAAAGTGCCTCCTGTCAGGGCTTGTATTAAGGCCATGACAAAGCAAAATGGATAAAAGCAAGATGCTGGATAATGAGATGCTAACTAGGACTACAGTTTTCAGAGCTTCCTGGGAGGCTCGCTCTGGGATGACAATTAAATAACCATTCCCTAGCTAAACTTTATCTGTTTGTACAATGCAAGACTTACTCTGCCTCTCAGAAAACAACCCTCAGACTCAGAGGCTCCAGGTGGGACACAGGAACCCAGTAAAAATGACTAGAAGTTACATATTCACCATAGGTTAATACCAATAGTCCCATGAAGAACTTTTACTTTATTTTTCCTTTATGTAAAGAATTAATATCCGGTAACATTCCAGTGCACCTACAGAATTCAGTAACATTTCAGCAGGTTAATGAAATGTTACCTATTTTACTTTTTCGCAGCCCTCTGAGATCTTATAGAGAAGCCAAATGTTTTGTTAGAACTTTTAAAAATGCCATGACAACTAGCAAGGGAGATAAGCCACCGCCACATCAGAAAATAGCATCTTGCAATCTTATCGAATGCAGCTATATATAGCATGGTGTACAATGTATATGTGGGCTGGAAAACCAATGAAGAGATATTTATTTGTGAAAAAGGGTAACTGGGAGGCCTGATTTGTATAAAAGTACAGGGTAAACAAAACTAGAATACCCTCTGTCCCCCATCAAAACTGCCCCATGTACGGGCACAAAACACATTGTACAGAAGTTTGAAAACTTGGTAATAATTTTTGGATAGGGAGTAGGAAAAATAAAACTAGATATCACCCTAAAAACTCCTATTATTTTTTTTGTAGAAAAATTGCCCACCTTGAAAGTAGCTCCTTTTACAAGTTCTTGATGGTGTAAGAAGAATATGTCAGAGAAACTTTTGCTTCAGAATGTCACTTTTTGAGTGGTTTGTGCTGAACATAGAAGTAATTATGTAGCTTCTGAATGCTACATAGAGAACTTGCTCTAACACATTCTGCTTGAAAGCTAGATTCAAACCAGATTCAAAAGATATCTGGTTTACTGACACAAAGGAGTATCAACACTATGAAAAAAAATGTTGAGATCCCATCTGTGTTTTCTCCCAAAGAGAATAATTACAATTTTTCTGCATATGGAAGGAATCATAGATAGTTTTGATGGCATAAAGAAAAATGTGATAAGCACGAATTACAGAGAATCAGTGGCAAAGCTAAACTTCAGATTTCAGACAGGTTCCTTGGTTCCTTCCACAGTCCTTTAAACTCTGACTACACTCCCCTTCTCATTTCATTCACAGGTTCCAAACAGGGTCCAAAACCGCTTAACCAGTCAAATAAAAACAGTAGTCTTTCCTGCCCCCAAACTGTTTAAGATTTAGTTTTTAGATTTGTGCAAAGTCCAAAAGTGTGACAGAGGAAGGGAGCTGTGCATCTCAGTGCTCCCCAGCTCCTGCCCTGACAGCTTTTTGCACTTGAGCTTCCTCTGGTGCTCCAGGCCTGTGGAAGCCTGGGAGCTCATAACCACAGCAGCCCCTGGATGTGCCCTGGCCACACTCTCTGGGCTAGGGAGACCAAAAGGTCTCTCCCAGGATACCTTGTTCTGCTCCCCTCTCCCTAGCCCTACCTGTGTACCACCCCTGTGCCCTCAGACTATTGGTCCCTGATGCTTTCTCCCCTCCCCTACCAACCCCATATAAAAAACCCGAACACTGCCTCTTTGAGCTGTCTTGCTCGTCGTCTCCTGGTGCCTTTCTCATTTGCCTCTCTGGACCCGCACCGCGCACGTAGCTGGAATAAATCCTTCCCGGAGACCAATCCTGACTCTGTGCCATCGGCTTATTGAGGAAACTGTCCGGGGTGTCTGAGTGTGTGTGTGTGTGTGTGCAGTGGCCTCGCTGTGCAGCTCTCAGCCAGAGACGCTTTCAGGAGGTTGTAGCCTCTTTACCACCCAACCCCCAGCCGCACCACAGGCCAGAGGCAAGGGGAATGCAGTCAATCCTATTTCTTCCCGTATCTGGAAGCCTTGTTGCAGGGCTTGGAACTTTCTAGTCATGTATCCTGGTGTTAAAACAGCTTCTCCAGCAATACATTATGTATGTAAGACTTGATGACCCATAGCAGATCTACATACTCCAAAATATTAGATCTTAAACTAACCTACAACATTTCAAAGTAATTATTCCTGTGATTGGGATGGAAAAGAAGAGTTTGAGAAAAAGCACACCAAAATTATGTTCTGCAGCAAGACTTGCTTCTGTAACAGTGTGCTACTGCAGAGGAGCCTGCCACGTACATTCACCATGAAGGAAGCTGCAACTGCTCAGCTCTCTGTCTGCACCTAGGCCTTCAGCTGAACAGCATTAAATACACTACAGTTGCTACCTGGATAAGCCAGCAAAGGAGACAAAGCAAAGAGGTAACTGGGATGATAGACAGGAGGTACTTTAGCTCTGAATTAAAGCAGACAAAACATTTAGTGTAAACTATGAGATATCTCCTGGTCTGAGGAAACATATTTTATTCATAAACCTGCCATATATGACAATAGAAATAATAACCAAGAAAATCAATCAGTTTGGTGGAAACCATACTTTCTGTTGAAAAACTATTCCCAGGGAAAATTCCTGGCTAATCCTTTGCTCAACACTCTTGGAGGGAAGCATTAAAAATGCATCTTATATCCTGGGGCTTGTAATAAGAGACTCAGAGCAGGCAGGATGAAACTCCCACCACAGGAAGAAGGGATTGTGCTATTCTATTGAGATCAAAGACTGTAAATGAAGAGCGGGGTCTCCAAACAATGTCAAAGCAAGTTACAGAAGAAGGCTAGGTGTTTCTACAGCACTTAGAGGGGAGGTGACATGAAGAGCATCTTCTTGTGTGATTTACATCACTGTCTCCTTCTTGCACTCATAGTAAAGGTTTTTCCCAATTCACCATATGGTGAGAGAGTAGACAGTACTTTAAGCCTACTCCAACCATTCTCTGTTATTTTTAAAGTAGCTTACCTTTTGAGCTAGGGATTGCCTTTAGATATACAGGTGCAGATACAGCCAACTATGAAGAACAAAGCTGGCTAAGACGTCAGCAGCTACTTCTACTATAATATTAATTATTACTATAATACTACTATACCCTATAATAGTATTACTCTAATACTATTTATTAGCTATAATAGTAACTACTATTATAATAGAATTAATAATGTCTATGGCAACAGATATAATAATAACAACTATTATTGCCCCAGAAAGTGGTGACTTAGTGAGTCTCAGCTCTCTCCTCTCCTCTCCCCTCCCCTCCTCTCCCCTCCCCAAATAAGCCCTTCAAAAATAATGTAATTTTTTAGCAGGGAAAGAGCCATTGAAGTCAGCTCCCTGATTATTCCAACTTAAGTATGAAGGTCTTTGGATTGTAGAAAGGAAGAGAGAAAGAAAGAGGGAAAAGGGAAAGAAAGAAAGAAAAGGTCTTTTTCATCACTTTATTAGAGACAGAAGCATGGTTGCACAGGGATTATGGTTCCTAACTTGCCGGGAGCTTCTGCTTTGTACAATGGTGTGAACTCTCTGCCCAGGGCTGATGTGAGGTTGTCTTGGTACCAAGCACCATTTCCCAGCTCTTGTTGGATTCCCCTGCTGAAAGAAAATGGGCCAACTGTCTTTCATTTCCATACAGGTTCAAAACTCAGCAGGAAATAGAGGAAGGTAAGGGAAAGGGAAAATATCTGTTCCCACAAAGGGAAAAATCTCAGCTTTGCATGCAGTCACTCCTCCCTAGGGGGTTGTGTTCTGTTCAGAGTCAAGAAGTCACCCACCATCTGCTTGGCAATATGGTACCTCTGGGCAGAACAGGGACTTGGTTTTCTCCTAAAAAGCTCATAATCTGATGATAAGAATCTGCCTCATTTTGAGATGTTGGCTTATATAGTGCTTATTCTCTTGGCACTGTGCTTGTGAAATACAGACCACCACATATTGCAGGTTGGTGGATGACTTATATATTCGTATTATAAAATTAAGATAATGTCCTCTGTACATTCCTTACAGGATACAATCTGAGCTGGCTACCAGCTAGCCTCATGCAGGGATGGAGAACTGAGCATGTGTTAGGAGTTCCCTTCCCTTCATTCCATATCCTGCTGGCCAGAAAACACATTGCCAGAGCAGAGAGAGCTTGAGGGATGCTTTATTGCCCTTGTCTATGCTACAGATAATGAGGAAGGTCTTTAGTCTCCAGGGCTGTCAATCTGGCAACTTCTCATCTGCATTAAAATTGGTCAAAAGATGTTTTTAAAAGAAAATATAATGAGGGGATGCACTTAGGATAATGAAATGCTTGGCTGCTTTTTTATCACTTCCCAGGCACTTTGAATCCTCCTCTGGTGAGAGCTATTGTCATTCAGGGCAGCTCATAGGCTCCTTGTGCTGGGAGCAGATATGGGCTTGGCACCTTCTTCCTCTCCTGGTGACAGCCAGATATACGCTCCGCTCATTTCCTCTCTGATAAAGCTTGCCATCCTGCTTCCAAGCTTCTCATATTTCATTTGGCTTGTCAGATAGAAGGCCCCGGTACAGTACGCTCATGGAGATTATTTTTTGTTTTGGCATTATATTAGCAAAGGAAATTTCTGAATTTTTTTCCTCTCTTCCTCACTTTCTTTGTTCCTGGATAAGCGTATGGCTGCCCTTTCCATCTAGGGTTCTTCCAAGTGCTGATGAAGTCTTCCTGCTCCCTTGTGTGACCCTTAGGTGTCATTACTTGAAGATGGAACTTGTGCCTAAAAAATGAGTAGCCTTGTTTTCAGAAGCATTTACTGTCTGCTGTGTCCATAGGGTGTTGTCCTTGACATTATGACCAGGAAGTGATCTGACTAGCAAATAGTCAAGGAAGCCAGGAGTTCAAAGGTGGGTAAAATCTGTCTTTTCTGCTTGTCCTAAGTGCTGCTAACTTGCATGTGAAGAGGAAGAAACAGGGAATATGTTTCCTTGTGAAATAAGCCAGAAAGAGAGACTGTGGTCCTCCACAGGGATGGTCAATGCACATCCCAATGGCCACAACTAAGGCCTGGCTGAAGCCCCAGTTACTGTGGGAGGAAAGGACTACTTGGAGAATGCCATGGACTACTCCGTGCCTTGGAGTATGCCACACAGATCTCAGATCTTGGCATGATGAATAAAAGCTATGCCAAGATCTGATGTGGCAGGAGAGGAGAAAACAAGGCCTAGAGAGTTAATAGTATTACCCATGTGCATTATAACCTGTGCAGAGAAAGGGGAAAAGTGCATTGGCTGGACATCTAGGATTTCCTGATTAAGCTGTTTAACTAAAAGCTGCTATTACCAAAGATCATTGGAATATTTCTACTCACAGCAAAACTTTGCCTGGAAATGTGTATACACACCAATGTAGGGAAGGCAAGGAAGGAACTTCCCTCAAATGTTTTGCTGTACCACGTACAGTGTGGGTTCCCATGTGATGCATCCAGATAAATTACTCAATCTGCCTTGTATCTCAGGTCCCTATGGACCTATTTTGTCTTGAGTTTGGCCTACCTGTCTTCTAGAATGGCTGTTGTCTTTCACCGTGTATTGGAGACTGTAATGTGTGGTGGCCCATCTGCTGGCAGAGGGAGACCTTAGTCCCTTCTCCCCGGGGAAAACCTATTTTGTGGAGCCCCAGTACTGTGGAGGCCTATCAGGTGCCACCAGTTGAACAGAGAAGGATAAAACAAGGTCTACAGGAGAGACTAGAACCTGCTTCCACCCCATCTTTAGCCCTTATGTAGAATAAGATCTCCATGTTTCATGAAAGTTTTGCTGCAAAGGTGGATTGAATTTGTGATTTTTTTTGTTAAAGAATATGTCATTAATGGGCCTATAAGAAGAAATACGTAAGCTGTGTAGTAAGAACAAGCCGTTTCACTGTTAACAAGTTCTGCTTCCCAATTAATCAATATACTGTCAGATTATAAAAAGAAGCTTTTCCGGGATGGTCATGGTGCCCTTGTTATCACAGAGATATATTTATGTTACTGCTCTGATTTAATTTAAGCTCCTAACATGATCCATGAAAGTGCTAGGTGCTCAAGGTGTTGGAGATGCACAGCACCCACATTTACCAATAAAACTAGAGTAGTGGAAGCTAAGATCAGCCTGGCTCATTATATTCAGCTTCTGTATCATCCGTCTGTTTTCCACAACATTTATCTTACAAGCACACGCAAAGTGCTTGCCGTTTGCTTTAATGCAAAGGGCACTGTGTATAGATTTAAAAAGATGGGCATTATTTTCCTGTCTGACTTGTCTGGACTCAGTATGACAGAAACCATCATTACTGGTACACCAATTAACAGATAGATCACGTCAAGGGTAACAGAACTAGACAATTAAAAGGAAGCCACCAAACCAGATAATAGTCCCTTTTCAATGTTTGTCAAGCTGGAACTTTTTAAAAGGTCTCAGAAGCCCCTTGAGGAGAGCCATCTCTTCTCTCATTAAAGTGTATTTCAAGCCACTGTAAAGACACAGAACATTCTGTCTGAGCTCACAAAAAGATCTGTCTTAATCAAAATGGCAAAGAGTTGCAAATCAAAGTCGAAGTGATCGTGCTGAATGACTTGGGAGTTCTGGTTAGGAGCAATGCCTACACTGGGTCTGTGAGCCCTAGGCAGGCTGAGTTTCCTTCTTCCTGGGGAGGTGCTGGGAGATGCCATGTATCATTATGGCCAGATAAGGAACCATTCAAGAGAGCAATCTGATAAAAATCCACTTTTCATCTGCTCCTTCTGGTTACCTTTTCCTCCCTATTTTCCCTGAAAACTCTGTTGCTGAGTGTAGAGAGAAAATATAATAAAAAAAACCTTTCCCAACTTTGTAGAACAGTGTGGGGGCCGGTGAGCCTGCAGCCACAGCAGCCCCCTGGAAAGATGTGCCCTGGCCACACCCTCCAGGCTAGGGAGACCAAAAGGCCTCTCCCAACATGCCTTGTTCTGCTTCCCGTACCCTAGTCTCACCTGTGTACTGCCCCTGAGCCCTCAGACTATTGGTCCCTGATGCTTTCTCTCCATCCCTACCAACCCCACATAAAAACCTGAATACTTCCTCTTTCCTTCTCTTGCTCATCCTCTCTTTGTCCCATCCTCACGTGCCTCCCCGGACCTGCGCCATGCGTGTGGCTGGAATAAACCTCTCCCAGAGACCCATTCTGACTCTTTGCCGTCGGCTTATTGAGGAAACTATCCAGGATGTGTGAGTGTGTGTGTGTGTGCAGTGGCCTTGCCATGCAGCTCTCAGCTGGAGATCCTTTCAGAGGGTTGTGGCCTCCCTACCACCAAACCTCCAGTCGCAACAGAAGAGTGCAGGGTTTTAACAGGCAATACCTTTGAGTGATGTAGCTGTTCCTACAATATCTGAATGTAAAAACTGGATTGTCTTCAGGAGTAGCTGACACTTTATCTACAGCTACAGCACAGACACAGACTTGCACACACTGTGCTCTTCCTGTGAGATTCTTTTTTCTTTCTTGTTTTCCCAGGTTCCTCTTGAGAGAATACTGAGGGCCTGTTCAGTCTGTGTCCTTCTGTGTCCATACACTGTTAGACTCTACTGTAGAGCTGGAGCTACAGGTGTGAAGATATTTTACCACTCTCTATGGGGACTTTCCAGTGTCCTTTGTGTTATCTATTCTTTTCCCTCGGTCCTTCTTACTTCCCTTGTTGTGGACACGAGGCACTGGCGAAGGACAGAAAGCAGCAGGACCCCCAATACTTACAGGAGAAGGGTATAGACACAGAAGCTGCCTCTGCTCTCCAGGCAGGCTGCCAGCCTAGCTCCAAGATTTCCCAGCTGCTGCCATTCCGACTGCAGCAGTTGTCAGGGATGAGTGACTTTGGAGCCTGGGTCCTGGCCAAACCACCCTAGGCAGCTCAGTGCACTAATCCAAAACTGTAATTGGGAGGTAGGAGGGGCATTGGGAGAGTGTCTTATCCCCACCACAACTCCGAGTTTTTGTTAATTTAGGATTATAGGAATAATGAACAGATCCTGAACCCCGTTTCCTTTATTTAGTTAATTTGGGGGTTGTAACTAGTAGTCCATTATTGTCTGTGCAATGTATTCCCACTCCAGCCTGTTACTAGAGGTGCTTAGCCATGCAGTGCACATATGGATGCCCATCGGTATTGATATATAGATTCCCAGCACATCTATTGTGTTTAACATGCCTTGCAATTAGCTTTTGCTTTATCTGTTGTGTGCCTATCTTGCTTTATGTGTGCCAGGGATAAGAAAACAGTCACACTGTGGAGAGGGGGAGAAAGTCTGAAGAATTAGTGAGCGGAAAGCAATTTGCACTCTGATGAAAGCAGTGCAGGGACAGATCATGCCAAACACTGTTCCTGTGGGGAGCAGCAGTAGGCCTGCACTGGCCAGGATGATGCTTGCTGTAATGAAGAAACATTGGGAGCTCAGTAAGACTTGAAGAGAAGTCGGGGTGCGCAGGACAAAACAAGATGTAACTCTTTAGAAACAGGGCATGCTGGAGTGATCAGATGGTTATGAGGAGAATAGAGATATGAATTGACAAGGCAGGGTGTTTTTCCTGAAGCTCTATAATATGCCAGATTTAGGCAGGTTGTACCCATGGAGGCGAATAGCCTAGCAATAGGACTGACCTGAGGGATAACCATCAACTTCTCCTTCACAGCCACTGCAGATTTTCCCTGCGGACACTGCTGCCTCTCTAGCTGCTTGAACAGCCTAGTTTCCCTCACACGGCCTGCTCTCTGCAGCTGTGGGTTTTCAGGACCTCTGCTAGTCAGCTTTCCAAATGAGTCCAGACCCTCTTGCTGAGGGCAGCTTGACATTTGTTCATAAAGAAGGACCTGGAAAAGGTGTGGTATCTGGGCACACCAGTGGGATCTTTCCAGCACGAGCATGTTCCTTGGATGCAATGCACTCCCTCAGTGGTAATTTAGAGGTTGCATCAGGCACATGCCTCTTCTCCATTCACACTCTTCCCTCAGTTAAAGCACGTTTTTCATGCTCTGTGAGAAAAATTAGACATCACTGAAAAACCCAGATCACGTTCATATCTAGATGGGTCAGATTTGGGTTTCAATTTTACAAGCGTAGTCCATTACACCACAGTTATTTAATAGTCTTCTATCAGGGCATCACTGAAGTATAAAACTCACTGGTCTCCAAGGAGTTTCATACTGGTAGAGGATCTGTCTGCCAGCCTGGGCCCTGCTGAGAAGCCCTTCCTGAGGTACTGTGCCGTCGTGCAAAGACTGCTCCTGTAGGCACTGCTTGATCATTCGAATCTGGCTAAAGACTCTGTGCTGTGCTGAAGTCCTATAAGAGAAGAAATGGGATGCATTTTGGAGCTAATTAGGGCTTGCTCAAAGGCCTCTAGCAATATGCTTAGTATCAAACACAGGGTGGAGGACAATTCCTAATCATTTAGATATATTTTCTCTCCTTTATGCTGCCAAATGCATGGAAGGAAGTCCCAGGGACACAGGAAAGACTCAGATCAGGGTTCTGGGAGAATTCCCCTACAGCGCCATTGCTCATGGAGCTGGGATCCCTCTGCTTTATGCCCTTTTTGGTCATTCAGAGGTGGCAAAACAAGAATATACTGCCAGAAACCCATAAGGGCAGCCTCTCACCTATACCCTTACTCTTCCTCTGTCAAGCAGAGGAAAACCAAAGGACTGACAGTATTGCTATCTCCACTTGGGTTCTGGAGAACCGCATTCATCCTGTACAGTAACTCATTCCCTCTTTTTGCCCTGCATGTGCTTCCAGCATGTGTCAGGCTCGCTCTCAGCAGTGGTGCTGACGCTTTTGGGGCCCCTGCTGTTAGCACTGCTGATAATTGGTTGTGATTGGTGTTGAGGTGACGAGGAGGAGTTGGTGGACCTTCAAGACCGCCTAAAGTTCACATTTAAGCAGAGCAAGGTGACTTTCACCAACAGGGTATAACCCTTTTACCTTTCTCCCTCCCTCTGCCAGCTGACAGTTGGCAGACACAGCTGTGCTGCTTTCAGCTCAAGCTGCCACATGCCCTCAGAAAAGACGAGAGGAGAAGGGCCAGGGGGAGTAGGGGAAGGTCCAACTAAAAGAAGTGTTGCTGTTTCATCTGGTTTTTTTTCCACTGCCATAGGCTTGTGCTGTTTCTGTGCATTTTTTAATTCATGCCGGGGTGAGCAGGAGCTGTAAGTGACTCCATCTTTACCTTTAATTACTGCCACTGTTTTTCATTTCTAATTTTTTACTAGTCCATATCACTCACAACCTCAGACACTGATACAAGCAGTGCATCTTGTCCCCAGGAAACCAATGAATAGTACATGGAGGAGGAAGAGGTGAGTGGTCAATGCATGAAATGTGGAGGAAATAGCCAGGAGGACGGTTCTGCAAAGGTGTTGGGAAGTCAGTGAGGATATGCAGGGTGAGATTGCCAACTGCAGCTGCAATGTCTCTGTAAATTATTCTACTAATGAAGGCTCTGTGCAATTTTACAGGCATGGTTCTTTTATATTATCATCCGGCATGCAGTACATGAAACATCCACCAAATTAACTAACAGGAAATAAATATGCAGAAGTGCCTAATAAATCCCACTGTAACATCTTCAACAGCCTTCTTAACAAATTGTCTAAGTGCCAAGGACTATAGCATTACACCCTACCAAAGACAGAACTGAATAAATAAATACAATGTTGATCTCAAATTCCACTGACAAATCCACTTCCACTTCAGGAAAAAAAAAAAAATCACTCAAGACACTATCAGATTTCTCTTTCTTATTGTTTTAAAAGTCTCGCAGCTAGCCCAGGCTATGAAGAAAGCATGTATACTTAAAAATGCTAGAGGGAGGGAGGAGTGGTGGGGAAGGAGAGGAAAAATACATCGCAGCTGAAAAAATATGTACGAGATCTTCAGGTCTCTATATCAGGTCAAGGACTCCAGGTTAGAAGAGTTTGTTCACTCTCTATTCTTTTCAACAGTAATCAAGAATTTAATAATCAGGGCAAAATTTTCCAATGGCCTAGTATATTCAGGCACGTATTTCCATCTACGTTGATGTGAACTAGGTAAATTCCTACCTGGCCGGAAATACTTCAGCTGAAACCTACTATATGTCTGATATCTGGGGCCTGTTCCTAAATGTAGGAAGAGGCAGACCTTGTATATGAAGTGAGGTGGTTTGTGGCTTGCACAATTCAACTTCCAGTTTATTCTCTTTCATGAAACTCCTTTATAATCCTGGACAAGTTCCTGAAAGGTTGAAGAAGATGATGAGCATATAGACACATAGACATGCTCTTTGGAAAGTCAAGTAGCTCCTTATTTGCGTTTGATAGTTAATATGAAATGCTGGGCACAAGGCCTGTTTGAATTTCTTCCTCATCCTGCAGTGAAGAGCTGAACAAAGGATATTGCTTTGTATGAGTGATCCTGAAGTCCTCTGAGCAATATCCTTTCCAGATAGCTGCCTCTGCTCTCCAGCCTAGGTGCGGGCAAAACATGGGACATCTGGATTTTGTACCTTTGTGGAATGTGATCCCACAATTAGGCTGCTTCCCAGGGCTGGCTCTTCTAACTGGCCTGTAGGTAGATACAGGGAACAGATACAGAGAAGTGGTTGTTCTCTGCTCTGAATTTCTTTCTCAGTGCATTAGACACTCTAATCACCTTTTGTAGTCCTGAAGGTGGATGTTCCATTTCCCTGGTGTTTCCAGGGTTAGGCTGGTGTATGATGTTTTGTGTCACATCTTTTAATTCCTCACCTGATTTTGTTTCCAAAGAAAGTTTTTTTAGATCTCTTTGCTTTCTACTGCATCTGGCCTTCACCCTAAGCAGCTCTTTTTTAATTCTCAGGTCTGACAATCTGCCTTTGCTGCCATTTCATGTAAGAGAGAGACCAGCTGGCCAAAAGTCCTCTTTCCACTTCTCTGTCTTCTCTTTCCACTTCTCTCTCTTCACCCGTGAAATGGAAATTACAGTGCTTTCCTGACTTTTGAAGATAATATGGGGGATAATTGACTGAAAACTTTCAGGTGCTGAGATATTTTCACAAAAGGACTGATATAACTATCTGGAAGTGGCAGAAAAAGTGGTCTTTTTACTGCAGCAGTTTGCTGCATGAGGATGTTTTTTTTTAATCACCATAGAAGGTTTTTCATTGTCAAAACCCCATTTAAAAATGACTTCAAGGTATGTTTGAGGCCAAAAGAAAAGAGTATCACAGCAGCACTAATTAAAGGCAAATTAGCAGATGTTAGCTATTTCTTCAGTGGAGGTCTTTCTGTTTCTACCTCAGTGTCAGATAATCCTATTGATTCTTGATGGTGGTTTCCTTGCCTTTCTTGAAATATTGATATTATTAAAGAGAATATTAAATTCATGAATCAGCTTTATATTTCAATAGCCTAGTCAAATAAATCCTTTCTTCCCCCTAATATAACTGTAAAAATATTTGCTTAGCTAATATCCTGGGCTATCAGAGGATTTTTATTCAGTTTAGACCAGAAAGGAAAGATCTGAATAAAATCGGAAAGTATTATTCTCCTGATGCTGTGGTATTTATTCCACAGATCCTATATGTGCACATGTAATTTCAAATGGAGTATTTAACTCATTTTGGATTTAACTTAGATGTAATTGCTGGAGCTGTGTCGGCATGTGCATTTAACATACTTCACTGGGATTCGGTACAGACATAAATATCTAGACATCAGAGAACAGAAAAAAGACAACACACTCGTAAAATCTCTTAATTACATGAGTGAACGCTGTCACAATTTCTGATTAAGGAATCTCAAAAAACTTAAAATCAGAATAATCTGAAAGGGTATATTTCATTTCACATAGAATTGTATTATCACTGCCAGTAATGTCTCCTTACACCGAAATGGATAGAAGCTGTAAATATTTGCTTTCCAGGAAAGGATAAAGAAGAGCTTTTCTACGAACAAAAGATGATCCCAAATACAAAGACTAACTCTAAACCTTACCGTAACTCAATCCTAACCCAAACCCTAATCGGAACCCTAAACCAAACCCAAACCCTAACCCTAATCCTTACACAAACCTTAACCCTGAACCCAACCAAAACCCTAAACAAAACCCAAACCCTAATCCTTAACTGAATCAAACCTTAACCCTACCCATAACCCTAATCCTAACCTGACCCTAACCGTAACTCTAACCTAACCCTTAACCCTAACCCTAACCCATACACTTGTAAAATCTTTTTGTTTTTTGAGTGAATGCTGCCACGATCTCTGCTTGAGCCCTATGTTATGAATGGATGATGTGGGTTTAAATATGTCCCTGTCTTTTCCCCAGGCCTCTAGCAGCAGGCAGTCATGTTATAGAGGTGGCCAGCACCCTAAGACCCACTCTAATTTCTAAGTTCTTTGATAATGTCTGATTCAGTTTATTATAGAAGGAATTATTTATTA
The DNA here is from genome assembly GCA_013398015.1 of Oreocharis arfaki. NCBI lineage: Eukaryota > Metazoa > Chordata > Aves > Passeriformes > Paramythiidae > Oreocharis > Oreocharis arfaki. The sequence goes on along the minus strand of VZRR01005023.1, from coordinate 1,764 downwards.
ATAGACACAAAACTAACAGGAACAAGACATGAAGTGGACTATTACTGAACAGGGATAAGACAAAAGGGAATACTAGCAGTACACATGCGGGATTAAAGGTACCGTTAAATTAACTGCTAGCTAAGAAATAGTAAAACATAGGATCCAATGTTACTTGCCACCGAATTGCTGACAGGGCAGACATTGAAATTGTTTCTGTCCACTTCCGGAAAAGAAACTACAAAATCTGTGAACAGACTTTGAGCAGAAATCTTCTCATTCATTTCCAAGAAGAGTGTAATAGACCAGTAAAACTATAAGACCGTGTAGTAGTTTTATAGTGTAAAAAAAAGGCTTTTAGGTCACTACTGTTTATATTTATCCCTTCCCACGAATGTTAAGGCTGGCAGACTTTTGGTGGCAGGAGAAGTTACCGGCAGGGCCTTACACATCTTAGCTATACCTCAAAATAACGCCAGCAATAATGATTGGAAGAGACATGAAAGGCCTTGACACACTGGGCTTTGTGATGTTCTCAGTAGAAAACCCAAGCATGAACATAAATAAAAAAGAAAGCGTTACCCTAACCCTAGGCGGAACAAAAAAAGGCACATGGGGGTAAGGTTGGTGCCGAAGAGAAAAGTGCGGAGGGAGCAATGTTGGGGCAGTGGTGCTCTAGGCTTGGCATGGCTTTTGCAGCTGCAGTGTCGCTTGAGCTGTAGGCCTTGTGGATTTCTGAACCCTAAGCCAAAGCGTAACCCTAACCCTAGCCCTAATCCTAGGATTAGCATTGAAAGCAGGTGGGGGTAAGGCTGGTGCCAAGGAGAAAAGCATGGAGGGAGCAATGTTGTGGCAGTAACGTGCAGGCCTTGGCATGGCTTTTGCAGTTTCAGTGTCCCTTGAGACATGGGCCTTGTGGTTTTCTGAACCCGAAGCGTAACCCTAACCCTAGCCCTAATCCTAGGCACAGCATGAAAAGGCACGTGTTGTAAGGCTGGTGCCGAGGAGAAAAGTGTGGAGGGAGCAACTTGTGGCAGTGGCACACTGGTCTTGGCATGGCTTTTGCAGCTGCAGTGTCCCTTGAGCTGTGAGCTTTCCGGTTTTCTTAACCCAAACCCAAAGCATAACCCTAACCATTGGGTTAGAATTGAAAGCAGGTGTACGTAAGGCGGGTGCAGAGGAGAAAAGCGTGGAGGGAGCAATGTCAGGGCATTGGTGTGCTTGCCTTGGCATGTCTTTTGCAGCTGTAGAGTCCCTGCAGCTGGGGGCTTTGTGGTTTTCTGAACCCTAACCCTAGGCGTAAACCTAACCAAAACCCAAGACTGAAACCTAACCACTGGCAGTTAGGTACATCTGGCAGTGAAGTGACAGGAGAGCCAAAAACAAACAAGAGAGAAAGTTTAGAGTACTGTTGCACTTCTATTGGAAAGCCTGTTTCATAGCCAATCTCCCTGGAGCTGTGGGCTTTGTGGTTTTCTGAATGCTAACCCTAAGCGGAACCCTAACCCTAGCCCTAGGTGGAATTAGCAAATCAGAAGCGGTGTAAGGCGAGTGCCAAGAAGAAAGAAGGGATGAAGGTTGGGGTCTTGTTGCGCTCCTCTTGGAATTCCTTTTGCATTGATAGTGTCACTGGAGTGCTGGGCTTTGTGGTTTTCTGAACCCTAACCCTAGGCATAACCCTAACCCTAATTCTAGATTCAAACCCAGCCCAAGGCCTTGCCTGCTATAAGGCCCTGGGCTGGCAGGAGAGCCAAACATAAAAAAGGGTGCAAGATTGGGGTACTG
>VZRR01005022.1:1515016-1526221 GCA_013398015.1 Oreocharis arfaki | reverse complement strand
GGAGCGGCGATGCGGCTGCTCGGCGCCTTCCTGCGGTTGCTGGTGGCAGGGACCCTGGGGGCACCGCCCGCCCCGGTGAGAGCCGAGGGGCGGGAGGGAGGTCGGAGCGGCGGCAGCCCGGTCCCCCAGTGCCGCTGCCCGGGGTGGCCGTGACGGCCGGGACAGCTCCTCCCGGCGCTGGGCGGGGGGCGGCGGCGGATCGCCCCGTGCCTCCCCGCCAGCGCTCGTCTTTCACTCCCTGCAGGCCCTGGAGGAGCGGGGGACCGCCAGCACGGAATCGCCCGGGGAGTTTGCAGTGAGCGGCCGCCGGTGCCTCGGCTGGGAGGGGGCAGCAACCCAGGGAGGGCTTCGCGCAGGGCCGGGGCGCGCTCGGTACCTCCCGGGTCTGTGTTACCCCCGGAGCCCCGCGGTGACAACCGGGGAGGCAGCTGTCAGCTGTGCCGAGGCTCGGAGCTACCTGATTCCCCCAGCCCGCCTCGGGCGCCGGGCACAGCCGCGGCCCGGAGCGGAGCGCAGCCTTGTCCCTAGACTGCCGCCCCTTCGGTGCCGGCATGCGGAGTCCCGGGTGGGAACACTCCGCTCCAGCTCTCCCTGCTGGAAAGCCGCAGGAGACGGCTGTCTGGCCGAGGGAGGTTCGAGGAGCGGGGAAGCCCCTTCGCGGCGGGGCCGGGGGTGAGCGGAGTGACTGGGCGGGAGACGGAGCTGGCGGATAGAGGGAGAAAGAGCCTATCGGGGTGGCTGTATGAGGCCCTGAGCAGTGATGTGCACAGTACGGTGACAGACTTACTGGGAGCACAAAGGGGTCCTCTGCGTCCCTGTGCCCCGTGACGGCTGCAGGACCCCAGCGCGGCTGCTGCACCTGCCCCGGCAGCAGTCCGGCTGGGCTCTGCCTCTCTGGGCGCCTCCTTACAGTCCCTGTCCCTGTCTCTTGCAGTCCTGACCTTTCGGGAGATCTGGAATCGTAGCTTCTGCCGGCCTCTGGAGCAGCTGGTGGACGTCATTGCCGAATTCCCCAACGAGGTGGAGTACATTTTCAGACCCTCCTGCGTCTCCCTGCAGCGCTGTGGAGGCTGTTGTGGGGACGAGGGTCTCCGCTGCGTCCCCGTGGAGACAAGCACGGTCACCATGCAGGTACGTGCTGCTGCGGGGCCGTGGCTGTGCCGGAGAGGTGGTGGGCTGCTCACTAAGCGCCGGGAAGGGGAGCTTGCACCTTTGCATCCTCTAGACATCGTGTGTGGCTAGCAAGGGACAGGACTCACAACTGCTCAAATGCATGCCAAACCATTAGGGTCCGTCTGCCTGCTCTTTGGGCTTGCCCCTGAGGCCAGGTGTCACCGTTGGTGGTACTGGCCTCACTCCCTGCTTCCCAGACTTCTCTCTGTGTGGTCTCTCTTGCTCATTGCTGTCATCTTTCCAGACCTTCCCTGTCCTGTGGTGGGGCTGGGGGGTGTTCCAGTCACCCGTGACTGCCTGCTGGGACAAAGTAGGTACTGCTACTTGAATCAAAGGGTGGAGTGAGGCTCTCCTGTATCAGGTGATGCTTGGGGTGGTGCTGATAGTGAATGCCCCCACGCTGGGGCATGGTGAGCATGAAGGGCTGCGCCAACCACGTTTTCAGTCACCACTGTGTGGGCTGAGAGATGTGGGGTGGGAGATCCTGGACTGTTTGACTTTTCCCCGTGTACCAGGCAGCAGTTGTTCTCACACTGCAGCCCTTGCACTGAGCTGCCGGAGATCAACCTGCTGATGCTGCAGGGACCAGGGAAAAGCTCTGCTTTGTCATGGATGGTGGACTAGGGATTGCCTACAATAAATCACCAGTGATTTTGGTCTCTCCAGGGTTGAAAGTGTGTTGGAAGGCAGGATAGCAGTTTCCAAAAGCTCTTGGCTGAGGTGGAGCAAAAGCCTGGCATGAACAGGAGGCGGCTCCCCAAGCACAGGTCTCCCTCTATGGGAGGGATCCTGCTGCTGTGTACAGGGTGGCAATGCTAGACACTTCTGCAGGGGCTGATGTGGATCACCAATGATGAACATACCCTGTAAGGCCCTCGGATGTTCAACCTGAACTTCAGGCTGGGCTATGGAGTGACATGTGACAGGGCAAATCCAGTACCCCTAGACTGGAGAGGCATTGTGATACCGACTCCAGTCAATTCCAACTCAGTGCTGTAGGAAAGGGGTCCAGGAGGAGGCAGCAGCAACAGAAGGTGTGCAAAGGGGTCAAATATGTGAAAGCTCTCCAGAAAGGCAGAGACTGAAAAGTCTTTTCTAAGGCTGGGGAATCCCAGGACCATGGGACTTAAATTAAAGCCCTGAAGACATGGGGCGGCACCAGCTGGGGCAGCTGGGCCTGGCCAGTGCTGCCTACGTGTGGAGGTGGAGTCTCTGTTGTTGGAGGTCCCGAGGAACAGGTTAGACGTGCATCTTCCTGAGAGGCTCGGGTGGCAAGGCAGTGGCGCAGGAACCCTTCCAGCCCCCTCCTGCAGCTGCCTGGGAAGTAACCTTTGCTCCTCTTTCAGCTCCTGAAGATAAAGCCAAACGGGGAGGCACCCTATGTGGAGATGGCGTTCACCGAGCACAAGCAGTGCGAGTGCAGGTAGGGACTCCTGGGCTCCAGCAAGAGCAATCCTGACAGCTCACTCTGTGTGTGGAACAGGGATGCCCCGTGGGCACCCTGGCTGTGCTGGGACCCCTTCTCGCTGCCTTTGCACTAAGGTTTGCTGGTGTTTATAGCCTTTGTTCAGCTGCAGGCTGCACCACATATGTACCTGCTCCCTCAGCTGAGGGGGTGTGTGGCATTGTGAAGATGGGTCAGGCACCATGCACCCACCATCTGCAGGGCTGTGCTCCCCATCCCTGCAGCTGCCTTGGCATGCCTGGAATATGCTCCTTTAGCCAGAGCATCTGCCTGTGGGTAATAGAGGAAGGCTGGTGGCTCTGAGGCAGGTGTTTGGTGTGTGACATCATGTCCAAGGTGGTGGCTCAGTGGGGAGCTCCTTGGCTTGGCGTGCCTGAATGTGACCATGGCTCAAAGAGAAAGCTCAACAGCTGGGTCTTGGGCAACCAGTTAAGGGAGGCTGCCCCATAAAAACCTGAGAAGCAGAGGTTTGCATCCAAGCCAACAAATGAAAGCTTAAAACATGCAGTGCCAACCTGGCCTGGATATGCAGTGCTGGCCTGGAATGGATGTCCAGCACCAACCTGCCACAGACTTCTGGCACCTAGTCAGCCCCTTGGGGTGCTCACTGTGTCCCAAAAATGGTGAAAGCCTGGGCAGGACAAGGCCTCTGCCTGAGGGCTGCAATGCTGTGGGAGCAGCTCCAGTGCTGCCTGCAGCCAGTTCTTGCCCTGGAGACTCCAGCATTGCCTGCGTGGGGGGTCCTGGTAATCACTCTTCATCATGATGCAAGGGTGATTTAGTATTGCGAAAACTGGGGGATGAGTGTCCTGCTGGGCAGGCATTAGACATGATCCTTGCCTGGAAGAAGATCCTGAGGATCTCCAGATTGGTATTCCCCTGGAGTTGTATGAGCAGCTGTTGTGGAGCAGACCTAGCTCCACACTCTCTGTCTGGAGCGTCTGTCAGTGGATGCAGAAGGAGGAGTGGGAAGAAGCAGATGTGTTACTTGCCTCCTTCTCTGCTTCCAGCTATTTTCCATGCAGGGAATTTCCTAATCCTTTTGTGGTTTTCCTACCAAGGGTAACTCCCAGGGGACCTCCAATGAGCATGTGTGCAGGCTGCCTTCTGCAGCAGTTTTTGGCTTCTTCCTAAGCCGCTTTCCACACCTGTACATCGCTCCCTTTTGTAGTTTAGTGTAGACGTGGTAATGTCCTGGCCATGACCCCTGCGGGGGGGTGTGTCATGGCTGAGAGCCACTACTGAGACTTTGCAGCAAATCCCCCACGTTTGTTACCCAGGATGTTGCATCTTGTTTAATTATGAGCTGTGAAAGCTGTCACTGAGAGCACCTAAGACTGAACTTGCCCTCCCCAGCCTCACTGGCGAAATGTCACATCACCCAAGCTGACCAGCCCTTTTGCTGTCTTTGCCTTCTCTCTGCCCACTGCAGTCAGCTCCTCACTGAGGAGTTGATAAGGTCAAAAGAAGAGATATTGGGTCTGTTTTAGACATGAATTAAAACAGGTAGACTGGGCTGTGCACTGGGGCCTGTCAATGGACCACCTCCTGCAGCTCAACATGCAGCACTGCCCAATAACCACTTCACTCTGTCTTTTTCCCGCTCTGCAGGCCTCGGCAGGACCTGATGAGGTTGGGAAGGTAAGTGACATCAGGGGCATTTTTACTGGCTGGGATTGTGGGTCTCGTCTCCCACGCATCAGCACTTCTTGTGGTACTTTCCTTTTGAAGGAGGAGGTCCAAGGGCCGAGGTAAGAGAAGACAAGACAAGAAGGGACGGAAAGACTGTGAACTGTAAGTGAGCAGGGGCAAGTATGAGTGGTGTCTTCTGGGTTAATTTCCTTGGGATGAGAGTCTTCATTAAGCATTCAGATCTTTACTGGCACTGTGAGCAGTGAAGGGTTTGCACAGAGCAGATACAGAAGAAAGCAGGAGGGGACAGTGGGTGGCTGTGGGGAAACAGGCCTTTTACTGAAGACTCAGTAGGTACTTGGTAGTCTCTGGGCTCAGCAGCTCAAAGCTGGGCAGAATGGGGATGGATGGACGGAGCGGCTTGATGGTGCTTAGCTCTATTGCCATCACAGAACATGCTGGGTTTCCTGGATCCATGAATTTCCAGTTTCAGCCTCATCTTGCTGCCAGCTGTGTCCTTACTGCTGTCCTTGACTGATTGTTGTTTGGGTTACTCTACTCTTTCTGTCCTTTATCTCACTTTCTCAAACTGCTTGCTATAACAGCACAGGCTGGACTCATTGTGGGCGTTTTTAAGGTACAACACCTGTGGCTAGCACTTTCCTCTAGCATTTCCCCCTTTTGTCTGAAGCCTGCTGTAGGGGGCTCAGCCAGCACCAGCCCCATCACCCTCACTCCTCCTCATGAAGAGGCTGCCTGCAGTCCCTGCCTCTGCAGTTCTGTGTCAGGGAGACCAGGCACAAAGAAGGGGATCCGGGGCAGGGCAGGTGAGCCTGGAGGTCCAAGTGTCCCTCCCATCCTGGCAGTGCTCACCCTGTGCCATGCTCTCTTTGCAGATGTGGCACACCACGCAGGTAGCCTCTGCCCTGCCCCCAGCCTCGCTCCCACCACCTGGGTTTGAATCAGCTGCCTTTCCCCAGCGTGGGGGACTTGTGGAGTCATGTCCCTCCAAGCTGCAGTGGGGAGCAGGACTCCGGCACGGACAAGCTGACTGTACTCTTGGTTGGACCTGGTGGGAACACAGCCTGGAACCAAGGACTCCCTTGCACCATCTGCCCCACTGGTGGCAAGAAAAAAGGACTCGTGACCAGGCCTGGAGTTGAAGATGAGGAGCTCAAGCAGTGTGTTGGTGTTTGAGGACATCCTGGGGGCAATGAGGAGCAGAGAGGATGGATGTGCTGCTGGAACTGGCTGGGGAGGACAGCATGATGTGGGAGTGAGTGGAGGTGGCTCACAGGGCTGCATCTGCAAAACTTCTCTATCCTGCCAGCACTCTGCACCTGGGGAGGAAGGAAATCTGGGGCAGGCAAGGCTGTAGGGCTGCATCCATCCCATCTTTGGCACAGGGCAGCCCAGGCAGGTGCCAGGGAGCTTGCCTGGGAAGCTGTTCCGGTGCGGAACAGAAGGGAACTGGGCTCCTTGTGTATTCACAGTCACATCCCAGCTTTACCCTGCTCAATAAAAGCTGGTCAGGCATGGGAGCTGGCAGCTTCTGTCTGCTTTCCAGCAGCTGCAGGCAGGGAACTTCCCCATGGGCACCCACTCAGGCTGGAGGAGGGCAGTGACCCTGGGCTTTTTCCCATCACCAATCCTGCAGCACCCAAGGGACTGCCCTTGGTGCCCTGGAGATGGGCAACCAGCAGGTTGCTGCCTGGGCTGGGGGCTATCCATGTGCTGGAGTTCAGGTGGGTACTGGGAGACCCTTGGGGGAACTGCCCTTCCGCTCCGCACCACAGTGTGGGAGCGGTACTTCTCTGCTCACCTGCCCCATCCTGTTCTCACCCCAGTCCAAATGTCTGGCTCAATGTCCTGTCCTTCCTGGCAGGGCTGATGCAGAGTTTAGGGCAGTGGGGGGCAGGCTGCCCATGGGCCTTCTCACTCAGGAAACACCCCACCAAAGGCCATTTACCTGACATGGGGACAGGCTTGCCTGGGGCTCCCATCCCTTACTGGGAATACCCTCAGGGTATAAGGAGCTGGTGGCCCTCATCGATGTGGCTGTGGGTACTACTGTTTCCTGCTTCCCTCACTCAGCCAGCCCTCTGCCCAGGTCCAGGGGGAAGCCTCAGAGCCTGGTTTTCCATGCTTTAAGCAGTTTTTCTGGGGCTCTTCCTGTCCCCATTCCCACCCCTGCTGCAGGGGGTCTGGGGCTGTCTGCTAAATGCATCCCATGCTGGTCTGTGCAAGGCACATCCTGGAGCAGTGTGTATAGCTGGAAACCCTAGGGGTGAGTTGGGCACCCACATGTTTGTGGGGCACCCCTGGCACTGGGTTAAAACAAAATCAAAGGTCATTCTTGAAAGCTTCAAACAAAAGACTGGAGGGCAAGATCTGCAAAGGCCTCAAGGTTACCCTTAAATGATGGGGCCTGTGGTTTATCCTGCTCTGAGGAGCAAGGTGGAGCCTAGCGTAGCAGGAGTTGGGGTCTGAGGCAGCTCCTTCCCACGTCCGACGGCTGCGTGTAACAGGGGTTACATTATGGCTCTCTAAGCCATAATGCTGGAGTTGCCCGAGGCTGGCACAAGGAGATGGGGACAGGGCAGATCCCTGTCAGGGAAAGCTGGTGGTGAGTGTTGAGGAGATGTGAACCTCCGTACTGCCACCATGTAGCAGGGAATGGACCAGGTGAGTTGTACCTGTGCAGCTGGGCATATCCTTCAGGAGCTTACTGGATCCCTTTTGAATCCCATTTCCAGTTCTGGCATCCACAGTATGCCCTACATGGTCTTTGCCCCAAAAACGGCCCATGAAGTTCCACCTTCACTACCTCATGGATGAGGGGAACTCACTGCTTCCCTTCCCACATCACTCAGAGTCTGTGTGGACCATGTGGTGGCCTGTCCTGGTCCACACAGGCTTTCCTTATCACTGTGTCATTTCTGCCTGGCTGGTTGTGCTCTGAGGCCAAGGAGAACCATGTGCAGCAATTGAGGATGTATGTGATGGTTTCTGTATTGTTTTTAATACCCCAGTAGTATAAAACCTTTTAAAAAGGAAGTTACATAAATCCAAGTATGTTAATTAATAAAAATAAGTTTATCAAGACTGATGATTAGGATTAAAACAAATTCAAACACGCTAACACACAGTGGCTTTTCCAAACAGTTTCTGGTGTCTGGTGTCACCTTTTTGGCCACTGCCTGGCACTGAGATATTCCAGGCAGCTCTGCCCATCAGATGTAGCAGGGCCAGGCACCTGCCTTGCACAGCCCTCCTGTGTTGCTTCTCTCCCTCCATCACCTGATCCGCCTGGGTACTGTGTGTGGCCTTGTCCCCTGCTCCTCCCACGGCATGGGGTGTAGGACAGCAAGAATGTGGGTGCTGGGAGGGATGTGGCTGTCCCACTGCAGCAGTGATGAGCAGAATAGCTGGGGCAGGGCAGGAGCAGGGGAAAGCATCACTTACACAGGAGGTTTGTGAGCTGCATCTCCAGCTGTCCGGGCTCCCTCCAGCTCCATGGAGGTAATAGGAACCCAATGAGCCCTAGCATGAAGTTCCCATGACTACTGCAGGCATCACAGTCCCAGGGAAATGCTAGCTCCTTTCTCTATCCCTGCCAGAGGGGAGAGTCCTGGGACCCTCCTCATCCCGGGGTGGTGGGGACTTCAGCAGGACATCACACCCAATGGAGATATGAGGATCAGGGTGGTGGACTGCTGCTCTGAAGGGGAGAGCAGGGCTCCTGGCTTCAGGCCTTGTGTCCAACACACATGTTGCCTCTCAAGGGGACCAACCACTGTCTGCCTGTCCCCCCTCTGTGTGCTCCCAGTTGTAGCTTTTTTATACCACTAGCTCCTGGCAGCCCTCCTTGGCCACAGCAGATGTGTGAGCACTCTGACAAGGTCAGCGCCATCTACAGAACCTCATGTCCCCCAGGCACTGCAGAGTGGGGCTGTAGGAGGAGACCGGTGCCCTTGTAAAGGGACCTTGGCAGACCCCAGCCCCAAAGCCAGCAGCATCTTCCATGGACAGGCAGAAAACCTGCTCCAGCCCCAGTGCCCCCAAATCCCTTGTCCTGTCCCTGCCTGTGTACTGCTTGCAGACAGGCAGCTGTCCCACAGGAGCATCACATCACTGGGTTATCAGTGTCCCTGGGCTCCCTGTGTCTTCCAGGCTTACAGGGCAAAGGTTTGTTTAATAAGGCTTTAAGAGCCAGAGCTGCAGTAAGATGGTTTAGGAGGACAGTTACAGGGAGACAAAACACAAAGCGGCCTTACGCACCAGGAACAAAATATTACGTTTTTTGGGAAGTCACTGTAAGGGTGATGTGGAGATTGGCCCAGAGATGTGGCATCGTAGCTGATGGAGCCCTGACATTAAAACTTCACTGGTTACCTCTGGTCTCCCTGATTGTGGGATGCCATCAGAGCACTGCCACCCATCAGCATCTCATGGCCATGCCAGTGCAGGTCTCCCACATGTCACCATGCAAATAAAGAAGTACTGAGGTCCTAACTTCTGGATTGTGACTTACAAGTCTTTGGCATCCTCACGAAGTTTGGCATAATCTTGCCTGTTGCAGCCAGTGATCTTTGCGGTCTCAGCATATTTTAAGCTTTTGCCAGCTCTCATGCGTCAATTTTAGCCTGTGAGAAAAAGGGCAGCTCTCACTCTTCTCCCTGTTGTTTGTGCTGGTTTTGTTTTGGCAGTTCCCACTTCCCAACAAGGACCATAAGCTCTTCAACAGGTTAATCTAAAAGTAATCCCCTAAATTTAATGTCCTCTGTCCAGCACTGAGATGCGAACCTGGAAGCCCACAGGTAAAGGCAGTTGTGCCTCAGGGCTGGTACAAGCCTTCTTCCCTTGCAAGGCTTTTCCTCACAGGAACATCCCTGGGGCACTTCCTGCTGATGCCTTCGGCTCACTCTCTTCCGGCCACTTCAGATGACAAGCTTAACCTTGTTTGATGACAAATTTAACCGAGTTTTGTACCCTCCCAGCAACTCCTCTTCACACATCTCTCTGCCACCATCACCTCAATACCCAAACCTCTCTACAGATACATTGTGCTGCATTTTTTAGTTTGCTTGTGCTCTCTGTCCTCTTCAGGCCCACACAGATATGCTGAAGTCAGGCAGGTGAGTTGTGCCAGCAGCACCCCTGCTCTCATCCCTGGCTCTGCTTCATTTCTTGCCTGCTCAGACTTTTCACTTGAAGGAGGAGCCTCTGGGCTCTGGTGGGAGTTGAAAGGCCCCAGAGACTGTGGGGTATAAATAGGCCGGGCAGAAAAATTTGGTCTCTGTTAGGCAGAGGCTGGAAAAGGAACCTAGGAGCATTTTGAGGAGAAACCAAAGAACCAAGCACACCAATCATGTTTGGCCAGCGAGTTGTCTTACAAAGCAGATGGCTTTGCATCCCCCTAGACCTGCCCCCTGAGGCATAGTTAATACTTTCATACTCCCAAAGAAATGGTCTTTGTAAGAGTGACAGTGTTTGGTTGCTGGATGCTGAGCTGAGCTGTGGGCACAGGCTTTACTGTCCTGTTCTGTTGTTGACAGACTGGGCTGTGCAAAAGAGCTGCCCAAGGGACCTGACCCCAGGGAGATCCCCTACAGGTGTGTGCAGGGTGGGAAGTAACCACAGGTCAGCCACAAACAGGTGCCCCCTCTGCGAGTCCCACAGCAAGCACCAGCTCCAGCAGAGGCTGAACACAGTGACCGACCAGACTGGTGTGGCTGTGATGGCACGGCACAGGGCCAGCTCCTGACAAAATGAAAACCCCAATCTTAGAATCATTTCTCACTGCAATGGGACATGCCTGTAGGTTAGCAAGGGATGGACAAAGATGCAGGGGCCTCCCTCTTCCCAAACTATCTTAGCACAGTTTTTCCTAAGGGTATCCCTTAGATTTCACTCCAGCCCTCCTGCCTCTGCAGGTCTCCTGCCATGCCTGTGGTTAGGCAGTTGTTTAATCTGGGACCAACCATCACACAGACACAGCAAACCAGCTGTCCAGTTGGCAGTAACCATTTGAGCACTCCTGGTTCAGAAAATCTCCTTTGCTAATAACTGCAGTGATCTAGCAGGCCCTGCAAGGCCTCCTGGCCTTCTAAGAAAAAGCCAGGCTAGGAGGGCAGGAATACATATTTCCGGGATAAGCCAAGGACTGGTATTTTCCACATGCAAAGCATTTGTTAACCACCATCTGGGATCTCAACTGCACTGTTACTTTGCTGCACCTTAATGCATTTGTGCTGATGTTCCCTGTGCTGCACGTTTGGAAAAAACCCCAATTTTGTAAAACCCAGTGAGTCCGCAAGAGCTAGTAGAAGAGCTGGCTGAGAGCCCAGTGTCAGGGCCAACGATACCCATTTGAAAGATGAAATCGAGAAGAGCCAGGGGTACCCTGGGCTGGCCATGATGAAGTGGCAAGACACCCACCACGTTAACTGTGGCAGTGGGGAGCTGCTGGAATGGGTGCACCTGTCGGGTGGCCGGCAGAGACAAAGGCTAATTAAAATACAGCTAATTACGCATTATGGGAGGAAGGCAACGCGGCAGCAAGGGCAGCATTTAATGAAGGGGAGCTTGGTTAATTAAGGGCAATTAATGGTGAATAAGGATGACAATAAAGCAAGTGGAGCGACAGCGCTCACCGCGCGTTAACGGAGCGATGGAGCGACTGCCAGGGGCGGGACCCGGGCACGGACCCCGCGGGGGGTGATGGTGGTGATGATGAGGAGGATGATGATGATGGTGATGATGATCTCATCCGCGGCCNGGCGCGGGGCCATGAGCCGGGCGGGGGCCATGAGCCGGGCGGAGGCCGAGCCCTGCTCCCGGGCGCTGGCGCAGGCCCGCGTCTACCTGGGGCAGCTGCGGGGCCGCGTCGTCCCGGCGGGGCCCGAGGGCGGCGGGCGCCGGGACTACCTGGT
>VZRR01005022.1:1488597-1514992 GCA_013398015.1 Oreocharis arfaki | reverse complement strand
CAGCTGCGGCTGGCCCTGGAGCGGGACGTCAGCGAGGACTACGAGGAGGCCTTCAACCACTACCAGAACGGCGTGGACGTGCTGCTCCGCGGCGTGCAGGGTGTGTGCGGCCTCCCGGGGGCAGACGACCGGGGCATCCCTCCGGGGACGCCAGCCAGGGGACCAGGGCATTCGTATCGTGGGGGCCAAGGTATCCCTACTGGAAGAATGACAAGGGGACGGGGAAATCCCTCTAGGAAGTGGCATGAGGGCACTGGGGCACCTGTCCAGGGAGTGCCAGGAGAAGGGTGAGGGGGCTGGAGCATCCGCCTGGGGGCTGTGGCCAGTCCTCCGGGGCCGTGCCAGGCCCCTCACACCCACCCTTTGCTCCGACCGCAGTTGACCCCAACAAGGAGCGTCGGGAGGCCGTGAAGCGGAAGATCACCCAGTACCTGCGGCGCGCCGAGGAAATCTTCAATTGCCACCTCCAGCGGGCAGGGGGTGGCAGCACCACTGCCACGGTGAGGGGCTGGCGTGGGGCCGCCTGGGGGGGATGGCAGCGGTTCTGTGGCACTGGGAAACGGGCGTGGGGGTGTGGACGCGCAGATAAAGCAGCCCCAGTGGGCCTCCTTGTCTGCCTCGGCCAGATGCCACACTAAGATGGTGTGGAGAAAACGGCAGGTGCATCAAGCTGCAGAGTGTCCTGGCCTGCCACTGGCTGCAAAGGAGCTGTCAGCTCTTTGCCCTGCCTGGATCAAGGAGCTGAGGTGGGCCCAGGTTGCCTAGGGTGCTTCCAGGACCCCGCCCTCCAAAGCATGTATGCTTAGCTTGCTGTCACCATAATGGGTATGGACATTTTTGTGGAGACTGAAGCCGCTGCAGGGAACCACCCTGTCAAATGTTAAAAATGTCCTATTCCCTGTCATCATTTCCATCCGTATGGACACCAAAGACAATGGCTGCTTTCTGCGTCGTGGGAAGGAGGTAGTTAAAGAAGGGAGAAGGGGGTGAGGCAGGGCAGGATCAGAGCCTCGTGAGAAGAGTGCGGAGAGAAAGACAACTGTTTTCAATACAGATCTCCTTAGTGTTGAAACAGTCCAGGTTTGGCTACAAATTTTGGTGTGATTTTTACCTCTGCTGCAAGTGCAAGCTTTCCCTAAAAAATGTAGAAATCCAGGGTTTGGCCCAGAAAATAGTCCAGCTGATGTTAGAAATGAATCATGGCCATTGGAGTGCTGTCCCTGCATGTTGACCAGCTAGGCAGTATTGCTGCCTCCTCTGGAAAAGTGCTGGGACTTTTTTCACCCGCTGTAATGGACAGCAGCATTTCTAGGTCCTTCATCCTCTTCTCTTATCACCTCGCAGGGCTACAGCAGCCTGCGCTTCCGGCCGATCAGGATCCTGAGCTCGGCAGTGGAGAACCTGAGACGGTGTAAGGTTGTGGGAGTCATTGACAAGGTAATGACTTGACCTGGAGATGGGGAATGAGGGTGGGGCTGGACCAAAGGGAGCATGAGCTGGAGGGTCCTAGCAGCTGGAATGGGAGTACCAGCCCTCAGCACATCCATCAAACAACATTAGGGGATCCATCCACACCATTCCCACCCAGAAAAATTGACAGGAGAGGACTCAAGACCCCTTAAGGAGTTAATTGGGAAATCTCTTAATGTCCCCATTATTTTGCTTACCAGACCTCCAAAGCTATTCACAGGGAGATTTACGCACCTGGTTATTTCCCACATATGGAATTGTGCTTGATGCCCAGGTGCCACGATGGTGGACTCATGTGGATAATCTAGACTTCAGCAGAAGCTGAGCTATCTGGATGAATAAACTAATTAGAAGTTTGTTATCTTGGAGTGAAGGTGCTGGGCTTACTGTATCCACACATGCACTGCACATTGCTCTCCACTGCTGTTCACACATCTCAGTTTGTCAGGACTGATGCGATCCTCCTGTCCCGCCGAGGCCCGGGTTTGAGCCCAGCACACCCCCCAGAACCCAGAAAGAGCACTGTGAAACCCTTCAGCATGAAGAAAGCAAAACTGGCACCTCTTGGTCTAATTAATTTTCTGCTTCTTGGCTGCATGGCTATCTCCTTGCTAATAACCTGTGTTTTGTCTTTCAAGACTACGGGTCTGAGCCCCACCAAGCTCCTCCAGCTGGGTGGGAGCTTGTTTCAGTTCCAGAGTTGAGTCCCTTGGGTCATTCCTGTAGGCTGTGTGTTGGGTCACCACTTCTGACCAGTACTGTGTATACTGTCCCAGGTGCAGGTTGTCCAGGATCCAGCCACTGGTGAGACCTTTATACTCAAGGTGGGTCTTTGCGGTTTCATCTGCCTGCTTCTCCCTCTCAGGCTGGGGCCACCTTGTCCAAGCAGCTGTCTGGGGTGTGTGAGAGGAACGAAAAATAGCAGCTCTCAGAGGCTGGATGAAGTTCATGGTTCAAAAATCTTCTTTTGGCTGCCTCAGCCATCCTCTGTGATCAGAAGGGAAGTGGTTCTCCGTCATCCGTTTCTCTGACTTGTAACGCTTCAAGCCTGTGTTAATCTGGGTCAACCCCTGAAACAGGTTGTGGATGAGGTGTGCTCAGCACAAGTCCTAGAGTATTTTTCAGTGCCCTTGGAACTAACATTGAAGGACCTCAATAACTGGGCAGGGAGGATCTGGCATGAGAGGGAGAAGCATCTTTTCCAGAGGAAGAGGAAGAGCTGGGACGGCAGGTTCCTGCCTGAAGGAAGCAGGGCGGTTGCAGAGGAGTCACTGCTCTGGACTAGCTGTGCCCTCTGGGTCCCACAGTGCAGATGTGTAGTGCCCTGCCTTGGCAGAGCTTTGCAGAGTGCTGCCTTATCACAGCTGGGTGCTGGGGACTGGCAGACTCTGTACAAGCCGCAGGTTTGCACAGATGGGGACCTCCATCGCAGCTGACACGGGAGCAGCCATGGGGCTTGGCAGAAGGCATGCTCCCTTCTGGCTGGCCTTCAGCCCCGCCAGGTGCTTGGCTGCATGGAGTCCAAGTCCCTACCATGCTGTAACATCCATCTACCTGTACCTCCTCAGAGCCTCCCCAAATCCCATGTTGAGACCCGTGAGCGACAGACCATCATCCCTCATGGAGTCCCCTTCATGGTGAAGCTGTTGTGCTACTATGTGAGTGAGGACTCCATCTTCCTCCATCTGGAGCACGTGCAGGGTGAGTGAGGACAACCTCGCCTCCCGTCTGTGAAGCATCCTGGTTTATCCCTAACCATCCTTTCTTTAAAATCTCAAATATGTTTCTCCCACTGTTTTGGGACTGTTTTTTATAGTGATAGTGTAAGCTGTCTTCTTCATAGAAGGGTGGTGGGTACCAGGGCTTGGAGACTCCATGGACAGAGATGCTCAGCTGTGAATTCCAGAGGTTTGATAAGAACTGATCGGGGATGTAACCTAGAAATGGGCCTGTGGAGACCTACAAAGAAAAGAGGTTGTGTGTGTGTGGGTGTTACATGGAAACCAGCCTTAGTCTTTAGAGAGATGAGCTACTGGGCCTCAGGGAGGGAGCGGTCATGCCTTTAGGTAAAGAAGTTGATGTGATCCAGCATCTTGAAAAGAAAAACCTCTTCATTTTACTGGCATTTTCTGACCATAACAGGAAGGTGATAGAGAAGGAAAATGAAATGAGGTAGTTCACCTGAATGTTGTAGAACAAAAGAAACTTTTGACAAGACCTTTATAAAACATGTTTTTGGTTACAAAAGGTCACACTGGATTTTGAGATCATACCAATGAGAGGAGATGGAAAATAAGGGCATAAGGGGCAGGGAGCATACTGGGGTTTGGGTACAACAAAGAGGCATCCTTGAGGCTTGTCCCAGATCCTGGTGAAGAAGTATGACAAGGTGCAGGCTTGTCCCAGGGAGCTTATTTACTCTCTGCTGGTTGAATGGATGTGTAGGGTACAGTGGCTGGAGTCCAGTAATGACAAATGGAGGCTGATGTGTGTTGGAGAACAGGCTCAACTCCTTGGATGTTGCTATAGCATAAGTTTGCAGAAAGCAGCCAGCGCTGAATGTAGTGAGGCTGGGAAGCCCTGGCAGCATGCTGTGGGCTCCAGGGCTTGCTGCACTGGCTCGTTGCTGACCCATGGGCTCATGCCATGCTGTGGGAGCTCTCTGGCATTTCTGTCACATGGGAAGGAAAGGCTTTCAGGGGAAAGTGGAGGTGGCAGTGGGATCAGGAGCATCTGTGAACATGTGGCTTGTCTGTGACATGGAAGTGCCAGAGCTGAGATCAAGGAGACTGTGCAGAATGGGGAGAGGGCTGCTAAAGGAGGAGGGAATGGGACTTTGGTGTGCCAGGTCCCGGGGAAGGTGTGGCATTGGGCACGGTGTGCTTGTAGGGCAGGAGTGTGTTCTGCAAGGACTTGAGCTTTGCTGCTGGGGAGATTAATGATGCTCAATCACATCCCCACTATGTGGACCTTGGCCTGGGCCTGAATGGGCCATGTCCACAGTGGGGGAACCACGGATACTTTCTGCCTCATCGCTTGTTCTCCTTTCTGCTTTCCAGGGGGGACACTGTGGTCTCACCTCCGCTCTAAGTACTGTATCCAGCAGGACTCAGCCGATTCAAACACCATGCAAAACATGAGGGACCATGACACAGAGGATGATGTGGGAAACTCCCAGGGTGGCAGCCAAGTATCCATCTTCCCTGTTTGGATAGGCAGTGGCCTCCCGGGCTCTGTGAACTACCGAGTATTGGGAAACACTGATGCCTCACTCCCTCCGGAGCAGTCCCCTGGCCCCACAGACTCTGGCTCAGGGAACCACTGCCAGCTTCTCCTGGCTCCTGCCAACGGCATGAGGGCTGCACATGGAGGACAGGATCTGAGCATGACACAGACTGTGTCTGGTGTTGTGGACCGTTTTCCAGCAGTGTCAGCCAAATGTCCTGGCCACCTTGCCAGCCAGGGCCTAGTTGTTTACCCGTGGAATGATCTAACCAGCGGCACAGGCTGCGTATCTGAGAGAACGGCCTCCCAACAAGGCCCCAGGCTTCCCCAGGGGCTTGTTCCTGTACCAAAGACTGTGAGAGGGGGCCAGCCAGGGGCAGGGCAACTGCCAACTCAGAAAGTGTCAGAGGCCTCCCAGGCTCAGCCCCTCCTGAGCCTGGGTGAGAGGCAGCTTCCTACAGGAGCTGCCCTGTCCAGCTCTGGCAAACCGTCTGTGCCTGACCCAGCTGTGTGGGAGCCCTCGTGGGGAGCAAGCCAGACCTGTGGCCAGCTCAGCAAACAGCCACCATCAGGACAATGCAGGGCTTGGGCTTCCCATGGGCATAACCGGAGAGCGTGGGCTGTAAAGGAGGAGCAGGTGCAGCTGTGGGCAGCAGAAATCCTCCTGGCCTTAGAGGGACTTCACCAACAGGGTGTATTGTGCCGGGACCTCAACCCCAGGAACCTGCTGCTTGATGCAGCCGGTAGGTAATGCCCCATGCTGTCTCCTCAAGGAGGAGGAAATTTGTCTCTCAGCTGGGAGACTGCTGCTTGCCCCATTTCCTGAAAACATGGACTTTCTTGAGTTTAAGGGAGGGTGGGAGTCTGGGAAGGTTTGGATATTCCTGAAAGTGGAAGTATTAGGTTTTCCAAGTAGTTATTACAAGACGTGGCTCTGCAGCTGGAGTGTCAAGGGCCATAGCCACAGAAATGCATTGCCCCTACTCCCACGTGGGGGTTGACTGCCTGGGAAATCCCAGCATGGGGAAGCTGGGACCAGCTGAACTGTGCCTGAGCTTAGGGGGACTAGTGGGTTAGTTTTCCCATACTTATAGTAACTGCCTGCTTGGGGGGTTCTGGAGCTGTCCCATCCCTCTGAACCATGGGTGTTGCTGTCAGTGCAAGTCTCTGCTCAGCTGGCGATGTCTGGGACAAATTGGAGAGCTACAAATTGCTTAAGAAAAAATGCAGAGAGTTTTGCAAGGAGAAAGACAACCTACTCCCCCCTTCTTCTTTCCTCACTTCTTTCCTCACCACAGCCTGCACTGAGATCTGTGAGCTTGGAGCCCACCTAAGCAGTCTCACCGCCTCTGGGTACCTGTTGGGCACCTCGGGCAAGCACTGTGAGGCCAGTGGGGGAATGTGTGGTGCCAGGGGATGCCCAGTGCCTCTGTGTTCTGGGTGTGACAGAGGCCCAGTGCCCCTCCTTCCAAGTGGCAGGGATATGGCTTGGCCTCGTGCTATGACTAAAGTCCCTGACCTCCCTGCTTTTGACTCTGGTGCTGCTCTGCAGGTCATGTCCGTCTCACCTTCTTTGGCCAGTGGACAGAGGTGGAGCCCCAGTACTGCAGCCAGGCACGGGAAGAGCTCTACAGTGCTCCAGGTAAGGGATGTGTCCCCTGGCTTCTCCAGCTCTCTGCCTGGTGGCACCAATGGGAGAGAAAGGGCTTCTGCAGGCACTGAGATGTGCCCAGCACAGTGTGACCACTGGTGCTTGCTGCCTCCAGCTCTAACCCCTCTCTGTCTCTTTCTGCAGAAGTGGGAGGGATTATGGAGCCCACTGAAGCAGCTGACTGCTGGAGCTTTGGCTCGCTCTTGTATGAGTTGCTGACAGGAGTGGTAAGAGGCTGAGGAGCTGTGCAAGGAGGACAGGGGAGGAGGAGGCTCAAGGGCTGCCTGCTATATAGGGCTGGGAGGGTGCCTTGCCCTGCTGGAACCTCAGTTCTTGGCCAGGTTGCTTTACATGTGTAATTCCCAGTGCCTGTGCATGGTCTCTGGGTGTTAAGGGCCCTGGCTTTTAAGTCCTGCTGTGGAGGGCTGGGGTTATGTGGCAATGAGGACTCAACAGGGTGCTCCTACCCTCCTCAGTGCCTCTGCTTACCATCACCCTCTGCCTCCTGCAGCCACTGTCCCAAAACCATCCATCAGGGATTCAGCCTCACACGCAGCTGCATCTGCCAGAGGGCCTCAGCCTGGCTGCTACATCGCTGCTCACAGAGGTGAGGGGCTTAGGTGGATGGGAGGGAGAAAAGGACTAGAGGCTGGGGAAATGCAGGGTCCAGCCTGGGTACCTTTTTCAGTGTCCCCAGCTCTCCATCCTCCTGTCCCATTGCTTTTCTCTGCAGCTTCTGCAGTACAATCCAAAACGGCGCTTGGGCTCTGGAGGAGGTGGCATAACAAAGCTGAAGTCTCACTCCTTCTTCAGCACAGTCCCGTGGAACAAGCTGGTGGGCTAGGCAGGCTGTCCTTCCCCCAGGGAGCTGGGCCCTGGGCTGCTTCCCTGGCACTTGTGACCCCAGGTGGCACTGGCAGGTCTGCCTGCTGGGGAAGGTTTGCCTCAAGGGCTGCCACAAGGTGGGGTACACGAAGTTTTGCAGCCTTACACATACTTCTGTCTCTGCTTCTGTTCACTGGCATCTCCAAAGAGGAGGCAGTAGGCTGGGCCAGGCTGTCTTCTCCTCCAGGTCCTCCCTGGTGGGAAAAGGAACCTGGGTGCCCACCCCCAGGAAGAGGTGGTGTTCCCCTTCTTGGGGCATCCCTTCCTCAGCTCAGTGCCCTGCCCTGGAACTCTCTCCCTGTGTTTTTTATTTCTGCTGCTACCAGAGTGACTCCCCTGCTCTGTTACTTTTTGTGGCTTTCAGATGCAGCCCCTCCGGGCCCTGCTGGCTGGAGCCCAAGCCCGGGGTCTCTGCCCCTGCCTGACTGCATGTGTATGTGTGGGTCATCTCTTGCTGTGGGGGTGAGACAACAAGGAGCCCTCTGCTCTTCTCCCCCTTGCCCTTTGGAAAAAATAAACTACTCAGTATCATTTGGAGAAGTGTCCATTTTTTTCCTGCACCAGCCTGGTGTAGGTCAAGCATACTCAGTGACAGTGAGCCCCAAATCTGTTTCTAAAACCTGCCTGGGAGCCCTGGGTTCGTGTCACCCTCAGCCATCAGCACCCTGCAGCCACAACCCAGCAGGTGGCACTGAGTGCCTGGCCATCTGCCCTTGTGCTCCTGCCTGCCTCCCAGCCTCTCAGGGCTGCACAGCTGTATGGCTGCAGCTCAGCTTTGGGCGAGATGCATAAAATGCCTGGGTTTTCTTCCACCCTTTTGGCATTGTTATGTGTTGTGGCTCCAGCCTTTCATGCCTGGGTGCTCCTTTCCAATGGCAGGACAGCAGTCCTCGTGGCCATGCTTTGGGCACGGTCATCCCTGGTAGTCCAAACAGTGAGGGTTGAAAGGGGTGAACTCTGAGAGCCGGCACAGAGGGAAGGAGGCCAAGCGTACATACAGTCAGGATCAAAGAAAAAGCAGCACAAACACGTGTCTGCTGGCAGCCCAAGGCAGAGGCTGCCATGCTCAGTTGTGCAAGTCAAAGCCACAGGCTGGAGGCTGAGCTCGCAACGGCAGTGGTGCAGTTCTGACCCTCCTCTCACAGCACTCCCTCACACTGCTCACTTATCTCCCCTAGTAAGGAATTACTGATACCAGTGCCACGTCTCTGTGGCTCACTGGTTCCAGTTCCCGCTTGCCCGCAGCAGTAAGAAGACACCCTCCCTGGCAGCAGCAGGAATGCTCGTCCACCAGAGGGAAGCAAAGCCCTGGAGAAACTCATCTCCTGCACCAGCAAAGGTACGGACACCTCAAAAGGCTGTGTCGAAACTGGAGGACAAAGCAGGGAGCTGACCTCTAACGCCATAGAAGGGCAGAGAGCAAGAGCAGCTGAGCCTGGGGCTTTTCCTCTCCCTGGCAGCCTGTACTGGCTGAACCCTCCAGCTGCAGGCTTGCAGCCCTGTCCACCAGCCTCCAACTCCTGTGATTCGGGGGAGGTTCAGGAGGAAGGACCCTGTGGCCAAAGCCACAGCACAGCACCTTGCAACTCAGTGCCATGGGTGTCACCCAAGAGAGTCAAAAGAAAGGAAGTTTCAAGCACAACTCTCTTACAGCAAGCCTTGACAGTGCAGATTAAATAAAGCAGTTTACTAGGCTGCATAATTCCAAGAGCTTGACTGTATATTCACTCCCTGGATGGTTCAAAGGCCTCATTTATTGCAGCTCCAGACAGAATAAAGGCTTCCCCAGGCTGATGTACAAAATCAAGGTAGACCATCTGTATCCTAAACCAGCACAGAGGCTGAGTGCAAGCAGCATTTTTTAATCAAAACCTTCTCTTTCACTCGACTCATTTGTGCAAGAACTAGACTCTCTACCCTTCCCAGAACAAGGAAAGTTTTTTTCCCTTTCCCCTAACCTACCTCAGCCAGGGCCGGTCAAAAGGGCTGACTCTGCACTATGGATTTGTCCCTAGCTGCCAGGAAAATGCAGGCACCAGGACTAGGAACTGCTCTCCCTTTCCTCCACATGGCAGCTCTGGGTGCAATTGTTTTCTATTAGAAGGGGCTGCCCTCTTCACCCGTAGCTGGGAAGAGCAAATTATTCTCTTAAGTTGATGTCAGAGGCGGGAAAACCCTGCCATGATCCAGGAATGATTTTGTATTGTTCCAACAAGGACAGCTCCTTGGGCAAACGCCCAGCACCACAGACAGCTTCTGCTGTTCCTTGTTCTTGCTTCCTTCTTCTACCTTTTCCACACTTGCATGAATTACAACTCTCCCCTGTTGCAGCAGTAAAAACCCAACTCAGCTCCATACCTGTACTTTATGAGCCTGTCTCAGGTCTCCCTCTTAGTCATCACGCCTTTTAGTAAACACTGGGAATTCCTCACCATCTGTAACAGTTCTGTTGCTAGACCAAGGATGATTTTCAGCCCTAAAACCCCCCCCTTTGCTGGGAAGAGCCAATTCTTTGGCAGAGAACTTGAGGACAGCAGTGTTCACAGGCAGAGAAGCCTCAATTTAGTACCAGCAGTGATTGGCTCAGCTCTCATTGCCTCTTTTCTCTCACCACCACATAACAGGCCTCTTGCACTGCACTCGGGAGGCTGCTGATGCCACAGTCCTTGCCCCCTCAAACATACCCCACCTTGCAGTCGTTGCACAGTTTTATTTCATTTAAAATCCGCTGTGTTAAATATTTTTGTTACAAGTTCTGTGTAGGGGGTAAGAGTAATAGACTCTGCAGGCACTAGCAACCCCCTCACCCCTCAATTCATGTGTGCGCTATCAGATTAAGAACTGCCCCCCTCCCCCCAAAACCAGCACCCGTGGGCTGGGATATACATTACAGTGAAAGGCCTGGCCCCCCCAGCTGTGTGTCCGCTGGGAGTGGGCCAAGCCCCCGCACGCAGGAAGCCAGCAGTCAGATCCACCGCCAGTGAGCTGTGAGGCAAGGAGAGCTGCTGGGGGCTGGTTCTCACCCCAATGCTGGGCATGTAATGGTGAAAGGGTTGTCCCCAGAACAGTGCTACCTCCACAGAGGTCACGGGCTCTGCCCACCCCGACACGAACATTCACGCCACAGTGACTGGGCTGGTGAAAGACAATCTCCAAGGGAAAGTAGGGGAGCTGCCACCCCGTGTTACTGTCTGTGGAGGGAGTGTAACTAGGGCACTGCCAGAAGCATGACACCTACGTCAAGCCCTGCTCTGACCAAAACGTTTCCTGCAAGTGGCCTCGGGGTCAGACCACCCTTGCAAGGCAGATGAGTGTGAAATATTTTCAAGCAAAACATGGACAGGACAGTAGCCATTCCTCTCCTCTCCCTCCCAGGAACCTTAGTGCTAGGCAATAAAGCTGAACCCGCCATGGAGGGGCAGGGAAGGGTACCCTAGCACAGCAGCAGCAAGCAGTTTCCAGTGGTATAGGACAAGCTAGAGGTGAGAGTTTGGTGCTGTGAGGGAGAGGATGCCACACAGATGGCTCTGGAAAGGCAGTGCCATTCAGTGGTTGGCCCACTGCATGGCAGTTCTTGTGAGATACTAAACCTTCATTAAACAAAATAGGAAAGGAGGTAGGAGCTATCCCCGTAATTCCCTCTGGGACAGCTCCAATCACAGCGGAGGGGGAAAGACTGGAATGACCCCTGCCAGTTCCTGAATGCCCTGCATTGTCCCTGCTGGTGCTGCGGCCCTGTCCTGGGTGGGTTGTGTGGGGGTGTGGCTGCCCTACAGGTCGAGCAGCAGCACGCGGGGATCCTCCACCGCTGCCTTGATCTTGCGCAGGAAGGTCACAGCCTCTCTGCCGTCGATGAGCCGGTGATCGTAGGTCAGCGCCACGTACATCATAGGCCGCACCTCGATCTGAGGAGTGACACGGGATTAGTGAGCTCAGCACTCCTGCCTGCATGATCCCCTCCTGCAAATTCAGGGAAGACTTGGCTTTTTCCCACTTCGAATCCAGGGTTCGGGCGCTCCTGGATGTGTCCTGTCTGGCAAGATCACCTGCTCACCCACCCACCCAACCAGGCTGGGTCCACGCCACACACAAGATTAGGTCCCTTCCTGGAACTGTTCCCTATCACAAAGGCTACAACCTCCTCCTTCCCACACCACAGCATATTATAACCAGTTTGTGCCCTCACAGATAGGACAAAGTCCCCTGCACAGCTGAGGCAAGTACTAGGACCAGCAAAGGTGCCCTATACCCATTAGTCTCTGCTCCTCCATCACAGTAAAGCATTTTAGAAGTGACACCAACCCCTTAGAAAAAGGTCCTCAATCTGCTGAGCCCTCTCCTTTGCTCAGTAAAGACCCCTGTGCAGGTCCACCTACCTTGCCTCCCACAGCCACAGGCCTGTCAAAGATGGCATGCATGCCTAAGATGGCAGACTGGGGTGGGTTAATGATAGGTGTTCCGAAGAGTGACCCAAAAACCCCACCATTGCTGATTGTGAAAGTGCCGCCATCCATGTCTTCAATGGCCAGCTCATTCTTCCGAGCCTAGAAGAAAAAGTAAGGTCTTAGAAAGCCACACAGATCACAGAGAGCAAAGAACAAGGGTTTGGACATTCACTCTCTCCAGGAGTAAAATACTGTTTGCAAGAGTTTTGCTTATTGATTTGTTCAGCTGAAAACCAGCACAAATTGCTTGAAAACGCATCCTGTCTTTAGAGCCGGCTTGGGGGAAGGATTCTCTCGCTTTGGCTTCCAACTCCTGCTTTTGCAGGAGACAGACACAGGGACTTCTACGCCAGGGCAGTTCAGCCTTGGCCTCTAAAGACAAAGGTGAAGACACAGCACATCACTAATGCATGTCTTCTGGAAGGGCAATAAGTAGAGCTGTCCTAGAAGGCAGAGGCACAGCCAGACATGTAACTGGATCACTCCCCACTGCACAACTCAGTGTGTTAGAGGTCAGAAATGACGACACAGAGAGACCAAATCAATACGTGCCGATCCAGCACTCCCAATTCTTTCCATTCCTCCCAACCCTCTTCAGAAAACTTTCCTTACCTTTTCCCCCAACTCGTAGATAGCACGCTCTATGTCAGCAAAGTTCATGTTTTCTACATTCCTAACCACAGGGACCACCAGACCCTGGGGAGAAGCAAAGTCCATGAATAGTAAATTCAGTGCAGTGACACAGATAGCTGTCATGGGGCAGGAATCTGGACACTGCCCCGGAGAGTTCCTGCCTCCCCCCCAGCCCACAGCAGGTAGCTGGCAGAGCTGCCTCACACCCTGGCAGCCTGACAGGAAACCTGGCATGACACACATCAAGGGCCGACACCTCAAACTGAGCCATCATCTTTGCCTTTGTTAGCCTATCTCAAAAAATCAACCAGGTCTGTCTGCATCCAGCTCCACATTGCTAAAATTCCCAGGTGAGGCACTGGGAGATTTCAGCTGGCACCTCTTTTCTCTCACCTCTTTATGCTGGGCCTCCCCTAGACTTTCGGAGCAGTGTCAGAACTTCAGTCCTCGTCAAACCTCTGCCCCATAGCAGAACCTTCTAATGAAGAAGGTAATTCACTAGTTCAACATCTATAACTCCACCCTACACTCTCCCCGGACAGAAACATCTCTGTGGAACAGCACTGCACAGTTAGCCAAAGGACAAGACGTTCAAAGCTTTAACTGCCTGTGTCATGGATTCCTGACAAAACAGGGCTCCCCTAACTTGGCCTGACTCATTAACAACTGAGATCTATACTGACCCTGTTACCACTTATTAAGATGAACATGGTGGCAGAATATTCTTGGTACTCCATCTTCTCTCAAAACCTATCTCAGCAATCCATAGTGTATCAGATGTCTTATTTATACAATCAGTCTTATCAGTTAATTCCTGCTGCACCAGAGCACAAAGCAGAGCTGGCTCAAAGTATACGACCATCCCATACCAAAGGCTGCAGGAAGCACGGACAAAGCATCCAAGGTACCTACCCGTGGAGTTGCTACAGCGACACTGATGTCCACATAGTCCCTGTACACAATCTCTTTGGTCGTGTCATCAATCACTAGAAAGAGAAAAAAATTGTGTTACATATTTTTTTGTGTTACATACAGAACCTAGGATCAAGGGTTTGACAGGCTACAAAATTGTAACAACTTGCTCATGTCTAGCTTAAACGTAACTCCAGAGAAGAATGAGCCCTTGCTGTACCTGTGGGAGAAGCATGAGGATAGACACAAAGAAAACAGTCCACACAGCTTAGACCCCCTCAGTTATTCTCCCCTTGGTTATTCTGCTCCTCTGCGTTTCAGCAAGCACCTCTGACACCCCCAGGAACTGCACCGTGCCTACAGCAGCCACCTGCACACCAACCAGCAGGCTATGCCCTCTGCAGGCTGTGTGTGCAAGGCCCTAGCCCCACTCCTGGTCACCCCTTCCTAACAGAGTCCCTCCTGGAAAGCTGTCCTCTACCTACATAAGTGGCTTTAGCAAAATCAGCTGCGGCATGCAGGACTGTCTCCCTTTTTCCTGTGTATTTGACTTGCTTCTCCAAGCTACTACTCCTGCCATGGATTTCGCCATTTGCTTTCCCCCATTCTGCCACGTTCCCTAGACATGCAAGTCACCAGCAAGGGTCCCCGCTCACCTGCATTCACAACAGGCTGGTCCTGCAGAGCAAAGGCTGCAGCTTTCACAAAAGCTGACATGAAACCTAGCTTCAGGTTGTGCTTTTTCAGGAAGGTATCCTTGTGTACAGTTCTCATCTCCCGGATGTTGCTGCAAAACACACGGTAACACTGGTAAATCAGGAGTCCAAGAAAAGACCATTCCCCCACTCTGCAACAGATTTCAAGGCCAGCCTCAAGGATACAAATCTGCACCACCAAGTGGGCAACCTCCAGTCTGCTGAAAAACCCTTCACGTATCATGAGTACTGAACATGGCTCCAGGGTTCCTGCCAAAGGATCAAACAGAAACTGGTCCTGGACCACAAACTCCAAAAGATGGGGTAAACCTGCATGGTCCACACTGCCAGGCACAGAAGCAAGATGGGGCATGGCATGTTTCCTGCTTACGCCTGATGTTGCCACCTATCCTCTGGAGACACCAGTGCTCATACCAGTGTGGCACCACAGACAGCAAATACAGGTGTGTCTGGGCTGACATAGAAGGGTGAAAAACCAGGAAATGCCAAAAAGCAGAAAACATGCAGGAAAGGAAATCAAAATTATCAGAGGAAAAGACCTCAATCACTCTGCAAGTTCAGCACCAGACAGCACAACACCACCTCTGTACCCAACTCTCTGGCTTTGGGAGTTGAGTGAATATGAAAAGAATTTTCCCAGGTGCTACAGTAGTGAGCGCCAGTCCACCCACAGCTCTTAACCAGACAAATCACGTTTCCCCGCTGTTTCTATTAATCCAAATTCAGGCCATTTACAAAACACCAAGCTATGGCTGCGAGCTCTGCCTACTCCAGACTAACGCCAGGTGCAGGCGTTAATGGCAGGAATTGCATGGTTCATCCCTTCCCCGTTCAGAGACCTTGAGTCTTTGAAGAGACAGTTTCACCAAGGAGAAGGGTTTTCCATGGTTTAGAGTGTTTGTTTTCCTGCACCTAACCTTGTTTAGGGTTAGGATTACTGCCCAAAGACATTAGTGCCTCCCTAGACACAAGGACTGAAGCAATGAGGATGCAGCTTGCTATGGAACTGGCTCATTATAGCCTCCTCCTTTCAGACACTGACCCCCGTGGGAAGCAGGAGGCCCCAGCACAGGTCTTCACGAATCAACTTCACAGTAATCAATCCAAACCACATTAACAGATGCAATGAGAGCCCCAGGCTGGCGTAAAGCGACACCTCAATGAGCCCCTGAGAGGAGATAAAGCTGCAGCACTTCCCTCCAATCAAGACTATTTTGCCAGCCTTATTGTTCTGAGACCCAAATATTTACATGTTTTGTCTTAAGGAGTAGCATAGGATTTCACAAGACAATTTGATTTGGGCACAATTTCCCCTTAATGCACTGTAACATAAGCTGCCCACCCTCCAAAGACATTAGTGTGTTCAGTCCACGAAAGCACTTGAGTTAGGAGCCCCCTACCCGCTTGAGGGGATGGGGAAGGGTGCTAGTCTGTCTCTGGAAAGCTGTACCATCTGACAGCAAAGGCCTCAGACCTATGCAACGCACACCTGAAAGGCTGACGAGCCCTGGCCAATTCACTGGAAGTTAAATACCTCCAAAAGGAGTAACCTGGTGGAGTGGCAGAAAGCAGATTCTACATTTTGCTGTCTTTTAACAGCCATTATATGCAAGTGATAGTAGCCCCTCCTGGTCTTCTGCTCAACATTTAGCAGTCTTCCACCAAAAAGCCCACAGAAGAGGAACCAGAGACCACCCCCATTACAAGTAGCAGATGACTCACAAGGAACGACAGGCCATTAGGAAGCTATGTACCCCCTCATACCACAACACCAACATGGTCCTGAAGAAGCTGCACACACTGTGGTACACACCTAAGAAAGAGGTCCTAAAAGACATATTGACAATCTCTCCAAAGAGAACCTGCAAGGTTTTGACTATTTAAAGATGACTGCCTTCATCTGTTTCTACTCATAAAGGGAAAAAGAGGTTTGCTTCTCACCTCATATCGATCTCATTGAAAGTAGTGAGCATGGCACAAGTATTCTGAGCCTCTTTCAGCCGCTGAGCAATACGCTGACGCATCCTATTCATTTTCACCTGCAAATTACAAAGGTATAAGCAGAAGCTGCCTCAAGCTCATCCAAGGGCAAAATGCACAAGAAACTCATAAGGCCCTTCTCTTGCCATCTGATTGACTAGTAATAGATGCCTAGGGCCAAGGTTTTTACTGCAGGTAAGGAGCATGATGGGCCGAGTTTATTTCACTGCTCAGCTCAACACACAGTTCACTTGAAAAGCAGTGCTGAAATGCATCACAGTATAGCTGCTTCTGACCTCTGCATTCCTCAGGACCTCCAAGCATGCATAGCTTTCCATGTGGCTAACGTGAGAAGAGCAAGACTGCTAAGAAAGCAAGTTGCTCAACCATGCTCTCTTAAGAATGCACAAGGCAGCTTCAGCAGCCGCAGCCCTTTGCTGAGGGCTTGTGGACAGACCAAGTGGATCACACAGAGTCCTTCTGTCCTCAGTCACCAGAGCTCAAGACAAGATCTTCGCCTAGAAAAGACCTGTGGCAGATTGGTCCAGGCTCTTCCCCTACACCACTCATAAGTGGTTCCCTCATGTAGAGAATTTTCCCATCTGTCACAGCTCTGGGAGCTGGGTGTGTACAGGTAGATATGGACACATCCAGAAAGCTCAAGGCTTATGCCAGAACAGATTATCACCTAGCAACAGAAGTGCTGGCAAGGCCCCTGTTCCCACAGCTTACCCTATGCTCTGATCTGGCACCTTTGGTGGGCACTGCCTCCCCAGGAGGGGCTGCCGCTGGGGCTGCAGCCGGCTTCACAGCAGACACTGAGGGTAAAAAATACATCAGTCAAAAACTGAAGCCGAGTAGAAAAAGCCCTGAGGTAGAAAGCACATTTGAGCTTCTCACTTAAGCAACACAGTGTGGAAGCAGCCTTGAATTAGGCTGGGAAGGTTCCAGGCATAGCTGAGCAATCCAGTGTCGAGCATGCAGGGCAATACTGTGGGAGGCCTTCACCACAGATGCCTCTGTTTGCTGTCCTTAACTTTACACACTCTCCCCCAAAGAACAGATGCTCAAGAACAGGAACAAGCAGCTGTTGCCTCACCTGGTTTGCTGTCGACGGGCTGAGTTGACACAGGTGGCACTGGTGGCATTGTAGTGGGAATTGGTGCTGCAGCAGGGGGGGGAGGAGCAGGTGCAGCTACAGGTTCAGGGGCTGCAGGAGGAGGAGGGGCTGCTGCTGGTTTAGCCTTGGCAGGAGCAGCTGAAAGAAAAGGAAGAACCATGGTAAGGGCACCAGCTTCCACTGGCAGGGATCTGTGAGTCCAACCAACCTAACAAAAGTAAACCCTCAGGCGCAGTGCCTTTATGTTCCTAGCACTACTGAACTGACAGAAGTCACCACAAGAGAAAGCCGTTGTGAAAGTGTTCTACTCGTTGACACCCTTCACCTCACTTGTGCAGGAGACTGGATGCTGCAGAGAAGAGGGTACAGAAGGGAGTTAGGGGAATTCTCAACCATTTATAGCTACGAGCTCAATCTCCTCCAGAGGGAACAAAAGAGAAGATCCCCCTCAGAAGGACTAAAATTATACTTTTCTGATGGACAACAGAATAGGAGTATCTTCTTCCGGTTACAGAGGCAGATGGAGGAATTATTTAACCTCTCTCAGGATCCCTCTAAATGCTTTGTTTTCATCTGCAGAAAAAAACTGGTGGAAACACAAAAGCCTATGCAAGTTATACATGCCTAACTTACCTCCAGTTTTCCTGAGTTTGAATAGAGGTGTACCCCCTTCCACTTTGCCACCATCGGGTACCAGAAGGGCTTCAATCACACCAGCTGCTGGGGCTGGAACTTGCACTGATGTCTGAAAAAAAAGAAAGCCAGTGAAATTCTCCCCAACACTGGTTGGAGAACAAGTGCCCAAGAGAAGATGCCAGTATGTGCAGATATACCTTGTAATTTGGCACAGACAGCAGCTGTGTCTCACACTATTTGCACCAGTTTTCACACCCTCCACTGGGATTTTGTGCCAATAGTTAGAAGTTTAGGAGATGCTGGCAGTGTAATGTATAGCCTGATTTCCAGGGTACAGTCAAGAACTGACCCACTTCCAGCATCTTCCTGACAACAAAGCTGAAAACAGAACTTGGCAGAGAATTCAGCAAGAACTTTAAGGCATAACAGTCCTTTAAGGGGTGGATAAACTTAAAGCCTAAATTTAAAACAATTTGAAGACAACCTATGGCTTGCAGATTTCTCCTTTGTTTAAACACAAACAGGTTTCAAAACTTAGAGCACTCAAATTGAAAGAAGTAGAATTACAACTCCAACAAACATCAGCACCAGTGATGATTAATCAAATGGATGAGTAAGGGTTATCAAGAATTCTCACTTAAGGCACAGCAAGTTTTCATGCTAGATGAGAAAAGCTTTTCTCCATGAAGAGAGCAGGAGACACAGTCAGGGCCCTGCAGGCTCTAGGAGCTCTTAGCAGGAGAGAAGCCATACAGGGTACCTGCTACAGAACTAGAAAAAGTTTTGGTCCAGAAACTCCTACCTTGTCTGTTTCAATCTCACACACCACTTCATCTTCCGCCACTGTGTCTCCAACAGCTGAATGACAGATATGAAGACCACTGTGAGGAGGGAGGTGTGCTCTGGCCTCCCCTCTTTACCCACAGCAGTTTCCCACACTAACCCATAACTTTTTCACCCCAGTTCTCCACAACTTCTAAAGAAAAGACTAGCTCAAACAATCTACTGCACAGTTAAGAGTCTGACTCCAGCTTAGACATCTCCCTTCATTCAACATCACCCCCGACAGAGAGGTGATGAGGCAGTAACTGCAATCCTTACCCCTTAGGAGAGCTGCAATTAAACGCCTCATTTGTCACAGACTGAAAGGCACAGAGCAGGATGTCAGCCAGTGAACTGTAATGCATCCCCAAGGTGTCCAACCAGCAGCAACAGTGGTAAGAATTCCAGGGAAGAGGCAATTGCTTACCTTTCTCCCACCTGACATCTCCTTCTGTGACTGACTCTGCAAAGGCTGGTGTGTTCACCGTAACCACGTCATCCCCTGTGAGCGAGACAAAAACACTTGACTACATTCAGAGTTAAAAATTTCTTCATTGCTTCATTCCTGCCATCACAACTCTGCTAAAGGGGGTAGGCCATCAGACATCAATTACTGTCAGTCTCCTTGCTTCAACACTGATCAACATTTAAACACCAGAGAAATTCACATTTGACTGAAAGCCACATTGTGACAGGAATGCCAGACAAAATCTTTGGGCCCCCTTTAGGGGCCTGAGTCATCCATGCAGGCAGGACAGCAGTGAGCCTTGTCCAAGGATGGAAAGTAGCTTTGGCTGTTGGCAGGACAGCAAGAGGTAGCAAAAGAAGCATCACACTAATTCCTGACTTTTTACTTACTATGTACCGCAGTGGTCCTGAAGTAGCGGACAGCGAAGACACTGGAGCTATTTACTCTGCAGAAAGAGAGAAAAGTATGAACACAGAAGAACATTCCTCTGCAGGCTGCCAGCACCAAGCTCTGATGTGAAAAGCTGCTCAGCTGTTGTGATGTATTTGTTCCAAAGGACTCCTACTTACTGTTCAAGCTGCTACAATCCAGTAAGAAAGGAAACATTACATCCTACCATCACTACTGCTCTCAGAAACTCAGTGAGAACTGACATGTATGGAATTTTAATTTAGACAGATAACCCAAGAGAACCCTCATGGTTTAAATACTAATTAAAGGGTGACCTGGCTACCTCATGCAATGCCCACGACTTGTGCACTAACAAATTTTTTACCTCCAGATTAGGACTGTCATCTCTACAGAAGCTGTTAGATTGCTCCAAAAAAAAAAAAAAGTAAAGCACCATAAATTGCCTATGGCAATGCATCCAAAAACCAGCTATCTCACTCCATCATGTTTCTTCACAGGGAGCTGGCAATCCCAAGCACTCCAGAGGATGATTTTTATATCTACTGACATCACATTTGGAAGACTGAAACAAACATGCTTTAGCATTTCCTCTAGCACAGGCTACTTTGTACAAACACACCAGTATTTCAGGCTTTTATGCATGTACTAGTATGGTTATTTCCCCAAATATATTTTTATAAGACCACCTCAGTAATGCAAACCCTGACATATGAACAACAGCTCTTTGAACGACCCCACTTCTCCTGACAGAAAACCTACCAGGAGACTATCATAGAGCAAACAACACCTCTAGTCAGATAATCAAAGAGTAGAGATCCATTTATCACTGTTTTCCTCATTCCCGTCCCTTCCCTGTCTCAGCATGTGGTTGCAGACAAAGCTTGTTTTCAGTTCCCAACCTGCAAAACCTAGATTTTGTTAGGGCTAGCTCCATGCTCCTATGATGTGCCCAAGAATTTCATGATAGCCAAGCATATTCTCAAATCAAGCAGACCTCAAATCTTATCATGGCTAGAGCAGCCCCAGTCTCCTCACAAGACAGTTTTCCTGGGGATACTTACACAAGCTTCCGGTTGTTTGTGTAAGCCAGTCCTTGGCTCCCAGACACACCTGTGAATGAGAAAGGAGTTACCCACAGGAATACTATTCAGCTGTCCAGCCCTCAAGTATGCCCATCAGATAAAAGAAGGCAGAGGACACCACTGCCCACCCTGAAAGACGTTTTGGACGAAGTGGGGGATATATCCATGCAGAGACACCTCAGTGCCATCAAACCTGCCCAGAGCTTGCCAAGAACAGTGGTCTTGTCTTCATCTAGATTTATAGGAATGGGAAAAACAGTTATAGTGTGACAACAAAGCTAATAAGGATAACTTCGAAAAGGGCAAACAAAGCAGTAGCTACCCCGTTCAGAGCAAAACCAGGAAAGAGCTATGAGGAACCACCTCCAGGACTGCTGAGTTACCCACACGAAGGGTAGGAGAAAGGTACCAGCCCTGTAAGGGGCTCCCCCAGGAAGCCTCACAGTCACAGAGACAGCTAAGGAGGAAAAAAATACTGAAAAGAGGGTGTAGGGCAGAGTAACGAGCCATCATCATCCCTCTTCTCTGCTCACTCCCGTCCAGAGAAATTGTTTTCCAAAACTTGCAACAGTGAAATACTTGCACAGCTTCCCAGTTTCACATACCCCACTGTCCCCTTCCCACACTGCTCATATGCTCTGACACTGCAATTTTTATTATGAACTGAACTCCTGTCCTTTGTCTCTTACAGGGCACTGGGCAGTTTTCCAGACTGATCTTAAAGAGAGTCAGCGTAGTAACCGGAGAACAAAATTATCTCAATTACACAATGCCAGAGGGAGGAACCATTCCCCCACTTGATTTTTAAAAAAAGCAATACAATTTCTACACCATCCCCTACTAAAGAGTTGATACTGGAACTCTAGAAACCAAAAAAGATAAGCAGATTTAACTGGTTTCTTGAAGTAGAATCAGAAGAGAGTGAAGTAATGCTATTAGAAACACAGTACAGCTAGAAAAAACAGCTCTAAGGAAAAACAGTTTAAGCACCAAACTGGAGTTCACAGGCACACTAGATTTGACATGTTACTTAATATTCACCCATCATTTCCAAAAGAGTTTATTAGAAAGCTAGGGCTCTGCAACAGCATGTGCTTCAAGCACTGCAATGTTTGAATTACATTGTGCTGCTGCTGTGAAATCTTCACCAGAGCCAAATGGATCAGGCAGCATGTACATTAGGCAAAAGAGGCACTCCCATGGAAACTTAGCTCATTGCACTGTTTCTTCATTACACAACTGACAGAAATAAATCCCAATCAGACCTATTACAAACCTCCATCATCAGCTCTGCTGTTTCTAGGTAGTCTGAAATGAAACAAAAGTGTAAGACTCACCGGACAGAGGGCATCTTGCCAGAGTACAGTTCCCCTGTCAGAGAGAAGAGGATGTATCAGTATTGTAAGAAGACAAACTCATCCTAGAAAGACCTTGGTTTTTCCCTGAGATCTGAATCAGACACAGGACCCACCACTTCCATACTCCAGTCTGCAGGCATGCTACTTTCCCACAGTGTTCTAGAGCAGGAGAGCACCTATGCCCTTGTCTTTCCTTTGTCTCCTCCCAGGGTGCTTTACAATGCAGTGATGTTAAATTTGATGCTTTTGTTTTTCAGTTCTGGCTCCAGCAGTTTTGACCTTCTCATGCACACTTTCCTCTTTAAGAAGGAACAGAATTCCAATAAAATTTGCTATGAATGAGAAACCTACCTCAGCCAGGTGGATAAAGGGTAGCTACTGGATATGATGAAAAAACATCCCATGATGTTTACTCCTACAGTCATAAATGCAGCATCTAGGGTTTTTAAATTTTTTTTCTAAAGCTATGGAGCCTTTGAACTCCAGAAGGCCAGAATTCCTCTCAACAGCAAAATTTCTACTGCTGTCAGTAAGCCTGGAATTCCACATTCTTTGATGTTTCACTTCATACCTGTGTAATCATTGACTGCACTCCTAGCTCAGCATAACAGTGCTCAAAAGCAGAAGACATTTCAAGATATTCCAATTACTTCCCCTACCGTTATTACATATTTCTCTCACATCAAACCTGCAGGACTGGAGAAGCTAAGAACTCTTTAAAAGCAATAGGAAAATAGCACTGTAGCCATGACTGAAATGCAGTCGACTGGCTTAGACCAACAGCAACTAAGAGCTCAAAGCACCCTTATCAAGCAGCAAAGGTAAGAGGTAAAAGTTACATTTCCTTCTCACCTTCAGCATCTGAAGTGAAGTTTGCATACAAGCCCTGATTTCAGCTTCAGCAAAGCAAGCAGGATGGGATATAACTGACCTTAAACATTAAAATAACTTGAGGAGCTGTGTGGCAAGACAACACAGAGACCAAGGACCAACAATATGCTTAAGCTTGGCACATCATCTACAGGACTGAGTGCTGCAGCATACAAAAACACATTAAACGAACACTTTGTATCAAAACTTCTAACAGGCCTGGAATCAAGCCCTTGGTGGTTTAATTATCCAAGCATAAATGGATTTGGCTTCTTGGATATTAACAGAGTCAACTCAATGATCAAGGGGCAATTCAACAGCGTTACGATTAGCTGTGCCAAGGATGCAGGCAGCCAGACTGACTTACTGCTAAGCTCCAGCACAACACCATGCAGCTACCCTGCTTGCCAGTTCACTGCAGGGATCAACGATGCTGAACCAACAGTCCTGCAAAACCGGCTTTGGGCAGGGCCTGCTGGAGCCCCTGCCTCAAGCCTGGCTGGGTAACGGGAAGCAGGAAGCACTGCACAGACTTTGCAGAGTCATCTTGAATGCTACAATGCCTCATCTGGGTGCAGCACTGGTCCCTGCTAATTCAGATCTGGTTTGTGAAGAGGCAGCACTAAGCCACGATCAGTAAGACAAACTCCAACTTAACTCCACTGGGTCAGCTGTCTAGAGCACCACGATCCTCAGCAATCTATATTGATCATATTTTTCCCACTTTTTGTAGTGCCCCAGATAACATGGGGTCAATCACAAACAGAGTACCAAATGACCTGAGTTCCCCTCTACCCATTAATGTTTTCCTCAGTGTTTTATTAAAAAAGTGATTAAAGGCATTCCTAGCATGCCAGACAATAAACTGTTAAGAAAGGAATAACCTCAGACTGAAGCAAAACCAGACAATTTTATTCGCCCAGGACCAGTTTACAGCGGAGTTAAAACAAAACAAAACAAAAGTTTAGAAGGCCTGTCCTAAAATAAATCCCTGTGAGAAAACACATCTGCAGCTCTCTTCCATCAGTGGTGGCAAGTCAGTGTTTTACAACTGCAGCAAAATTAAGGAAAAAATTGATATCACTCTACCCTTCGTCTTTTGTGTTAAGAAATTATGGAAAGAGCTTAATGTTAGGAGGAAGCCACTCCTAAAAGACATCGAGATTTCTCTGGCTTACATTCTGCAAAACTGCTGTGTGTCTCTCTCTTAACTACAGTACCTCAGAGATGGACATGAAGTTTCAGGAGACACATGACAGGGCTGCTTCCTGTTCCCTTTTTTCCCTGAAGGAATCATTCTGATTGCACCTGTTCCTGGACCACTGGGCTAAATCTGCCCTATGCCTTCCACTGGAACTTTTTCAGCAAGAATGGAAATACTCTGGTTTTGCTACCTGGCATTAGCACTTTGGGCCACTTAAAAAAGACAGCCTTCACTTGGAGAAAGACGTCTTGGTCTAATTAGCCAGTGACTCACGTACCAAGTGATTAATTTTTCCCTCTCGTTTCACATGACTTCTCAGAATTGTTTTTATAACTGTTTTTAGGTCAAAGTGACCCTGGCATGCACCGTCCCAGGCCACACCTTTCAAGGAGCCATCACCTTCCAGTAGGTCACTACACACTAAAATAAATGATGGAATACATCAGCTAAAGCAACAGCCTGTATACCAACAGTGAGGGACCAGTTCAGGAAAGGAATCTGATGAACGTGACAGTGCAGATCATTTCAACAGAGGCAAACCAAAAGGCCAGTGCTGTGCAGCTCCAACAACAGGCAAAGCAGCAAATGATTCTCCAGCCATGGCGTCTTCAGAGCAAAGCAGCTGCTGCTTCAACAAGGACGAGCACAAACCACTGCTACACACAAAAACCCCACTGCACGGCTTTCATAGATACCAACACAATTATATATAGCATGGGAGGGCAGATGCTGAGATGGGATGGAGATAACAATGCTGAGTGGTGAAGGATACTGTTACTAAGACAATAGGATGAGAACTCCTCCAGCAGGAGGGGAGGATCAAACAGGGAAGAAAAAGTTCTTCACGAACTCCTCCCTGGATAAACAGAGAGATTTGATTCTCAAAGCATTGCACGCAGCTCCTGATCAAACCAATCTTTTCCAGACTCTTTTCCAGCTCTTCTCTGGACTTCTTCACAGCATCCTTAATCGTCTACCTGCCCCTGCCCCGAGTCTTATGTGCTACAGGCTACTGATGCACATTCATGGTTTCTACTTGATATATGAATTCAGGACCTTTTCTTCTTTTATAGACAGTCAAAATCCAGTCAACCCTTCCTCATCCTCATTGACTCCACTCTTCTCCCATTCAATCCTCCACTTCTGAATTTTGTACATGCCTACTGTTCTCACTTCTGCCATCAGAGGTTTGCCAAGTTCTGGAATTTCTCTCTGTCTCTCCAAAAAGCGTGTATTACACCATAATCAAAATTTACTTCCCATATCGCTGCTCAAATGGAAAACAAACTACTACTACAACTTTTCCATTACATCTAACAGGTTAACTAGCATTCAGCCAAAAACCTCCTGATTTTCAGACTAGTTCTGTAAAAGGTCTGAATACTCCATCTGACTTCTCCCTGTTCTGTATAATTACACAGCACCACTGAGAGCTGACAAAGTGTAAATATTGCTAAAATGCCATTTTAATAAGTTTGTTTAAGCTGCGTTATAATCAGTTTGTCTCTACATATATGCATAATGCACTGTAACTACACAGTTACTTGTAAGTTGTTCATAATGCAATTTCACATGCATACACACGTATTTATAAACACGACCCTGTCATTACATTACAATCAGTTGTCAACACTTGCTTGCCTACATTTATAGTATGTCTAAAATCAAGTCTCATGCTCTAAGGCTCCAGCTGGTCACTGGAAGAGAACCGATCTTTCTCATCCGGTAGGTATGCACATATATGTGTGGGCACATGAAGCTGTGCATGTTTGCTATTTAAATGGAAGATGTGTCCAAGAAGCACTGAACGACACGACCCAGCTGGTCAAGGGCAGCCCCAGGGTTAAGTAGCTATTGGGCTCTGTCAGCCCACGCTGCAGCCAGCAGAAGTTACCGCCGTTTGCAGCGGTTCAACGACTGCCCTGAAAACAGAGCACAGAATTTAAACAACAAACCAGCTACCGGTTTCTGGTTTGTTGCCGTTCCTGCACCGGGCGTACCCCGGCCATGGGGGTCTCTGCCAGCGCAGGCCGGTGGCTGCCAACAGCAAGCCCCAAGCGCCGCAGCCAGTGACAGGCGGGGACAGCGGAGCCCGAGACCGGCGGCGTTCGGAAGCCCTTCCCGCCGGTCAGCGCTGCCCGGTGCCGCCGCCCCTCCCGCCGGGCCGGGCCGGGCCGGGCCTGGCCGGGCCACAGCGGGGCAGCGGCACCCGCTGGGAAGAGGGAGTGCCGCGCCCACCGCGGTCCCTGCCGAAGGGCGGCCTCGCCGCCCCTTCCTGTGCCCGGCCCTGCCGTGTCCCCGGGGCGATGGTGCGGAGCGCCAGGCAGCAGGGGACGCGTCCCGGTGCCCTTGGCGCCACCGACCTCGCCCGCCCAGCCGCCGCCCTCCCTCGCTGCCCCGCTCCCTGCAGCCGGTGCCCGCGGGCAGTACCTGTCGGAGGGCGCGCAGCGAGCGGCCCAGCGCGCGGCCGAGGCAGCGGGACCGCCACAGCGGCACCATCGCGGAG
>VZRR01005022.1:1428178-1488553 GCA_013398015.1 Oreocharis arfaki | reverse complement strand
GGGGCCGCAGGGCGGACACCGGAACCAGGCCCGGTACGAACCGGAAGCGCGCGGGGCCGGACCAACCTGCCCAGAACGAGGGGAGCAGCCGGGGCGGGACCATCGCGAGTGGGGGGCGGCGCGCGGGGCAGGGCAGGCCGGGGACGCGGGGCTACTAATAATATTCCTATGTATTACCGTATGTGTAATAATACAAGTGCGAAAACATTCTATATAGTATATTGTATGTTATATTACATATTATTATGTATGGATTACACACAAAATATCTATGTATGGCATATATTTATATAAACACATGGATATGTATACATAGATGTTATTATATGTAATAATATATGCATATGTGTTATAAATAACCCTATGTATTACAAAGAGTGCCGTTTCATGATGCTCTTCTTTGAACCAGCTCCGGGTTGCTGCAGGGCAGCCGTACCCGTGGTTTTCCTGGTTGCCTTGGCAAACCGTGGGGCTGAGCTCGTGTGGAATGATATTGCTGCAAGCATCACCCAGTGGGATGTTGCATGGTTAGAAATGGGCAATGAGGTCATCTCACCACGGCAAACAGGAAAATGAGTCCATAAGTAAGCCCTGTTCCTCAGGTGTGCCCTGTATGTTGAAAACATTGGAGAATTCCCCAGCTGGCTTCTGTTTTCTGCCTGCTTCCAGGCGGGGAACCACAGGTGGAAGAAAACCCAAGGAACCTATTTACAGATTCTGAGAATCAGCCTGGGATAGTTATAAAACGCTGTCTGGCAGCCAGGCATCTTTCAAGGAGCCAAGTCTGGGTTATGCACATGTGCTTAATTTAGCCACTGCTTAATAATATATGAATGGTAAACTGCAAGCTTAAAAATATGAGATCATTTTCAAAGGAAAGAGGTTGAATAAAAATCAACGGGATAGTCTCTAAGGCTTTGAGGATGAGCTGACTGCTCTAATAAAAGGTAACTGAGCCAGAAAGGCTCTGCCAGGGATTTCTCTGTTATCTGTCTTTCGAAGGCTAATGTCCTTGTACAATATTGACCACCTGATGTCAACTGCTTTTAACCACAGCCTCCTGCCTACACAATGAACACACTAAACATCCCCATGCTCAGTAGGCATGTGGAAGCAAAGCAGATGAAGCCCCAGGAGTGGCATGCATGGCTAGACTTTGCCCACCTCAGCTCCAGCGTGAGAAGAGTCTTGACAACCACATGTGTTGCTGGGGCAGGTAGGTTTGTCCTGGGGCCGGGGTCAGGATGTGCTAGGTTGGGAGCAATGCCAGCTCTGCTGGTGCTGTCTCTAAAGCACCCTGTGACAAGCAAGAGACTCTGTGTTGCTGCTTTTCCTGACTTGTCCCATTTC
This sequence comes from Oreocharis arfaki, assembly GCA_013398015.1. Classification (NCBI taxonomy): domain Eukaryota; kingdom Metazoa; phylum Chordata; class Aves; order Passeriformes; family Paramythiidae; genus Oreocharis; species Oreocharis arfaki. The sequence continues at coordinate 1,487,203 of VZRR01005022.1, read as the reverse complement.
CTGGCCACGTCCTACACTGCAGACCTCCAGGCCTGCCAAAATGCCTCCGTGCCCCCATGGTGTGGGATGTTGGAAATGCCTGGGCACTTCCCATTGAAGATGGGTAGCTGGTGGGATCTGGGCCAGCTCCTTCCTTGCCTGTGGCACTGCTTGTCAGCCTTGTGTATTTGCATCGTCTCACCAACAGTTCACCATCCTGGGTCCTGAATGGGGCTTCCAGGCCAAATTCCAGGGGAAAATTGCTCTTCTGGGCCTCTGCCCACTTGGGCAGCCAGCAACTCAGCACCTGATAGTTCTTGCCTGCCTGGCTCCAGGGGCTATAAGTGTGGGAGACAGCAGGGAAGGTGGCTGGACGCCGGGGTTGGACCGGACCTCCTGGATGTCCATCTGCATATTCAGAAGTCGTTCCCAGCTGGTTGGCTGCCTCCGGCCTCCCCACTCCCTCTTTAAAGGCCCTGAGCGCAGCGGGAGGACGCGCCGGCGCTGCCCCCGCGGCATCCCTCCTTCCCGGGGAGCTGCCGGCGGCTCGGCTCGGGGGCCGCTGCCTCAGGACACAGGGATGCGGCGGCTGGGGAAGGCTCTGGGGGGAATTGCCGTCTGGAGGGACGGCACGCTGCTCCGTGCACGGCTGTCCCACCGAGGAGCACCCGAGGAGCCCATGTGGGGTGGCTTCAGTGTTGGAGAAGGCACACTGCCCTCCTCTTCTGAACATCTTCATTTCGTTCCGGTCTTTTTCTTCAGGTAAGAGGAGTCTCGGCCGCTTTTTAGTGTTCTGGAACGTGACACCAGTGAAAGCTGGCAGTAAGAGTAGGAGCCAAAACGTGCACCTGTTAACTTTGCGGGGAAAGAGCAGGAGGAGTTTGCTTAGGGCAGCACCTCCTGGTCCGGCGGTGCCGGGGACGCTGTGAGGGGGAGCCAAGGCCACCCACAGTGAGCTGCCATGGCGTGGGACTGCAGGCTCTGCTCCCTCCCTCCAAATCTCCAGAAGAAAGATGGTGGTGCTGGAAACCTTAAGAAAGTGGAGGTCGCCTTGCCAGCTCTGAGTCGATCTGTTCACAAAGGGTGTATCACCCAGGTTCCGGGGCCTGGGAAGCCTCAGCACAGGGGCCAAGTAAGCTCCCGACCTTGCTGTTGAGCACAGCAGATGAGAGAAATAGTGAGCAAGTGTCAAAAGAAGGTGTTTCTGTAAAAAAAGCGAGTGAGGTTACAGGACCACGCCATTGCAGAGAGGGTTAAGGGTGGATGGAATCTATGACTGCAGTGTGTTTGCTGTGTGACTTTGTTGGATGCAGATGGCAGGCTAAGAGGCAGCTGCAGGCCATGGTGAAACCTGTAACACAAGGGCAAGGTGTGATGCTGAGAGCTGCCGGCACCCCGGCCTTGTGCTGGCTGTGGATAAACTGAGCAGTTTGAAAGACCCTACGGCAGACTGTTAGGAAAATGAAACCCTAATGGTCAGGCAGGATGGGGAGACAACACAGGAGATAAACAAGTGGTGTCAGATAACCAAGAAAATACTTGGTTTGTCAAGACTATAGCTCTGCAAAAGGCAGAGCTCTCCCAAACACGTGCCTGGAATTCAAGGGTTTGAAGAAAGGCAACCTGGTAAAAATCACTGAGAAGAAACCCATTTTCTACACTGCCTGGAGGACCTGGCATGGAGCAGTTACAGGGACAGGAGACTGATGGGGTAGAAAATGATAAGGTATTTCTGGGAACAAGCAAAAGAATCTCAGACTTTAAAGGTGTCTGGAAAAGACAAGAGCTGTCCTAATTTAGTGGTGCAAAGCTACTGCTAATTAATGTGGGTAAGGAAGAAGCATCGCACAGGGACAGTTCCTGTGTAATTGCCCAGGATACAATGTTTTACACCTTCTTTTGCAAAGCTGTCCAAGCGGGGAGTGAGTGGAGGGGGTGGATCCCCGCTCGGAGTCAGCATGACAATTTTAAGCCTGGGGCTGCTGGCTCAGTATTTTTTCTCTTCCCTGATAATCCCCATCCTCATTTCTTTTATTCAGTGTTTTGCCAAGCATTTAGGAACCCCGAGTTGTGCTAGCCTGAACATCTCGGTGTGTCCTGCTCACAGCAGGCCACACTGCACTTTTACCCTCTCTGTGCCCCCTTCCACCAGCGTGTCTGTGCTGGCCCACCCTCAGGTGCTGCCACCCATCCCCATGCCCTGGGGGCTCTGCTGGTGGGTGCTGGGGCTGGCAGAAGCCGGCAGCACCCATGGCCTACCCGTCTGTGTGCCGTGAATACCTTCACCAGGGGTGCAGCTGCTGTTCTGTGCTCTGCCAACATCCAGGAGCACCCAAACCCACCCCTTTGCCCAGGTGTACGCAGCAGAGGGCTCTGCCTGGTGCTCCCTGCCCTTGTACCTGAGTACACAAGCCCAGAGGGCAGTTTCCCCAAATGTCTCTGGTGAAGATGCAGCTGGTGGCGTGGGAAGTTTGTGCTGCCAGGTACATCTGGGGCCCAAAGCAGGTGAAATGTACGCCGGGCATGATGAATAACTCCCACCTGGCTGCTAGGCGGGAGCTGTGGCGGTGCCCAGGGCGTTGCTGCTGTCGTGCGACACCTGACAGTCTGCTCACAGGTTTTGAAGTGCCTGGAGGTTTCTGCCTGGGTCATTCCCTGGTGAAAGTTTTTGCAGGGGAGCAAAGATGCCATGGAAATCTGGGGGGAAACCTTTCTGGCCATGTGCTTGGAAAACTGCTGTATGAGGTCCTGTTTCTTGCTCTTTCTCCAGTTCCACACCGCTAACAGGCTGAAACATCAAACATCTGGGAAGCCTGCCAGTCTGTCCAGGCAGGAAGAAGATACGATGGACAGCAGGACTGACTTTGAGCAGGACAGAGACTGTGCCCCTTCAGGGCATGGCCAGGGGCTGAAATTTGAGCCCTGTTTCCAGACTGACTCTCTCTTGCCTTCCCCCAAAGCATCCCTGATACCACAGCTCCTTAGCCACACAATGCCTGGCAGAAACTTGGATCCCACCATCCATTTCCCTTCCTCTCAGGTAGCGGCCCTGCCTCATGACTACAAATGTGGTGCATGTCCTGGAGAAGAAGTGCAAGCCTTGGCTTTCTCCAGGACCCGTGCCCTGGCTCCCACGCCCTATGCTGGTGACGGGGACCAGCTCTCCAACCAGCACCCACGGGACCAGCTGTCTGACCAGCACTTACGAGCCAAGCGGGCCAGGGTGGAGAGCATCATCCAGGGCATGAGCCTCCCACCAACCCCTCAGGCATTTGACACGAGCCGGGAGGCAGCTTCTAGGCATGAGAGGGAAAGGGCTGCTGAGATGCCCCAGGAGAGCAAGAGGAAGCCAAGGGTGCCCCAGCCAGGTGTGGGGGCAGCTGGACGAGTGGCTCCCACAGCGGGCAGCTCCCATGCTAAGGGTTGCCAGCAGCTGAAAGAGCAGCTCTGCTTTTTAGAGCAGCAGCTGAGGTGGCTTCAGGAGAAGTTCTACCAGGTCTGTGACTATGAAGATGCTGTCCAAACCCAGGAGGATGCTGAGAAAGTGCAGCCACTCCCTGGAAAGCCTGAAGACAGACTGAACAAGGACAGTGCCACTGCCACCAGCGACCCATGCAAAGCGCCTCTCAGGAGGAGCGTCCTGGAGGTGCATGGGCTGGAAGAGGCTGAGGACAGAGGCGACACAGGTGGCCTGCCCTCGGCAATGAGGGTTCTCTCACAGGCACTGAAGCATGAGCTGGCTGTGGTGACATCCCAGGTAGTGGACTCTGTCCTGAAGACTGTCTTGCTGAAGGCAGACAGCCACAGCCAGAAGCAGCACCACCACAGCCTTCCGATGCTGGGGCCAGATGCCAGGAGAGAGTGTTCTACTGGTGGGAAATGCAGAAAACCACTTGCTAAGCCATCTCCCATGAATGCACCAGGCTCTCTGGGCTCACCCCAGGTTGGGGTCCTGCCAGGAGCTCTGGGGAAGAGCCTGGGCTCTTACGCTGGCTCCTTCAGTTCAAAGGGGGTCAGAAAACCTACCATGGGTTGTTCACTGGGCTCAGCCACGCGTGTCCAGGACAGCCAGCTGCTGAGCCAGCTGTTGGGCTATGGCCAGCACAGCCTCTGGGGCAGTGACTCTCGTGAGAGCCCACCTCTGGAGAGGGGTTGTCCAGAGCCCCTCAACTTGCACTGGGGAACTGTTAAACTGAGGTCATCGATTGTGAGACAACAGCAGCACCATCCCCTGCCCCTGAGCCCTGCCAACATGGAGAGCCTGGCACTGCTGCCAGCTGGCAGAGATGGCCACAGCGAGCTGCCAGCTGCAAATGATGGAGCACCCTTTGCCTCGACCCATATATCCTTTGGGGGCAGCTAGAGGTCCCTGGGGAATGTGCTCCCCTTGTCCTCTGGAGCCATAGCTTGGCACTGCCCCTGCTAGTCTCTGCAAGGCCAAGGTCCCTGCTGCTCCATAAGGCACTAAAAAGGTGTGGGCAGGAAAGGAGTCCTAAGCCATGGAGGGGCACTGCCACTCCTCACAGTTGGTTAGATGCTGTAGCATAGCTGTGGGTATAAGTCAGGAGCTACCAAGCCTGCTCTTGGGCCATACTGGGGGTCCTATCATCCTAAACCATGAACAGCTGAACATGAATTTCATGGAAATTCCAGTTCTCATGAGACTGTGAAGTCCTGTGGAGAGCATTAGCTTCCTTGGGGATTCTGAAGGGAAAAACCAGTGGCTGTCCAGCCAAGCACGAACCCTCTCTGCCCCACTGACAGGCCATGAGGGGCTGTCGTGGGCACTGGGCATGTGTGTGTTAGGGCTGGTGCTCAGGGACACGCTGAGCTCGGAGTTAGCTACGTGTAGGCTTTCCTTGACCCCAAGGCAGATGCAGGAGGCGCTGACCCCTGGGCATCTGAAGAAGGCCAAGCTGATGTTTTTCTTCACCCGCTACCCCAGCTCCACTCTGCTGAAGACCTACTTCCTCGATGTGCAGGTAAAACAGCAGCAGCCAGAGCTGGTGCTGGGCAGGGCTCCCATGTGGGGAGGCATCTAGCCTGCCTCCCTGGGGAACCATGAGGAAAGGGCTGCTCCTGTGTCTCGCTGCCTTGCTGGCAGGAGATGGGGGACAGTACCCATTTCAAGCCTGGGCTGCCCAGGAGCAGGTGCACAGGCAGACTTGGGTTGTCAGGTCTTCCCTCCGTGCAGTCAAGGTATTCAGATTAAAGCACACCATGAATGTGCCTCCCCACAGCAGGGCAGCTGGGATCCACATCTCAGTGTGGAGAGCACCTCGGACACCCCGATGTTGTTGCCCCAGCTGGTGCTTCTGGAGCCTTGGGGCAGGGCTGGGTTTGGGGCAGTCCAGCAGTGCATGGCTGGGTTTGCAGGGGCTCGTGGGTAGCGAGGATCCAAGCTGGCATAACGCCATCCTCTGGCTCTCCCCCTGCCAGTTTAGCCGCTGCATCACCTCCCAGCTCATCAAGTGGTTCAGCAACTTCCGTGAGTTTTACTACATCCAGGTGGAGAAGTTCGCCCGGCAGGCCCTGCTGGAGGGTGTTGTGGATGCTTGCACTCTCCAGGTCTCCCGGGACTCGGAGCTCTTCCGCGCCCTCAACATGCACTATAACAAGGGGAATGACTTCGAGGTGAGGAGGGGATCTGGAGGAACGGGGTGGCGGCGTTTGCAGGGGTAAGGAGGAAGCAACAACCTGGTGGTGCCATTAGCTGATGCCTGTCTTGCTGCAGGTGCCAGGGCGGTTCCTGGAGGTGGCCAGCCTGACACTGCAGGAGTTCTTCAGCGCCGTCAGGGCAGGCAAGGATGCCGACCCCTCCTGGAAGAAACCCATTTACAAAATCATTTCCAAACTGGACAGTGACATCCCAGAAGGCTTCAAAGCTGCTGGCTGCTCCTAAGAACTGCTCCACAGCTGAGTCTCTGTGAAAGCAGTTCTGCTCTGAAAACAGCCCTGGGTCATGCGTGCAGCCACCACGTGCTAAGCACCTCATGGGCACTCTGTACAGCACCTGTTACTTGGGGTATTCTCTTTCTGAGGGCCATGCGCTCCCTGTAAGACAGCTCCTTGGGTGAGGCCTATCACTTGGCTCATGCGCTGGGATTTTATGCTGTGTAGTTTTTTCTGCTGCTCAGAACTGGTGGGGATCCCCAGAAGGGAGGGACAGAGATGAACCATCGGGTTGGAGCCTGAGAAGTTGCCCTGCCCCAGCTCTCCCCATGACCCTGGCTGAGCTGCCTTCATTCTCTCTTCCACACACAAGGGCACAGACCTTGTCACAAACCAGGGCAAACAGCCTTGCTGTTTATAAAACAGGAAGAGGTCCTAGTAGTGGGCAAAGTTTCCTTGGCACAGCAGAGTAGCGGATGTGCCTAGTCCAAAAGCATGACTCAGTTTCTGTCCAGATACAACACACCAGTGTCCAAAGAAAACAGCTGGTGAATTCCAGCATTTCAAGCACCCCATGGGGATAGTTGTTCCTGTCTGGGATATGTAAAAACTGTTGTTTGTTGTAGCCAGCAAGAATAACACTCTCCACTGCCTCCCCTGTGCTGATTGACAAGACCCCCCATGCAGCTGTGTGCTGTGGCCAGGCAGGTGTGTGCTCCCCAGCAGTGTTACCTGGGATGTTGGAGGAGACCAGGGTGCACAGCCAGCACTGCTTGGCACTCCAAACAGCCTCCATCAGCCCATCACCCAGGAGGACAGCTCCATGTTAAACACCCATCCTCATCCACTCACACCGTGTTCCTGCTGGCAAAACTGCCCCAAGCATCTCTGTTCTGCATCCTTGGTGAAAGAGGAGCATGTTATTTGGGATCCATCAGTCCCTGTGGGTTGAACAGAAGCTGGAGAAGAGCTGGGCCCTGACATCTACAGCCCCATTGCCGTAAGGGTTGTAAACTCAAGGAGGTTTCTTCACCCTGTGACCAAGACTCAGTGGCTGCTTTTCTACCTGATGGAGCATGGTGAAGCGTTTTGTGTTAAGGGCTCTCTAATCCTGACAGAGGTGGCAGTGGAGAGGAAAAGGCTGGGAAGAGGAGGGAGTCCTGACAGAGGCACGGCAGGAGGGCACTGGGAGGGCAGTGACGAGCAACAACATACCCATGCAAAACCCTCATGGAGAAGAGGACTGGGAGAAGGCCAAGATGGTTTTGGGTGTGCTGTAAGGTGCCAGTTGGTACTAGAGTACAGCAAGTGACTCTTAAGAGGAAAATCACAGCTCCAGCATCAGACAAGTGCATAGGGTGATCCACAGGCAATGCATCTGCAGGAGTAAGGAAGTGTGTGGTAACATCAGGACACAATGGGGCGCTCTGAAATAGGGGCAGTTTGACAGTAGTTCCCCTCATCATGAGTGTGGCCACCCAGATTTCCTGCTTCTGTTTGTATGCTTATTTCTCAAAGTTGGTATATTTTACAACCCTAACATCAAATTTACTTGATTCCTTTTTAAATAAACACATTATTTAAGTTACCCCTTTACATCCCTACAGAACTATTTGATAACCTCTGTTTTAAAGAGTTATCCTAGGAATTTCTTGCTTTTTGTTGGGAAAAGTAACGCTGCAGCAAAAGGGCAGTCTTTCTGACAGCATCTCTGTGGGGCCAAGCAGGCCCCACTAACTAGCATCAGCTCCTTTAAACCTGCCCCCCCACCCCAATGCCTCAAGGTTAGTCTGCTCTGAAGTGCAACTTGTGAGTATCAGGAAGGGGGGGCTGGAGGCCGACAGACACATAACCCAAAGCTTAAGGGTGCTGGACTCAAATGTACAACATCAGATAAATGCTGCTGGTGGTACCATGAATGCGCCATTCCTGCAGACAGTAACAACCTCTGAGCTTAAGTAATGCTTTGGGCAGGCAAAACCAAAGCTGCTAGAAAGGGAAATGATGGCCTGGCTCAGGGAAGGGTCAGCAAATATATCTGTCCACAGCTAAATAATTAGGGAACATAAGGTATAGGTTTACTGGAGGCATCCTGCTGAAACAAAGCCTTTTTACTCAGAGTTCCTGGGAAGGGGGGTGGGGGGGGTGTAGCAGTTTCATGCTTCGTGTGGTAACATGTAAGTCCATGAGTGTCAGTAAAACAGCAGGTGGGGGACTGAGGACAAGGCAGTGCCCCAAATCAGTCATGCAGTGGCTAAAGGTTGTAGGGGACGTCTGGAGGTCATCTTGTCCAACCCCCTGCACTAGCAGGGCCACTGAGAGATGGTTGCCCAGGACCATGTCAGGAGGATTTTAAGTATCTCCAAGTAAGGAAGGACTCCACAACCTGATCATTAGTGAACACATTTAACAGGACTGGACTGAGTATTTGCAGCAGTATTTTTGCTTCAGTGGTTGCCATATAATTACAAGTGGGAACTAGAGAGCTGGGTATTACACTGGTTTTTGTGAAATGTGGGCCAGTATGACTACAACAAACAGCATCTGGCATGACTTATACTTTGCCTGTGATGAGGCCTCACTAGTTGTATCCATGGGTTCAATTCTGCCCATGTAGATTTTCCATCTAACAAAGAAGACATAAAAAAACAAACCCAAGAAACCCCAAAATAGAAAAAAACCCCCCACACTCCCCAAACCCCAAATAACAACAACAAAACCAAAACAAACAAACCCCCAAAACCAAGCCAAATCCCCTAGCACGGCTAGAGAGACTCTGCAAAGGACCCAAGATCACAGGGCACTTGTATTGGCTGGCATCTTCTCTGGCAGCTTTTTAACCCCTGTACACCTTCAGCCAAATGTGACAGAGACCACAGAAGTGTCAGAGATGCAGTGGTAGAATCTACCCCCCTTTTTGTCACCCTATGGTCCTCCTGCAAGCAGAGATCCTGTCTGGGGAGCCTGGGGTGCAGCTGCCTCCTCCAGGGCCACTTGTCTGCTTGGATGCAAGGGGGTTGCACTCAGACAGGCACAACTCTGCTGCTGAAGTCGAGTGAGCTGAGTCAAAAAGCCTTGTGCTCCTGTGAGAGCCTTGGAAAGCAGCAGCCAGCTGATAAAGAAGGAGCTCACACTGCTTTCCCTCCTATCTGGGTCACAGAAGGACCAATATGGAGAAGGCAGTTCGTCTGCTGGGAGGTGGAGAGAGATGGAGTTACCCTAGGGGCAATGGAACCTGAAGTGTGAGGCAAACAGGGTGTGAATTCCACACTGTCCAGTCACTAGTGGGGTTCTGCAGGGCTCCAGTTCTCTTCAGCATCTTCATTAATGACTTCAATTCAGGAGTCGGAAGAATACTAAGTAAATTTGTCAGTGTCAACTCCCTTGAGGCACAGAGGTCCTGCAGAGACCTCGACAAATCAGACAGATGGGCAATCACCAACTCTATGAAGCCAAACAAGGACAAGTGCCGGACTCTGCACCTGGGATGGGGCAACCCTGGTTGTGCATCTTCAATATCCTCAGAAGGTGAAGCGGAGGGGCAGGCACTGATTTCTTCTCTCTGGCGACCAGTGACAGAACTCGAGGAAACAGCATGAAGCTGAGTCAGGGGAGGTTTAGTTTAGATATCAGGAAAAGGTTTTTCACCCAGAGGGTGGTTGAGCACTGAAACAGACTCTCCAGGCCATAGCACCAAGTTTGACAGAGTTCAAGAACTATTTGAAAAATGCTCTCAGACGCATGGTGTAACTCTTGGGGTGGCCTGTGCAGGGGGAGGAACTGAATGTTGATGATCCTGATGAGGCCTTTCCAAACCAGCATATTCTATGATTCTATGAAATTAAGGTTTCACTACTTGTGCTGCGCAGGATACAGTGTGCAATTTCATTTACGTTCTAGCTGTACCCAGACACAGAAGTTAGTTTTCAAACAAAGCCTAATGGGTGCCCATCACAGAGAGATTTCTTCTGAAAAAGTGGGTCTGCTTGGAGGGCTAGGGGGAGAAGGGAGAGCTGCTGCCCCCACCGAGACTGTGGTCATGACTCCCAGGCTTTGGTGGGCTCTTGCTTCACCATTTCCCACTAATTAGCCAAGGAAGCAATTTGGGTAGTGCAGTCACTACTGCTGACTGAGTTTCATCTTTAAATAAAAAATCCTTTCCTCCGCTCTTTCCAAATTTCTGTGGTATATGCAAAAAACCCACAGGCACCCATAACTATCTCCTCTGGGAACAATTCCTCAGGGCTATCCTTTTACATTTCCAATCGAATTCCTAGCCCATCCACAACAACACACTCAGTCCACACAGCTATACAGCAGCAAAGGCTGCTAAATACTTAGAATCACTGATTCCTGCCTCCAGGCTGTGGCTGCTGAAAGAGGGAGGTGTGACCACACTGACTAAGCTAGCAAGGGCCTGAGAGCCCTTATGTACTCCTCTATGTTAATACTTACCATAAGAGCCCTTATTACCCATGTGTACCTAATTAGAGCTTGAAGAAGTTCCTAGTGAATGTTTGCCCGGTGTGCCAGAATAGCTTGGGAGAAACTGACAATAAAACATACATAGTTTTTCTTTCCTTTTTTTAATAACTTGCACCTGTCTACAGTGACTGAACCAGCCCTAGAAGTTCCCAGCTCAAACAAATGCTCTTGAAAGGGTCCTTCCCTCAAATACACATCTCAGACGCTTATTTGACATCAGGGCAGCTCTCCACATAAGTATCCTTTAGTGAGCCAGTGGCCCATATTCATGAAAACTCTCTATTTGCTGTCCCATTATATGCATTGGAAGGACAGATTAATCCAGGTTACAGTACAATTACCACATTTGAGAGATCCGACATCACTTTTCCTCTGGAGAAGACAGCCCTTCCTCTGCCTCTTGTGTGCAGAGCTGCCCTGTGCTGCAGACCCAGCACCACTCGGGAAGAAGGTGAAGTGATGCACAGAGAGACAGTGGAGAGCAGTCTCAAGGGTAAAACAGGCCGTGGGCTCACCCAGGACAGACTGGTGTGTCTAGCCGATAGCAAAAGCTTTTTCCTTTGCACACCAAGAAATACTGTATTAGCATGAACCATGGACCAGGAGGTGGGAACAGGGGCTCTGCTAGGTGCCAGCTTCATAGCAGCAGCCAGGTGAGCTGTTCTCCCCTGACTTACTCAATGAAAAGCCCTGTTTTGATGAGATGGGGAATGGAGCCACACAGCCAGGGCTGCACCCTGACTTCCAGGGTGTCCTGGCTCACCAGCCTGCTGTAGCAGTTCAGGTGCAAGCACAAAAGCTCAGGTGCAGAGATAAGCACGGTGGAAAGGGGAGCTTTGCCCAGACAAGACAGCACAGGCTGGTGCACCATGACAGGGAGGCCACTGTGTAGCCCAGGGGCTTTTGGGGGAGATACTCTAATCAAGGGTACACAAAGGAGTGAGAGCACAGCCAGCCTCTGCCACAAGCTGTCTCCACCACCCAAACCCTTGGTGCTTGTCTTGGAGGGGGCGTGGCTGGGGTGGGAGAAGATGACAGGCAGACTGCTGGTGAAAAAGCACATGTGTCCATGCATACATAAACACCAAACCAATAAATCCATTTTTAAAAGCAGGCCTGATAGAGAATACTTGAGAATGGCTATTCAAGTAAAGCCAGGGAGAGCTATGCACAGATCTCAAGGAAAAGCAGATTTAGGTCAACACTCGACATGTGTGTGGATACAGCTCATATTCATATACTAATTCCCTCTAATCAAACTGTACAGGCTGCTGCGTGGCAGGTAAAGTCCCATGTCACTAAGTCCCATGATCAACATTTCTCTTCTTTCTGGTAAGATAAAAACATTAGAGAGACCTAAAATTTGAGAAAACGTCTTATTTTCTCCCTTTGAGATGGCTTTTAGCATTTTTACAGCAAGCAATCTCACCTGTCATCATCTTCTGCAGTATTTCTACAGGCTTCCCGAATTTAGTCATGCTATTTAGCACTAGGCTTTAGATTAAAAGTTCATAGGGTAACTTTCACTCTATGTACAAGGGTTAAACACTGTTCTTATTTTTGCTAATCCAATAAAACAGGCACTACAGATTACCTACTAAGCAACTCTTAATGACACAGCATAAAGTCCAATTGGCATGAGCTGAATGTGGCAGCTTCCCTCCTGGTGTTTATTGCTTTCTCACTAGTTGTTCTACTAGATTTAAAAGGAACAGTTTTAGAAGTGCCAGCCTGTACCCAACAGCATCAATCTTTTTGTCTTATTGCAATAATGGAAAATAAGCAGCTAAAACTAAGTGGCAAAGTGAAAAGCTGAGAATATGAAAAATACAAACAGAGGAAAAAAACCTGAAACTTCAAGGAAGATATTTTACTGGATTTCCCAAAGCACATTTGTGTCATCCATAGCTTTACACAAAGAAGTTATAAAAAATACTTTGCATTATTTAAAAAAAATAAGTTAAATACCTAACAAGCATGCATATAAACCTCTATACATCTCAATGTAAAACCTCGCCTCATTTGGTTCTCAGAGAGCAAGCACAGAATATTCAACAGCTTAAGTAATTGTTTTTCATTTCTAGTTTCCAAGTCGCTAAGAAAAAGTAACCATAAGGAGAACAATAAAAACCACCAAGAATTCATGCTCAAGGGAAAAGTGAGGCCAGCCCTATGCACCTCTGCACCTACTGAGCCCCTGTGATTGGCAATGCAACCTGTGTTCAAATAAAAACAAATACAAAGGCTGGTTTTAGATAAAACACTTTTGGAATAGTACATACAGTTATAAAAAGGTAATGCTGTGAAATGGTATTTTTAAAAGCCAGAGTGCTCGCCTGTCTTGGGCAATCATGATAAAGCAGAACTATCATCTGTTCACGTTTCGCAATGTCCAAGGCCGCAGCTGTGAGCCCACAGATTTTTCAGCTTGTTGTTTCTTTGGAGGAAGGCCGTGCCCATACAATGGCATTTCCTTCTGAGCACAGAACACCAGGTGCTTTTTACTTGGCAGTGGACTCTTCAAATAACCTCTTGGGAAAGGACAAGCTCCAGTGCAGCACCTGGAGTCACTGCTGCTGTCAGAGCTTCACGGCATTTTGTTCCGTGACTTCAAACAAACCATTTATTCTGCAGCTATCTAACCCCTGAGCTTCAAAGCGATCACCTTCATTTCTGACTAAACTTTTAATAAGCAATGGTATCCAAAAGACAAGGGCAATTTTTGCAGGAAATGCAAGCATCAGGAAGTAAGAAACACCATCTCAGTAATGGTCTAGTCAGTGAAAGTATTCATGGCACAGGTTCTTGGCTGTAACAAAGTTGTAACAAACCAGGCCAAGGTGGGAGTGTTTGATCTGGTGAAAAATGTTCTGTTTCAAGAAGTCATGGAGCTTTGATTATTTATAAAAAGGTAAAGAAGTGACAATACTATACTCACCCATATGTCAGCACTTAAATGGTGACATCATGATTTGCCTGTGTAAGCGTTTTCCAACCTGCAATGTAACCAGGACGCTGCTGGCAACTGTTTCTGCATTTGAACATACTGACCAGGGAAACAAAATCCTTGCAGATCCTGGGCTTACTCATAAAGATGACTGCACATCACTTTTTAGAAGGGGCCACCTCATGCTAGGAGGAATTATCTTTGGACTACTGTTTCTTGAGCAGCTACTGCGGAGAAGATTGCTGTGGCACAGAGCATCTGTATGGTGCAGAATAAATTGTTGCTGTGTGAACTCCTGAGTAGCTGAGACAAAACTACAGAATTGTGTTTGTCCTGAGCTGCTGTAAGGTTGTTTCTATAAAACTACTTTGGGTATTTCAAGCAAAAAGTAGCAATTTCTTTCCTTTACACCCTCAGCAACACCAGTGACTATCCCATTCCTTGGTAACAAGTATAGTGGTATTGACATACTCCGAACAGCACACCACCATCTGTGACCATTTGCCCCCAAATTTATTTGCAATAAAAAGCAAGTTTAGCTCTTGATTGTGTCATTAATCATAGGCCAACATTTAGGCGGGAATACTCTAACTTGACAAATAATGAGTATGAAGGCCTCAGTAAGCCAGTAGACTCGCAGTTACCACAAGATCCTCCCTCTCAATATTACTGTGTGGCCTGTTACGTCAGCCACAGCCAACCACCAACCTCAGGGCCATCCAACTGTTTTTTCTGCAGAGGCTGCTCTCTTGCAATAAGTGGCAGTCGCAGTCCTTTGACAGATCAGCTCCTCATTGTAAACAATGCTGGCACCAGTGTGGGAGGTGTTCCTTGGGAGCACAGCACTGACATCACCTGAAAGAAGTGTGTAGTGCCCCAAAGGCCTTTTCAGAAAAGTTTACTGTCCCTTGCAGCATCCCTGAGATGTAGTCATGATCGAAGGATCTTGCTGCTTCAGCAGTTTGCAAAACTCAGTTCACCATCTCACAAAGCTGCTGCTATAAGCTTTCTGGTGCCAGTTCAATTGTCTTTATTCAGTCTATTATTGAATGGCCATATGTTTGCAAGCATTCAGTGGCTTTTTCCACTGAAATAAACCATAGAATTAAAAGTCCACACCCAAACCACAACATCTTTGGCACACTGGAAGCTAAAGTCAAGAAAGGATTCTCAGACATACAAAATAATAATTAAGAAAGCTGGGGGAGAGGGAGGTAGAGAGGGCAGAGAAATGCAAGTACTGTAGATGTAACTCAGATATCATGCAGGTGTAAAACAGAAATCTGTAGAAGTAATGGAGTAATGACAAGGTAGATATGGCATTCCAAAAAATCAGGTCCTACATGGGAAAGCTCTACACATGATAGCTCTAAATCCTGGTACAAATAAAGGAGCACAGAGAACTAACAGGGAGGAAGGTTTTATGCAGATGCCTCCCCAATGTCTGTTTTTCCCCATAAGACATTTAAACAGAACTGTAGCATTGGCGAAGTGTCCTGCCATGACAACTCAGTTCTGCACTGTTAAGACTGAGCACAGAGTTGTGTTATCAATACATACAACCGTAGCGTGGCTTCAGGCATTCAGTGTGCCTCAGGACATGAATCCACACCATATACAGTTCCAAATTACAAGAGATTCATCCACTATCCCACATGAAAATGTAGCATTCCCCCAAATGCAAAATGGAAGAGGACTGACTTGTTAGAATAAACCCCTAGATAAAAATCAACCTAATTAGTCTATGAGGAGTTACAATGTGATTTCTGAGAAGCATCCCTGAAGACATGCATCTTTGTGCCATTCCTGCTCAGGCTTATCTGCTCCACATTAACTGTTCAGAGCTTGGCTCAGACGCATCCTGGGCGCTGGACGGAATCCCTGTGTGCATAGGGTTCAACGGCAACATGTCAGTGACTGCCAGAGATAAGCTGCTGCTTCCAAAGCAAAACCGCTCTTAAAATAAACCAAAGTCTGTGACAACGACATCAGCAAAAAATCACAGCCAAACAAAAAATACCAGTTGGTAACAGTGTAAGTCAAAAAAAGGTAGTGCCTAATTGCAAAAGCAGTATTTTGCATATTATCCTATTTTCAAAACCTTCATCCTTTATCACAGTTAGAAAATCAGCAAAAAAAGAGGAGTCTGACACTGAATGCTGAATTCCAATTCTTATTTTTTTCCACAATTCTTATTTTTTCCTAGCCTTTTATATTTCCCAGAATTCCCTAGAATATTGTCCAGTCTTGATTTTGCTGTTAATCATACTCTTTTTGCCAGGAAAGATGCCAACCATATGTGTATTTGTAAAATATTTTAATAATGTTAATAATTTTAAGCTCATTATTTCCATTATTGCTTGTGTATCAAAGATTGGGAACAGTGAAACTAGTAAAACAAAAAGCAACCTACATACTGCAGAAAATTAATAATGTTTCTACTACATACAGATTCCATGTGTACATTCAGCTACACTGAACTCTACTTGCCAGGTGTACGCAACTTCACACTAATATAGAGAAAAAAGAAATTACAGCAAAATCTGAAACCTGAAAAATAGCAGTGCAGAAGGCTCTGAAGACCATGTACAGGTCTTCAATCTCTGCTGGATAGGGCTAATCCAGCTGGACAACTGAATGTAAAGGAAACCAATTTCATCATCACCACACATTTAAGTTGTATATAATATACATGAGGTGCATTACACATTTATTCATGACCTGTGCTAGAAAATGCATTAAAAAACGATGCCCAAGTAGGTTAATTATCACAAGACAGAAGTTCTTTATTTGTCTCTCCTGTACCTCAAGGCTAACAAGTAGCTTTCACTGTTGAAAAAAGATGTCTCTCATCTTGATGCACATAGCCAAGGACAAGTTAAGATAAAAGGAAATGCTACAAGAATCCAGAAAAGGAAAACCAGTATGTACTACAGGAGAAAAGCTATACATTTGTGTCTTAGAAAGCCAAGTTTCCTAAACTGGAAGAGCTAATATACCAAAGTTTTAACTTAAGGCATTCATCTAGATAAAGAGACTGATAAGGAAGTGCTGCAAGAAGAGTATTTGCCAGGCAATGACATTTGAAATTAATCACTCCGTAAATAAAAACAACCAGATGAAAAACTTAAATAAACTATACTCTCGCAAGAATGTAGTCATCTCAATCTCATTACTAACCCCGGACCTCATGCAGACTTGTAAGCAGTGTGAAGTTTTGTTTCACTAGGAATGATAAACAACTGTCCATACACAAGAACACAGCACCCATATTTTCTGTGTACAGAACTCAACACCAAAAACTTCATATGCTAAGAAGAAATGTCTGAATGAAGAGAGAAATGTTGCAATATTCCCTGAGAAAGACAATCAGTATGAGATTGTCCAGCAGTAACAGACATTGTTGAGGAACTCATCTCCAAACTCTGACTGCACTGGCTGCTGTTGTATCAGAGCATGTAGTGAAGAATAGCCTTTGAGAAAGAAATTCTCTGGACAACTGTAGCTTTTCAAATGAAATTACTCATATGTAATATCCAAAAAACTATCAAAGCAGAGTGTGAAATGACATGATATGGTCAAGCATTTTTGTGTAAGCAAAACATAAATCATGCCAGTTTTAACTTCTAGAAAGTCCTTTCCTTCAACATAGCACATTGCTAAGTCTGGCCAAGGAACAAGAGAAGGATGGAAATCTGCAGGACTCAGACAACCTTCTACAAGCCAGCATCGGATACAACTGATAAGGAAGGTGATGAAGAAATATTTATCACTGAACGTCACAGGTCTCAACAGTTCCCCAAAACTGAGGCAAAGTCAAACAGCAATTTCTGGCTTTACTCAGGTAAACCTAGCTTTTGAGTTAGATTTTTATTTTGCTCCAAGTTTGTCTTCAAGCAGACATGCAATGTTAGCATACTGCTAGCAATGCAGCATACTCACCAATTTAGAGTCTCTTCCAAAAGATTACCAGAAGAATTGCTTAAAAGGCACCTGAATGCTCTTCTCAAGCTATATCTGAACCATATACACTGCAATGAGACTATAACAGACAGGCTTTGAAGTAAAAATGAGGAAGTTTATACCCAAGTTAACTTCAGGGCCATCCTTTCAGCCTTAAAGCAGACTTTCTCTGCCTACTAGGAGAAGCGAAAGGAGATATAAATAGTTATATTCTTAATAAAGGAACATGTAGATTGTAAACTTCTTGGAAAAGAATATTCATATTCCTCCCTAACTATAAAGTACCTTCTGCAAACTGTGCAGCAATCATATTGTACATTGTGGAAACTCATTCGAACAGTTCACATTACAGCTGCAAGTTTGTTTCATTTTGACAGAGCTCAGTAGTGCCTCTGGATCAGGCTGAGGTTCTGGGACTTCTTAGCCAGAGTAAAGTTAGCAGGTTCTTCTACAAGAAGTATTCTTAAGTGTTTTAGCTTGGAGATTTATCCTTATTTTTCTTCACTCCAAGAAGAAAAAACCAAAACCCACAAAAGATGCAGGAAGAAACCCTGGAAGGCTTCAGAAGCATTATTTCTTAAGACAATATATTTAAAGACTTTACACTCCAAAAGCAGCTATTAGCAAATTAAATCCCATTTTCCATTAGAAGTCAAGCTTTTTAGGAGGATATATATGACCATTTAATTTTGATGCCTCTCATTAAAGCAGAAGAAAGATCTTGTTCCATGTTTATACAGCCTGTAGGGTCAATGGAGCACAAAATCTTGACTGTGGACTGCAAGTAATACTCCACACAACAGAACAATGTTAATCCACTGAATTTTTTTCATAGAAAAGTAGTCACTTTCCTTCATGAAGTAGAAGTTACTGGTTTATAACTGTATCAGGCAATATGAAACCACAAAAATCAAATTATTGTGCAATCCATATAATGCTTTTTTCCCCCAATTTAATCCTAACATGAATTCAATGCTTTAGTGCCATCTGGTTGTCATTACCTGAAAAATCTTGATTTCTGTGTGACTAATTGAAGAATACAATGAGATCTGCTACCAGACTAGTTGATCTGTCCATGCCTTCAAAGAAAAGAATTTGGCAACTGTAGTTCAATGGAAATGAAAAAAACAAACACCTCAAAGTGTAGCAGTAAAGACTCATCACTTGCACAAGAGCTTTGAGCATCCACAGATGAATACATTGTAACAATGTAGGTGTTTGTCAGCAAGGCTATGTTTTCTGTCCTTCAAACAGTAATACAGTCTTCTTAAAATAACAGAAGCCACATATATGCAAAGGCTTGTACCTGGGTCAGCAACAGCAGTCAATCAAAGCTTTGATTACTATTTACATCAGACTTACCAAAATGGAAACAGAACAACAACAACAAAAAATTAACTGCTGCTTAAGATATCTTATCCACATTTTCAATACAAATATTCAGGTTTTCTGCAGTTAAAGGTTATTTACACCCTGATGCCATGAAGACTTGCAGCTCCATTCCCTTTCTGTGCTAATCTCAGACATTTAACATCCTGCAAGATTTAAACAGAAAAAAATTAGATTTGAAAGACTTTTTTTTTTTTTGGTAATGTTTCAGTTTACATGTAACCCTTAGAAAGCTTCTTCAAGACAAGCTGCTTTCTAAATCAGCTTGCTCAACTATACTCTTGACCTTCAGGCAAAAAATGGCAGGGATTAATTTAAGATTCTGCTCCATAAATATATATGCAGCCAGTAGCTAAAGTAGACATCTCAGACAGTGGAGCTGCTAGCACATTCTACCCACACAAGACAGATTCCACCTCCGATAATTAAACTATCTGAACTCACTATTTTTGTTTATTTTGCTTTATTTGGGTTGGGTTTGGTTTGGTTTTGTTTTTCCCCAAGAACCACTGCAGTTATAATTTCTCTCCAAAGACAGCAACATCACAGGAATTAGTGAAGTGATGACCTTGCAGTCATCATGTATTCATGAGAGTACTAACCGTTCAAACATAGTAAATTCATACAGGAATATACTGGTCACAGCAGACAGTTCAGATGCCATCCTAATGAAAAACATTAGGAATTCCCTGTGCAAAGCTGAACATGCATTCGTACATGTGCATCTCAACCAGTTATGGAAACAAAATTGTCCCTGTACACATATACAAGGGAAACAGTATGGAGAAACACTTGACTGGCTGACACTCCAGAGCACAAGCTGTAAGGAGAGGCCTCCCCTCCCAAAAAGATTCAATCTGGGAGTTCCATGAGGCAGAAAAATCTTAAAAAAAAATGAAACTGTGCCATTCCCACCAAGACAGCTTTACATCTTTGGTTTTGCATACTGAAATACTAAATCTTACAATTCAAAGAGACTAGAGCCTCCTGACTAGAAACCTATCACAGAATAGAAAATATGAGCAACTTCAAAACACTTTCGCCTCTCCATTTGCAGTAACTTGCTGTGCCTTTGTTTGGTAACAGTACTTGAGCTTACCTGATTTAAGCAAAATCACGAATAAAAGCACATTCTGCTTCCAAACAGCATCAATCAGCTAGAAGGTGATAATTCACCTGAATGGAATATTGTCATTACTAATTTTCCAGCCTACATGCATGAGGAACACTTAAGGCTCCAGGCTGCAGATCTGGTACCATGCAAATTTTGAAAAGAGATTGCAATTGCTGGAACACTACACAGGTAAGAATTAAACAAAAGTTTCATCATGCAGAAGTGAAATCTTGAGCAGAAATTAGAAGAGCTCTGTGGAGTAAACAGTCCTTTAGTTGGCAGAAGGATTCTGACTCACGCATGTAGAAACAGACGAGCAGAAAAGAAAACAATTTTGATGCAAATTTTACAAGAGAATAAAGATGACTGCCCTAGAGACTCAAACCAGAAATGTGCCATTCATATTTTGAATTCTGTGAAACTTCTGTTCTTTCTCTTTTCATTTCTACTATGACAAGAAAACTAAGTATAACCACAATTTAAGAACAGTTGATGCTGTAAGTGTACAGATTTCAACTGAGATGGCCACCTCTGCTCCTCAAGTATTTTCTCATAGGATGCAAGTTGTCCTGCTGCAGTTTGATCCCAAATTGTCAGCAGACTACAAGTTCAGAATTCAGAACTAATTTTCCACAAGTAATCTGTGAAACATTAAATAGTGAAGAGAGACATAACAGAAAGGAACCATGTATCCATCATTATTTATCTTCCTGAGGATGCATGCCATGTGAACATTCCACAAGCAAAGAAAACTCAGTACTGCTTCTCCTTTCCAGTCCATGTATGCTGAATTACAACAGTCCCAGGAGAGTTCCAGGGTTTCAGTTCAGTCATCTCAGAGTTAGGCAGCTGCATGCTGCCAGAGACAGTAGGAACTTCACAGCAAAAAAGCACAACTTGCTTCCAAACCCAGCTCAACCATGTCTCTTCCAATCCCAAGGTCTGTCCAGTATTGTGTGGGTTTCCAAAATTTTGTGGCAGCAACATGAATAATAAGATGGCACAACCTGCTAAGGGAAATTGTGTCCTAAGGGCACCAAATGATTCACCATGACAGCCACATTATATACATGAACAACATATTTTTTCTTCCAGTAACAATACATTTGTTTAGGTGACAACAAGGTGTCCCACGGGCAGAATTACTTTATTCCTTTGAAAAGGATTCTCAAAGTGTTCCAATGATGTTGAAATCTCCACTTGGGAAAAACTGATTTTGGCTGGTGAGGTCATATTCTTCTCTCTCATTTAAAAGCACACTACCTACACACTATTCTTCTGCAGGAATCATACTTTCTCGTGTGACTTTCAACCTACAATTCTATGATAATTTTTAACTATTCAACTGGATTAATGAGGGCTTTTTGGGGATAAGCTAACATACCTGTTTCAGTGTAATGTCACAACTCTACTTTTCTAATCCAATCCTTTCAGAAAAGCTTCTACTGAAATCCTACTCAGTATCTCCATGGTTACCTAAATGATTGCCCAGAGATTAAAAGGCTTCAGAAAATAGTTTAAACAATGCCTTACAGTGAGACAAGAGCAGTTATGTATTTTATATATTGACAGACAGGCAAGAAAAAACTAATGGACAGGGTAAACAAAGATGACTGAAGCAAAGCTCAAAAAATGCCAAACCCAGCTTGATGTGTGAAAAGTAAAACTTGTACCAATACCAATTCTTCCCTTCTAAAGGCTGGGAACTAATAATGCAAGGTTAAGTTATTTATCTAAGTTGATGTAAATGTTCAAGGAAACAGAAAACCAAATTTCTAGAACTGATCTAACACTCTCAGCTATTACTTCACTCTTTCTTACCATAGTCAGACCATCACACTTAATGAGCAATCCTAGAGTAAAACACAAGGTGACTGAAGATGACAGCTGCGCTCCATTCACGTAGCACGGCATGTTGCACATTCCCTTGCAAAAACCACACGTACTTCTATCATGAGACAGATAGCTTCAATATTAAAAAAGCAAATGGACTTGAAAATACCTGAAGTGTCATAAGAAACTGTAATTCACAGAAAATACTGTTTTAACAGTCAACTTTGCTGAGAAAGGTAGCAACTCTATTCTGCAGCAGCTGATGTTTTTTTCAGCGCTGCATTTTTCAATGTGATGCACTGCACAGAAACAACTCAGCTTAGAGTTAGCACAATTGCATGCATGGTCGAAGATGGATCATCACATGAGAGTGCTAGATGCATATCTTCCTATTTAGTTATCAATGAAAGTTGGTATTCTTCCTGCTCAGTGCTGTGAAAGGTTCTACTGACAGTATCAGTAAGCAAATGAGTAAGAAGTAAATCAGGATCAAGACAACGTACTCTGTACTGAAGGACTTCCAGACAAAAGTAAAATCACTAATCACCAACCTCTGGTTATGAGCCAAGCAAGGGACTAGCTAGCTATTCTCAGTTCTGCCAGCAGCAATGATGAATTTTTCCTTTTTGCTTGATTTCTTCAGTCACTGAAGGTCTAGAGTATGTAGAATCTGCTATAGGTTGTAGTTCTGGCATAAGTTATTTTCTTTCAGAGCCACTTGCCATCAAGAAATTGAAGACTGATCTGCTAAACATTCAAACCAACTGAAACAAATGGCAAAGATTATGGATATATTGATATTTCTGTACTAAAGAAGGCGAAAACGTCTGAACTTCAGGAAAGCAACGAAACCCAAGCCCTTCAGCCTTTTCTGGTCACACAGTCTGACAACAGTCTACACTGGTACATTTTCATAACTGAATTTTGCCTTAAACTTCAAGATTGATATATTTTCTGTCTGTTCTCATCGGAGTAAAGTATAATTTTATGTACATTCTCTGCACATTTTTCTTTAGTTCTACATGCACCACAGAATAAACAGTGTGACATAACCTCTCAGTATTATCTGCTAAAATTGTTTCAAAATTCATAAAACCAATAAACAGTATTATAACTTCCGTCATACACTATCCATTTGAATGCTCCAGAAATATTCTTTAGCCTGGAAAGAAAAATGTTAGAAAAGGATCTGGTACAGTTGTATTAGCAAAAATACAGGGAAAATCACTATCAGTTCTTGAAAGTCAAGAAACAGCATCAACTCATGGTGTGCCACAAGAATTCCAATTTTGTTATGGAAAACTGAGTATAGACTGAAACCCATTTTACACATACCTGAGAGTAACTTCTCCAAAGTGAAGATCACCTGATTTCCAGAACAATACATAGTACTGATTTCTTGTTAACTATTAGTTTCCCTTTGTCAACAATTCTCCATTACAATTCAGAGTACTTACTTAGCAACATTTTGAGAAATATATACGCTATGTAAAGTACATGTACATAGAAAATGTGCATTTCAGCATTAAACAGATAATTTGGGTTGCAGGAAGCTCAATTTTCATCCCTGCATTCAGGGAGCTCAATTTTCTTGTATTAAACATATTCAGGGCATAACACAAATTCAGCTATTCCCCTCGTTTACTAAAGAACTTTTAATCATGCACCACACACAAGGCTGAGAAGCAGGCAATAAACCAAAACACTAGAATGTTTTCTAAACCATCTACTACAACCATGCTCTCCTTTAACAACCTGAACACCACACCAGAACAAGTTGATTTACCAACCTAGATGCAAAGCACAATGTAATCAATCAACAGAGAAGGAAAATTCAGGACTTCATTTTCTTTCCTCAGAAAGATCAGGAGAAAAAATTCAATTCACCATTAAAACAGCAATTATTTTCAGATTTAAACCTCTTGCCTGGTTACAACATTGTTAATGCAAAGCATTTGCTTTGAAACCTGGGAGGACAAAAGAAAGTTTTCATCGGCAAACCTGATGCTCTACAGAAACAATATCCCAGCATCTATGAAGAATCTGTACCACTTTTAATAGTGTGGACTGTTATGCACTTATCTTTTTTTAGCAAGCTTAATGCATTTAGCAAAGGAATAGAAGGGTATAACTTCTGGTCTTTGTTACTTCTTTTAATGATGTATCTCTATGAGACAGTAGACTCACGAATGGAATGAAATACCCTGATAGGGCTCAGTGTTGACTAAAAGACACAGTAAGACCAAAATGAATTTTCTAGGCTGCCCTTCAGAGGAGCCTGTAGTACCTGTTTTCATGTTGATCATTAAAGACAAGTTTTTCACACACTGCTACCTGGAACATTACAGAGCCACCCAACAGAATTCATACTCACGTAGTAATGAAAATTTGACATAATTGAGAAACTAGGATCCAAAAAATAATGATATTCCTGCTTTCCAGGAACATCAACTCCTACAGGCCAGCAAGACCTGGGGTCTTAAGGGATCTGTCTATGAGAAGAAGAGCAGGTGAAAATCCTGGAAGACAGGACACATTCCAGAACACGAGCACACTACATCTTCCAGGTAAGGATGGTTCTGAGCACTAACATGTGAACACAGACCACATGCAAAATGTCACACAAAAACCATACTATATGGTCCACCGAGAACACTGAGTTTATAGTGAAATTTATTGTTCTGCTTCCTAATACAATAAGCTACAAGGTACATACAGTATAAAACGAGAACATCCACAGAGCAAAGGTGATAAACATTCTGTGATGGTACAGTGGAGGTAACATCTGTCTAATCCTTCCACTTTATCCCACAAAGAGCAGCTAAAACTACTGACCCTCCCCCTCCCTCCCCTTCAAAAATATTAAAAAGTAAACTGTCTCTCTCACTTAGGAGCAGTGGGATTTAATGAGTTTTTTGAGGGCACTGGTTATCTGCCAGTATCTCAAGAAAATTGCTGAAACTAAAGTAACAAAGAAAAACTGTGAAGGTGGGAGTGACATGACCCATGCAAGATGCTCATGACACCTTGGTTCACTTCTCCTCAGAGCAAATGGCCTGTAAAGAAAGGAAAAGTTTGTTACGTCACATAAACCAGCAATTAACATGGTTAGAATTAAGATATAGAAAGCAAAATCTGAACTCAACAGGACTAGCAGGCACACAGCTAAACTACTCGTAATGAAACCACAGGCTTCCTTGTAATAAGGTTGGGAGATTTGATAGCTGATAATCCTTCTCCCTTTGTTGTCAGGTGCTGTACAGAAGGGTGCATGTTGACACAGGCACAGCTGACACGTATTACACAAAGTTTCAAATCAAACAGCCTTGTCTGGAAGAACTCTAACAATGGTGTGAACTGCAGCCTCAACTCTTGAAAAACACCAAGGCTATAAACACACAGGAAGACTGAATATTTACCTCAAAGGCAGAAAAATCCACTTAACCACTTTTTCATATATATTTGGTGCGGTTGAGGGCTCTCTCGGCAAGGTGACCACTTTCATCTGTTATCTTCTCCCAGTCTGTTTGTCCAACAACAAAACCAATGGCCCTTTTCCTGTCTGCATCTTTTTTTTCTTCTAGATCTGCCCATCGCACCTACAGAGAACATCCTATCAGTACAATAATCTTTCAAGAAATCCTGATACAAGTCTAGGCTTTCCACTACAAGTAAGAGTACAAGAATACTAATTTCTACTCATTTTCCTTAGAACAGGTAAGTTTTGGGGTTTTTTTCTGATAGGTAAAGAGGGAAATTATTTCTAATTGAATATACCAGGTATTCTGTGGAGTAGAAGAAAGGTATAGATGATACCTTTTTCATTTCAGTGCTATAGTTCTGAGAGTTGAAGTGTAACTACCACAATTATTTCTCTGTTCAAAGCAATGCTTTTTGCAGGAAGAATTATCCAAGACTCATTTACTGTCTTAATTTTCTGTGAAATCTTTCTATCACACAATGGAAACATCTAGAAGATGACTATGGAACTATGGAAAGACAGTGTTAAAGAGCAAGTCAACAATGAATAAATGAATGAAATACAGTTTTCTATCTTCTGTAATACATTTCTACTTAAATCTTTACACTATTTCTTTACACTAAGTAACTTTTTCATGTGTAAGTTATTTCCCCATCTTTACATCTCCATATCTGCACTGCACCTCCTCATAGTAATGCAGATCCCTTGCATTTATCCTGTTCAAACATACACAGTGACACCCACAAAATGAGACACTGATGGGAGGGAGAGCAACACAGAGGAGAGAGTGACACACGGAGGAGAGTGACAGATGCAATGAGGAAGTGCTACAGTCCAGAAACTCAGCTGAAACACACCACTGCTGGACAAGAAAAAACAGTAAGTGAAGGAGCTCTTCTTTGACATACTGATTAGTCTCATTCAGGCTAGTGTGTTAGTGGGGAACGTAGCCTTATCAATTTTTCGCCAGCACCTCCCTACCCACAGTCTACCTGGATTACCCCTGACATTCCTACTGATAAGCAATGCCAACTTTCTTCCACCATCATGTCCTCTGCCAATGCCTCAAGTATCTCCATTTCTCTCAGGCAAGCTGTCCAGTACTACTAGTTTTCTATTTGATATTACAGAGCAAAACAATACCCGAACACCAACAGATAATTCAAATTACTTCTAGTAGTGAAAGCTGTTCTTTCTATTTTGGAGGAAAAAAAGTATTACCTCTTTCTATTACCTTTCTTTCATTTCCCTCTATGATTTTCCCCCTTTTTTCACAATTTAAACATGAAGCATTTTGTATTCAGACCATGTCATGCATAGTTATTCTGTATTATCTACAATTCCCGGCTTTGTTATAATTAATATGTTTACCTCTAGAAGACCCTACTTGCAAGAATAATCTCTTACAGAATCTAATGGAACAGCAAAATGAAAACTGAGTCAGTGAAATTCCCACATTCATAGATATTGAATGACTTGATACAAACTCTCTTTCACAGAGACCATTAAAAGGTTATGTACAGACAGTAAGTCATTTGAAAATTTATTACCCTTTTCTTTCCAGGTTCAGAAGCACGTGTATCATAGTCATCTGGAAGCTGCAGATAATCTTCCATTCTGCTGGCAATTGCTTCCCAGTCACGTTTTCTTTTAGTGCCAGTCCGCAAACCATCCAGCTTGTCTGAGAACAAACACAGAGCCTCAGCGTTAAGGGAGATTATTTTTTCTATTATTCACACAAACAAGACGAGAGTGGAAAACTTTTCAAAAGAATGAGCAGCAGAATTTGTATATCCAGCTTGAATTGACAGGTGGAATGATGAGAGTTGAAATAAACTAGAGAAGACTCAACAGAGTTTTCAAGCTTTATTGATCTTTCACGTTAACTGTGTGGCAATAACACTCAAGTGTTGTTATCTATATGAGGGAGAAAAAGTTTGCTCTTCCAGCTCTATATGGAATCTGTCCTTACAGGTACAATATAGCCAACAATAGCTAGGAACCACAGATCCATCTTTCTGTATCTGAACACAATACTGTAGCATTTTTCCCAAATTTGGGGATCAATACTGTGTCAAACATGGCATACATGCAGTATCAGGGAACAAGTGGCAATTATGTAAGTTAATGCATCAAAGACAAGTTTTTGAGATACTGTTTCTGCTAAACAAAAAGCTCCTTGGAAAGCCTGACCCTCCCCTTTCTTTTTCTCTCCCCATAAGGCAAATCACTTAAAAAGTCTTCCAGGACTGGGAGAAAAATATCTCAGAATCTTTTCTTTCATGGTGTAAGAGGTCAGTCAAATATTTGAGCCATACATTTGTCCAACAGTCCTCATTTTCTTCTTTTTCTTATTGAACCGATACAACATGAGGAGAAACAATTCCGTTCCTAGGTTCTAAAATTTTTTTCCTCTTTAGACACTTATTCTCAGTAAAGAAAACAACACCTCGAAATTACGTGATAAACTGTCTTCGGAAAGGAGATGAAACATTCATTGTAAGATTATGAACAACAAAGCACGAAAAGGAAACCGGCTTTACAAGTCAAAGGAAATTCTGTTACTTCTGTTGATGTAAGCTACCAATTTATAAGCCAACAATTCAAGTATGTGTAGAAGGAACACTAGGCTTGGCAATTACATTCATTAAACCATTACCAGTGATGTAAGAAATATTGTTTCAGAGGTCACTGTTGTAATTAAATTCACCCACAAAAGGCCTCAGAAATAAACCAAATACACGGCAGCATTATTTTCTGGATAGCAGAAGATGATCTTCAAAGGTATGTACTTAAAGAAGCTCAGTTCAGAGATGAGGTTTTTTTACTTAATATGGGAGAGAGGAGAGTAACAATGGAGGTAATGTGAGGCAATGGTACTGTAGACATGCCAGTATAATTTAAATGCCATAAACTAATGAAGTTATTTCTCCCTCATACAGCTCAAAACCTTTTAAAGACTTCACCTTTGCCCCATTTCCCTGGAACAGGTACAGAACTTCTTCTAATAAAACATTATAATCTCCCTGCTTCTTAAAATAGCCAACATTTAAGAAGAATGTTCAGAATATTCATATCTATTACACGATTTAGTTAAGGTTCTTCTTTTGCTCTAAGTTAAATCTGCCAAATTTGATGCTCAATCTCCACAGAAAGGCGACACTCCCTCTAGAAGACAAAATTGATTTATACAATATTCCTCTGTTACTCCAGCACATAAACGTACTTGCACTGTTTCTCAGTATTACGTTCAATCAATGTAGATCATTTGTAGTGCTAAGCGTTTCCAGAAAAAAATAACATTGAAAAGGAGATCAACAAACTCATTGAGGAGCATTTAGGAACATGAAGAAGTGAAAATGGAGGACCTCTCTGTTGGCAAATACCTGTACACAGACATATTCCTGTTGGAAGACAACATGCTATGATGCAAGCTCACCTTATTACGAATGTGAAAGTAAGTTCAGTCTCCCACTCCCTGCTGCACACTAAACAAATGAAAACATCACCAACAAATGTGTAATGCTCAAACAGCAGCAGAGGAGCTCAGAAACTGTCCTGAATACGCAGTTCCCCTCTCTCCCTTTTTGTTACTGTTACACAGAATTTACTTTAAAATGTTATCTCCTTCCATGTTTGAAGCTGGACTGCTTTTCCAGAGGGGTCTGCTTCCATCCGTACTATTGTGGTTCAAAGTACATGTGTCATGCAGTAGACACTACACAAATGTCAAAAACCTGCCACAAAGGATTATTTCAGAATATTCTTTTCTGAAAATGAGACAAGGTGTAATTTTGTAACACTGGTGCTTGTGATTATTTATGGCTGATTATTTAGTGTTAAACTACTGAACGTAATTTTATCATTTCAAATTTTAAAAACAACAAAGCAGCAGCATTTCTGAAAACCCACAAAACTTAAAAACTCACCTTTAGAATTTTAGAAGTAACATCTGAAGGTAACTAATTTAATAAGCTCCTTCAAAACCTAAAAAAATCAGTTAAATTTTGCCCTTCTTATACAAAAGCCACAAAGTTTTATGTATAATCCCATTTGTAATCTAAAGCAGATTTTACAATGGTATCAAAGTTTCAGCTACACCAGACCTCATTTCTCCATTCCTGAAAGTTTGTAGAACTTGCCACTAAGCCACACCTTGAAACAGAGCATTGCACTAAACACTATAGTCAAAGTTTAAAAATGAGAGTCCATTACATTACATTTCCATATAAGAACCCGTGTGCACTATGCACTGAGAAGACCCATGAACAGACTTTCAGAATAAGATTGTGGCTGTGCACAGCACGTAAGGAAATGATAAACCACACACGTACTCAAGAGGAACGTAAGAATAAAGTAAATCTGCGCTGAAGTGAGAGCTCTGGGATATATATGTTTAGCAATTGTCACAAGGCAGTGTTCGCAGCTAAAGAACTCAAACTTTTCAGACATTTTCTGAGGTTTATTACAATCAGCAAGATCTTACTGTGCTTTCCTGTACAACATCTACTCGGAACAAAAACAAAAAAGCAAAACAAGACTCAGAGCATCGTTTTTGGTCTGCACTTATGTCATTTTGCAAATGTGTGCCCTCTGGGACTAATGCAATAAACCTAATGGGCAGGCCAGCTCCCAGGAAATAACTCAATTTTGGAGTAACAAATGCATACCAGAGTTTACATGCCTTTCCAGAAATAATTATAATTGTTTATCTACTATGAAGTCTTATTGTGAACTAAATATAGTAATTCTTACTCACAGACTGCAAGTGCTTCTAATGTACACCTTGAGCTAAAAGTCATCTGCCCCGGCAGAGTAATTTTCCAAAGAAACTGCATTTGTTACATAGGAATGCCTGGCTTTCTTAAAACCTAAGTTATGTCAGAATTTACTTTCAATCTACAGCCCTACATATATATATAACTGAATCTAGAGGGTAGCTATAAAAGTAAAATTGTGAATACAGATTTAATAGAAAGCCCTTCTCAGCACCTGTATGCGTGTCTTGCAGCATGCTAACATTCAGTTTGTTAATGAAGTTTGACTGTTAAAGGATTATTGCAACAGCCTTGCAAGTAACTTACTTCAGCATAAAAGTGGCTCTGCTGCTTGCTCCCCATTTTACTTTTAAGTGGAGACCATATAAAAATCCCGTGTTTTACATTACGGAGTTTTCATTATGTAAGGAGACGTAACACAATCCTCAGTATAAACTTTAGAAATAATTTCACATTAATTAAGAAATCATTGCTTATAACAAAAATGTAGAGCAATCCTGACTGAATTGTCTAACTGCCTAGCTGTTTGGTATGCCAAAATCATTGAGTACAAGGTGTCTCTGCCTGTACTGCAGGCGCCATATCATCAATATAATCCACAGCTATTCATATGACTTAAAAGAGAGCACAGCAGCAGAAGAGATGGTGCAGCTAAGCCCTTAACAGCAAAAGATGAAAGGCTGCTTTACGTAAGCCAGACCTTCCAATGCTATTTCTATGGTACAGTTGTGATTTTGGTTATTGGAAAGTAATGGTGCATAGGGCTGTACCACACATGCAGAAGCAAACCTCAAAATATGAAGACATGTTGTGTCCCATTCAGGTATTTGGGACTTCTCACAGACATGAAACAAAATTAGCAGTTCTGAGCAGACTGTCTAGATAAAATCTTCATTTAGAACCTTTACTGTTCAGTAAAAAAAACCACAAGAAAACTGATCACAATGACCGTTTGAAACCCCTTTCCATGAATAATCCTTTCACCATCGCCATGGTGCATGCACTTCTGCCTGAAAGATGCTTTTGACTTTCACAAAATCCTAATACCACCACTAATCAGAACAAAAAAGCGCAGCAAAAAACGTGCCCTTGTGCTCCTGCAAAGTCCATTTTGCATACTACTAAGAAGAATCCTACTGCTCTCCTGGAGCTGTAAACCATAATGAAATTTTAACTTTTCAATGCCTAAGATGTTGAAAAGATCCACTGACACCTAATCATTCAGAACCGACTTCAAAGCATGCCACTACTTTGTTCTCACAGATTTTGGAAATCAATTTTGGAAAGTGAGAAACATCTTCAATACAGTTCAGCTACGAGACATGTCTCCAAGACTGTAAGAAGTTACTGATGACACTTAGGAAAAAAGGTATGCAATATGAAAAAGAGTACAGTGCAATGTAAGCTGGCTCTTTGCTTATATAAAATAATAAACACAGAAAAGATGAAGAATATAAATACTGCTTTTTAAAAATTTTAAGACAAAGTACTTTCCTTGAACAGATGGAACAACAATTAATGAGTATATAAAATAGTGATGATTAGAAAGTGGTAAAGTCTCTTGCCTCTGGCAGAAGATAAATTCCTTGTCTAAATAAGACACTTTTGCAGTTTCAGACACATGTATGAAATCAACACATTTACTTGTCTTTGTAAGGAGGCACAGTAAAAACAAAAATTCAGGTCTTGCAAACATCATTAGATACCAACTATAAGAAACAGGAAAAAAGAAATACCCACCTAGCTTTGCCTCAGAAGTGTCCATCTCCCATTTGCTTTTCGGAATGTAACCCTAAATCATACACAGAAAGAAGCTCGGAGGATTAGAGAGAGACACACATGCATATCACTTTTGAACTGGAAACAGCATTACAACGGGAGTTTAAGGTATTTCTTTTTGTAAGGCACAATTCTCATTATCAGATGAAGGAGACCAATTACTCGGTATTTCAGAACTTCTGCATCCACTTCCCATTCAGTGATTTTAGCAGCCCTTGCAAATCATTACAAGAGTACTGCCCTCTGCCAACACAGAACTCCAGAATGGCCTAACAGATAGCAAAGGCACTGTGTGCACAGTTACTGTATTGCATTATCCCAGGTGGCAAAGTTACTGCAACACAACTTTCAGGCACAAAGAATATTCAAAGCTTTACAAACACAAATGAAAAAGTTACCATAAGCTTTTATTAACACATTCCCAGATTTACTACACACAAGCTTCACTTACTCCTTTTGAAGGAACATACTGAATTCATGTATGAGTGGTTAATCCACAATCAAACAATTTTTTTGTTTGTTTAAATGAGAGTATCTGCTGAGTCACTAGGATTTAAGTATTACTTTTCATTTTAAAGTAGTACTCTTAGCTCAATGATTGTTTTAAAACAATTTTTCCCTACCAGCAATGTCCCCATGTGTAACGACCCTTAGCCAGTTTATTCTTTGTAAATGAGCATAATGATAAGAAATTTGGCAAAAAGGTATTTATTCTAGTTAGCTTCTTGTTATCTTTTCTTTTTATATTCTTTGAGAAGTAAATTGTTACTAAGCAACCCTCATTTCAGCTGTTCAGATTTGGTATAAAAGTACTTATGTTCCTCTGCAACCATATAAAAAAGCTCAAGGTAGTGAATGGAAGCCCTGTGAGAATTTCATTATTTTTAGAATGTTTTTTAATAGGAAGGAAAAAGAACTATTCTAGAAGACTTCAAGAAGAAAACAAACAATCCACAAACCAGTTTTATTACACTAACTTCTTTCCTGCTTTATTTATAGGCCGCTTCCACTGTGGTAAAAATATATGTATATTTGTTAACACTACATGTTACTAAATGAGTGTATTCCAGCAAATTCCAGAGAGCCACACTGCATTTGATTATGTTCAGCACTGCTCTTACAAAATCCTTGAATGACCTTTTTGCTATCAAGCGTGTATCAGTGACTTGATGTTATCAGATCTCTGGATTTTCATGTTTTTAATCAAATCTGTAATTAATGCAAACCAAGATAGTTTGTGCTGCAATATTTTCTTGTAAAAAAATAAATAAACTTCATGTATATACATATATTTATACTTTTAAACCAAGTTGCACCTTTTAAGTTTGCTCATAAAGTTTACACCACAGCTAAAAGCCTGCATTAAACAAAGTGATGTGTGATACACTGGTGAGAACACTAAGTTAAATGTATCAATAATTCATACCATCAAGCACAGAAAAGCAGGAATTGTCTGAATGCTACAAACAATCCTATGGGAGTTGATAATAGCAAGAAGAGTGACTTCGATGGTGTGAAATGGCCTATTGTGTGCTAAATCTATACAATATCCCGGTCCTCAAATAGGATAAGCAAAGATTCAGACTTTATCCTTTGGTACAAGGCAGTTGGATATTTCAAGGATATCTGCCAGATGGCAGGAGCTTCAGACCTCCCTTTTCCCACAGGAATAAATGCATCAAAATGAATTGCAGAACCCTTACCAAATGCTCTCAAAAAGGCAAGAGATACCAAATACAGTGTCCTGTTCCACTTTCTGTCTGACATAATTCTCTGAGATTAGCCATCTGACTGAATTCCAGAGATTACATACAGCAGATAATGCTTTGCTCTTCTTCATATCTTGTGAATCTGAATAGAACACATTCTTATATGCAGACTACTTTTAGTTATTTAATAATTTGCATAGTTGTCACCACCAAGCTTTCTCTTTATCTCAAAGAAAAGGCCTATTTTCATGTGCTGTACATTAGGACACTCCCCCGAACCCATAAACACACACATACACACACAAATTTATGCACAGATGTCTCAAAAGCTAAAGACAACTTTCTCTTTTAGCTATAGCTCATGGAAATGGGACTATTCTTGTAACCATGGATGCATCTTTGAAATGTTCTCACCACACTTTATACAGTCTCGTATTCTGCGCCAAAAAATAATTTAGTAAAAAGAATAAATGAGTCATGTTGAAAAAACCAGACGTTTATTAGAATCAACTCTTCCTAAGCTTTTTTTAATTCTGTATTTCAACTGCTTTCTGACCTGTCACTCCTGAGGAAGAGTAAATTTCCATCAAGGAAAAGCACTTTGCTCAACTCGGACATTTTTGGTTACTTCCTGTTTATTGAACTTTAACTGCTTGGTTGTGGGAACCAAGATTTGAGACATTCAACGCATCAGGCACGGACCAGTTGCAGCTCCAACACATACCAAGAAGTTACAGCAGGAAGCCTTCCGTAACCTTTTAAATACATACCTAAAAAAGCCAGCCCTCAGGGCAATTCTATAACCTTTATTTATCCAAGAGACCTAACACCTCACCTTGGAAATACCACCTGACAAACAAAGTCAGTCAACCGTGGCAGAAAAAGCAGTCTTCATAACTGTTATCATATACTGTGACAGCTGAGGAGAGTTCTTTAGACACGTGAAAGGAAATAAGCTAAATTAATCTTTGCCCATTGTTCCCATCCCTCCACTTAGTGCAATTCTTAGATTATCTGGAAGATAGCACTATTATGTACTGCAATTTAAAATGTCTCTAAGAGGCATGTTACCATGCTCCACTGACAATACTGTTCGTGGTACCTACTCACATATTCTTAGAAATAAATTATGAAGAAATAATATGATTTATCATTAAAGTTCTCCTAGAACTGTTTAAGTAAAAAACTACTAGAAACACGTGTATTAAGATTGCACTGCTAAGAACGGCAGTGGGTTGGCACTTGTAAGACTGAGATTCTCCCTCAGACACATTAATGAACAATTTGTTAGAGATGGCTGATGTGTCTCCTACCAGTTCACTTTCTTCCTCTTCTGCTGCGTCCTTCTTGACTTCTTCTTTCTGGTCTTCAATATTTGCATCAAAATCCTCCATCTCCACCTGTTCCAAAGCACATGCACAGACTTACAAGGCACTGCCTGGCTTTCAATTATTTTCTTTTTAACAAAGTAAGTAGAGATGTCCAAATCCGAATAGAAGAGAAAAGAAAGGATTCCTCTTTGAAAGCATGATGATGCAATATATATGAATACTGTGTCCATTCTGGCTTTCCTCAGAAGCAGGTTCCCTTCTAGCAACAGAGTGACAAAGAATAATCTTTGCAAAGATTTTCTGAGGAAAAGCAAAAATTTTTCATTCCCTTCTTTCACATACATTCCTTATGTTACCAATATCTGTAACAGCAAGATACGTCTCTTGCTTCCTACAAACTCGCTATCTCAGAAAAAGTTCTTAAACTTGCCATTTACATATAACTGGAATGGCTCTCTCTGCATAGAACATCTCTACTAAGCCTTTATCTTTTATACATTTTAAACTCACGGCAAAGAATAACAGTAACCACAGGGCTCAGAATAACAAAATACAAGAATGCTTGAAGCCATACATCTAACCCTGCTCATCTAATACAATACTTTCTGGCTCCACAGCTCTAATGAGGACTCATGCATATATTGTGGAATACATAAAAGTCTCCAAGTATGTACAGTTTTTTACATAATTTGCAGAACCTTGCAAGCCCCAATCTGCTGTTCTCTGAGCCTACTTTAGACTGGAGCCTTTTGCTGTCCTCTTACAGTATTTTCCAGTACAACATATTTGGAGATTTAATAATAACCTGCTAACATCACAACAAACTGCAAAGACCCTCTGTCTACTTCAGCAGTTCACTAGTTTCTATGGCCATGTCAAGAGCTGTTCTGACAGCAACAAGCAGCTATGGTTCATTCACAAGCACTATACAATTAACATACTAATTTATTCTCAGAGCTCCTGGCACAACTGCCAAAGAAGAACGCAACAATACAGTAAGCTGACACAACAAAGATGCATGTCACGGCAAACGAAGTAAAAAGGCAATTGTAACCTCCTGCTACATGTTACTTATTTTTTCATTCTCTGCTACACATCTGTATTTCTCAAAACAAGGACTGAGTTCAAATCAGTTTCTTTCCTTATCTTACTTTCTTCAACTACTTTTTCAAAATATGATCTAAATAATCCAGTAACCTGGAAAAAGTGCTGAGTTTCATCTAAGAGTGCAAAGATTCTCTTTAATATCTTTACTTGGTATTCAACAGTTGCTAAAAGCAAAGTCACTTCAACTCTTGCTCAAAGATGCCTAAGTCTGAGCTTCAAAAAAGTGATAAAAGGTAACAATGTACCTTCATGTTTGGGGTAATTAATAAGAATTATAGAATACACTTTCCTGACACAGTGATTCTGGCTTTCTACAGCGCCAATATAACTGCCTTGCTGTGATCACATCTGTCTGATTCGTATTTTCAGTATAGTCACATCGACCTAATTTGTAATTTTAACAAGCACAGAGATTCTCACCTCTTCGATAGCAGCATCTTGCAGCAGAGAGCGAATGTCCAGGCGCATCATGTGGCGTGGTGCTGCCTCCCAGTGATCAGACATCTAACAACACACACACAAAAATGAAGTGCCTCTAAAAATCTAACAGACTCATTGGAAAATTTGGTTTCTGACTGCTAACAAGATGTATCTGTACTTCAGTAATTTTAATCAATCCCATTAAATAACTACCAGTACTTCTTAGAGGAAAAGTGTAAGCATTATGTAGTCTACGTAGTCTATAGTTTTCAAACAACAACAGAACCAAAAGCACAACATGACTCCAGATTTATACAGTTACCCTGGTGATATCCTTTAGCTTGCGTCCATGAATATTCCTCTTGGAACATGTCTGGTTATCTGCACTCATTTCTGCTAAGTAGACCTAGAAAGAAAAAGACAATATTAAATACTATAAATCAATTTTTAGAGCTCCTTTTCCACCTTGTGATACACTCTGCAGTTGTACACTCTAAGAAAGGTAAACTTGTAACTGTACACCACAGCATTTTTCCTGAATGTGGGAGACATTTTCCATTCAAAAGTTTAGAAACGTCAGCATATGGCTGTTAACAAGTTCAAATGCTATTTAGGCTCCATTACCTCAAACCCCTTTGTTTTTGCAGCACTCCAAAACTGTTCAAAGTGTCGCACTCTATCATTGATAGCATCAAGGATAATGAAGGGAAAGAAGCCGTCGTCCAAGGTCTTTTTGAAAGTTTTAAACATGCTGGTACGATAGGTCTCTTCCATATCAGCCTCATATTCGTACTCCATCACCTTTACCAAGGACAAAAGCATTTAGAAAGAGAACATCTATAAAATGGCTAATATTCAACACCTGAATGTCATGACCACAAAGTACGCTTCTGTGAGAAAAACACCTTTCAGGTCAGTTTTTAAGAATTTGCTCATACCACCCTAAGTTATACTGGCTTGTTTTGAAAAACAGCCCAGAGACCTCTGCACTCTTCACAACCCACAGACTGGAATTCTGATTGCCACTGTTTTTCCAGAATCTCTTGTTTCCTTGTCAAGAAAACCAACACAATTAAGACTACCTTCTTTTTAACTTTTTTCCCAGTATCTGGGTCTCTCTCCTCTTTCTCCACTTCAGTGATAAAGTAGTCATCCAGGCTGAGCACTCTTGGTGCAGGTCCTCCACATTCTACTTCCTTATCCTGGGAAGAAAGAGAAAAGAAAGCATATACCTTTGCTGTAAAAATTCCATTCTGCTACACAGGATCTTGAAAATACTTCTGGCCAACAGCAGTTCCCTGCTCAGTACTCAAAACAAGAAGAGAGTAGTATCCCTCCTGCTTGCTAATAGTGGTGGAGATTCACACACCACGAGAAGACATGGAACATGAAGTAACAACAAATTTGAATTCCAGGCAAATAGAAAGCAAACAGTAGAGGAAGCATATGTAAAAGACAAGCAGCACTGCACATTGAGTGCCCGTTTACATACCCTGATGAGTTTTGCTACATGTGTCTTTCCACTGCCAGGTAACCCTCTCATGATGATCACAATCTGAAACAAAGATCATGTAAGAACATAGGATACTGTACTACATTTAACAGAATCTCTTTACCAAAGATTTCCTTCTAGATAATTATGTGCTGTGGGCTCACACTTCTGCATATCATCAAGCCCTCACTGCCTGTTTTAAAAACCGGGCTGTGGGAAATGATAGTAGTTCCATAGAATTCAGAGTTTTTGATGTTAATCACCTCAGCAGTTTAGGCTGCATGTTATAGATCTGGTTCAGTTTCACTTACTTCATTCATTCAACTGAATGAAACTTATTTAAATGTTTTATAGCCTAAATTGTGTTCTTTCATATATAATATGGTGCATTTCCCCTAATACATCAAAAACCCAAGCAAAAACCTCAGAAGAGGCCAAAGTACCTTAATATTGCCCACTAATTTGCTTTGAGCATTCCCAGGAATTTTATCTCTCCTGTGGACTCCTAATAACTACGCTAAAACACTCTAGGCATTTGCAAAGGAACCAAGCTAACTTCCAGAGCGTCCTCAAACATACACTTGTTCCCAACATATTATATCCACCAGCATTTTATCTGAATACACACTTTGTAGAAACCGATTGTTGCTTTCAGAATGTATACTCACCCTCTCTGGCCTGCTATCCCGTCCTGGTGGCTTTAAAATATCATCTACATTTTTAGATTCTGGCTTCCTTTCTACTCGTGGAGCAGGTGGTGGCTGACGAGGCATTGACGGAGCAGAAATAGGAATCCTTTCCTCAGGGTAATTTCTACGATCACCTTCAAATTCCAGTGTTTGGACAGAAGAATTTTCTTAGTTCAGTAAAATAAAAAAATTAAGATGTTCATACCCAGCTGAGCCGATTTAAACAGACCTTCACTATTTTAAGTTAAATTCACAGATATGTCCTCAAAATAATTAAACTTTCTAATCTTAAACCTACTGCAATCAGACAAAACAGACAGTTTTTAGCAGAGTATATAACTGTTTAATTCATGATCTCCTCACCACTGAGAAACAAAACTAAATGTCACTACCTAAAGAAATTTTCCTGAATTATACATTCTGAACAAATACTGCAAATCAATTAATCTTCACCTCTGCAAGTCCATTATTTTTCATAATATTCTAGCATGACTTCAAGATTGAGAAACTGTACCTCCAAACATGGAAGGCCCATGATCATATGCTGGACGATCTGTCTTTCGTTCATATGGTGGTCTTTCAAAACCACCTCGCCTGGAGGACGGATGGTCTTTCTTGTCACGGTAAGACTGAGTTCTTGAAGGTGTAGTAGGAAGAACCCTGTCAAAAGAGTATTTTGTGCATTTCTAGAATTTCCACTATGGAATCCAGAGTGAAAGGAACATGTACCTCACAGGCAAAATGGACACAAAACAGCCTCAACTGTATTGATTTCAACAGTGTTCCAAAATCATGTACCTATCATCTCGGGGATGCCGCTCTTTTTCAAATCTCTCTCGTTCGTAGTCCATAGAACCACGGTCTCTGTGCAACTCCCGCTCTCTCTTGAAATCCCGATGATCTGTGTTGGAATTACCTTGACGCTCAAAATAAGGCTCACGATCTCTTTCTCTGTTGTAGCGACCTGGATGCTCTGAAGGGAGAAACCCACGGAAATCCAAACTACTATTTTGGAAAAAGAAGGCAACAGGCAAGAGTGCAAGAAAAGTATATAGAAACACATGATATGTGAGCTAGGACAGACTTAATCAGACCTTATCTCTTTTCCAAACTGTAACAGACAACCATACCTTGCAATCCTACTTTAAGCTACAAAACTGAATGTTTAAAGTGGCTAGGTTATTCACTGCAGTACTCCTCTTGACAACATAAACTGTTATTCTTGTGGACCTCTGCAGAGGTGGTTCTTGCTTAAACAAGAGCTACTTAGTTTGAACAAGCTTTTAGTGTCTTACAACTTTTCTTAAGAGCTAACTAACTGTTTGAGAGCTAGCCAAGCACCTCCTACCTTTTTGAAATGTTTGCCTGTCTGGCAGAGGTTCTGGACGAAGGGTTACCCTCTCCCCATATGGAATCTGTTCCACTTTACTGGTAGTTATATCTGGTTGAAAATAAACAAAAAAATAATTAAAATTTTAAAACACGTGTCTTCCATTTTCTTTCCTCTTCATGAACAGTAATCAGTCAGTGGCATTAAAAGTGACTGGAACAAGCTACCATAATTTCTTTTAATGGATAATGCAAAAAGAGCTTTACATAAATAAACAGCATCATGGTTTTTAAAGGCTGAAGTGGGTTTGTGTATGTGTAGGTAAACCACTCCATCTTAACTTCTGCCTTTTCAGGTGAGTTCAGGCAGCATGCAGTGTCAGAAAATTATAAACATTAAAATGCTCTAAAAGTTTCAATAACTCACAGAACTACTGTAATGTCATGAATAGTAACTGAAAGTCTCACAACAACGACATTTTCTCTAACAGCTCTTAGTAAAACATCTACTTAATGGAACAGATATGGCTTCCACTCTTGTTATGGTACTTTAGAGAGAGAAAAAACACTCTTTAAATGACAGTGCACTAATGCAATAAGAACTTCTTTATGACATGATTTCACTCCTGTTAAAACTTTCAGTCTGGGAGATCGATTCTATTTAAAAACTAGTGTTGAATTTCAGCTTTGATAAGCTCAACAGCAAAAAGCAGAGCCCTCCACTACTTACATGTTAAATACCCGTACAGGGTGCATGCCCTTCAGAACTAGACTCTGTCTCCCTCTCTGGCTAGAGGGTACCTCACACTCATCATGCTGTATATAAATAATGCAAACACCAGCCACATTCTGCTTTAAATCACTAAGTCACACCTAAGAACTGTAACCGTCCGAAGTACCTTCTAGCCCAGTTACTTCCATACTCACCTACAAAGGGATTAAGGAAAAGTATCAATATCAATCTAAATACAATACATCATTTTGTGTTTATTAGAAGCAGCCCTGGCTATACACCATTCATGGAATAGCAGCCATGGAATATACACTGTTCACCAACATGAAATAGCTCTTTCTAAAAGCATTAAGAAAAACACTAAACTCAGGGTCATAACTGGTTAGAGGTTAGACTCCTTAAAACTGCACTGCTCACCATTACATTATTAATGTACACAAGTCTACACATCAACTGCAGAACATGCATACTCTGCGTGGCACACTCCTTTAAAAAAGAAGTCAAGAGGATTAATTACCTCTTTGATACAGATCAAATACACTGTAACACCCACCTCGCCCATGGCCATAATCCACTGTTTGCTGAATGATAGGTGCTTTAGGAACTGGTGGAATAACTGGAGAAAGGGACACTGGTACAGCTGATGGAATGGAGGTGTGGACGGCAGGTACTTTCACAGGCGAGGAGACAGGTGGAGGCATCATTGACTCCTGTTTACACAACTCGTACTCCATATTTGCACCTTTATCCTCATTTGTGTCCCACAGTCCATGGAAAGAGTCCTCATCCCAGCGCTCCTGTTCCACAGCAGAAGGTGATGGTTTTAAAGATTGACCATGACTTGGGGTTGTAGCTGGAGTAGAAACTGGAGCATGTGGCCTTGTCATAGGTGTAGTAGGCCTTGTCAGTGGGGCACTTGGTCTTGTCACAGGGGTGGGCTGTCTGAACAACACGGGAGGCTTTATAATAACAGCAGGAGAAGGTTTAATAGCTTGGGCTTCTACTGGTGCCTCTGAAGATAGCTGAGAAGAGACCTAGATGCAGAAAGCACTTTTAATGTAGATCTGTAAACTAACCTTCTCTCATCCTCAGTAAGTGCAATGGCAATCAGTAGTCAAATCATACACATTTTCTAGTACCTCCATCAAGGTGCTACAGGTAGGAGGACTATTTTTAAAAACTGGTGGCCTGATTTAATCTTGTGTTTGCTCACTATATGAAGGCTTAAACACTACTTATTTTCTTCTTCAAAATAACCTTACCAATTTTAGCTCCAGTAGGCCTATCTCAGCTCAAATGTGTCTACTGTTTTACTCCCAAGGACTCCTGCTGTCTGCAAAAATTCCTGCTGTCTGTGTGACGGCTGAAAATATGAAAGTAGGGCAGCTTGGTGAGATGCAAAGGGACTGATAAGGCCAGTTTCTTTGTGGAAACCACTGGAAAAATTCACAGATAGCAGAAATACCTGGAAAATCCTTAATAAAATCATTATCAGAAGAACATAAGAAAATGGAAGGTCTTGCCTAGTGGAAAACCAAACCAAACCAAATCCTTCATGAACCAAACATCCAAAAGAAACCCCACACGTTACAAGAGTTTTCAGCATCACAGCAGATACCAAGTTACAGACAGCCTTATTGGCAACATGCAACAAAAACTACAGAATGGTTGTAGATACAAAGTTGAGGTCTGTAATAACAGCTCAAAGTCACAGCAGAAAAATCTGGAGGCAGGAATTCCAAGAAAGACAGAAGTTGTTCAAAAACCTCTAGGCAGAAGAGTGAAGTAGTCTGAGACACAAAATATCAAAATTGAGTAAAGTAACTTCCTAAAGGCAGCAACATACCTGCAGTTCTTGGTAGCAAATCAATTCCATTATTTTACTTTACAGACACTGTAAACAAGGAAGAGGTCACCTAGGCAAAAAAAAGACCTTGCAGTGCCTCATTCACTGCATAACACTTCTCTGGACAGAGGGACAAAAAAAGCTTGGCCTGGCTAAATGTCAGACCCAGAAGACCTTATGGCTGAGCTTATTGGTACAAGTAACTTCGGGGTTAAGATGTGAGGAAGAATAAAGACTGTGCATCAACTCAGGTATCTCCTCCAATACACATCTAACAAAACTGTTTACTTGTTCTAGGAAGGATTTAAAAACCTGAGTTAGCATGACTGCAGAAGTTCAGCTGATTTCTGAATTACCAAAAAACCCAAATATAAGCATCTGAGAAGAGTTCCCAGAACTACACAGGAAATTAAGCAGTAGAGGAGTAGCTGCATCACAACAGGATAGAGGTACACAAACATGAGTTTTCATGCACCTTATGATATTCTAGGAGGTAATAAGAATTCCCAATAAAAACAGCAAACAGAAGGCTAATGTCCATGCTACACTGAAATATCTCAACTTCTGATTGACGTATCCTCAAATTTTTCCAACTTCAAAGAGGAGACAGCTCCTAAAGTAGGAAAAACAGTGCAGATTGAAAGAACTTAAGCAAGGAAAAGCAGGGTCTTCTTGTGAACCTTACATTCCTGTTTTGGAAGAGCTCACCTCTTTTCGCACATTATTCCACAGCAATCTAGACTGTTGAACCTCATGTGCTACCATCCCCGAGGGGTCATATGCAGAAGACAGGTGGACTGACTGAGCAGAAAAAGCTTTGGAAAATTTTAAGAAACTAAGAAGTTGTTTTGCCTCAACAGAAGAGAGCTGAGGTTGTAAGGACTGCTGGGGAGGCATTCCACAGAGAAATTTGACCATCAGTGCGTAGAACTGGTTCAACATACAA
Organism: Oreocharis arfaki; assembly: GCA_013398015.1. Taxonomy (NCBI): domain Eukaryota; kingdom Metazoa; phylum Chordata; class Aves; order Passeriformes; family Paramythiidae; genus Oreocharis; species Oreocharis arfaki. The sequence goes on along the minus strand of VZRR01005022.1, from coordinate 1,443,961 downwards.
ACAAATAGTAATTAGTACCAACATGTTATCAATGTAAGATGAATTTACCTGAAAGGCACCTGGTCTTGTGTTTGTGTTCTGTGATCTTGGAGAGTCCTGGGTGGAAATGTCAGGTTTAAACTCCTTCAACTTCTGTAGCTGTTCTTTTTGCTCTCTGCACATGCATCACAAGAAAGTGTTATCAGTCTATAGCTTAAATGAAAAATTAAAGAAATCAGTGCTCATGGTGAAAATACGCATTACACTAGCATCAGAGGCCAAGCCAAAAGAAGAAAAGGACACAGCAGGCTTTACATGGGCAATGCTGGGATTCAGAAATCCCTGTTTCACATCCACCTAACCATGGAGACATTTAGTGTATTAGCTGCACGGTTTTTGATCACAAGTTTCCTGAGATATGCAGTTATGCTTTCGTGCTTCGCCAGAACCACTTCATTTGAACAGTAGAGAGCAAAGCTGGATTTTTAGCTTCTGTCAACACCTTTTGCAAACAAAAAACCCCTTGGAAATGCACACATAAGTGCTCTCACTTACTTGCTCTGGTTAATGTGCTAACAGGATTGAGGCAAACAAAGCACAAGAGATTCCAATATATAAAAACCAAACAGTGAGTCTAACTTTTGCTTCTTTGGTTTATACATCAAAATGCTATTTAATATACAACCAATACATAGTCTACAGAGCAGAGACCAGGTTCAGCTGTGAGTACTACAATCACTGGATTAAAGATCTAGTGAATATGATTTCCTTTTCCTTCAGTTTTTGTGAGCATTTTTTAATCTAGGTTTTTCAATTGCTAATTACTCTGTGTAAGCAAGCATGGGACCCCTCTGCAACAAGACATGATAGAAACCACCCTAACTAGTAATGCATCTGTTCAGTGCTCAGCAGAAGAGGAACTTGGTTCAAAGAAAAGAATCTTCAGTGGTTTTTAAGTACAAAGAGTAAACTGAGCACCACACTAGATCACAAATACAGAACAGTCTGCAGCTGAGAGTATGCTGTTTTACATACAATAAAAGCAAAGCCAGAACAAGGCTTTACTTTCAGAGATGAAAGCAGTTATGTACCACACTACTGGTATAACTCTTGGCTCAAAAAATCCCCATAAAAATTAATAAGTAATCTCCATAAAGTTGTTCCTACCGTTCAGACTTAGATCACCTGCCTATAAGAACCTAATGAGAAGTACCAGAGTAACTAATCTTAAGATTATCCTCATATTCTACTAAAAATCATGTTTGTATTTCCCCTTATTATAGGCTTAGAAAGATTATATGGAACTCCTTTTTACATAAAACACTTAAGTGCCTACGTAATATATTTCAGCCCTAAAAAATAATCCACTCTTGTAGGGATTCCCAAACTACAGTCCTTAGCCTAAAACCATAGACTTGAAGCTAGTCACAACAAAACAGCAAAACATATGCCTGGTAACTGAGGCAATGGGAAAGTCAGGAAGCTGAAAATAATCCATTACTCCAAACTTTAGGCAAATACTAATTTATAACATGGATTTCACAGTTACTAACACTGTTGAATTAATCTAATTGCAGTGAATGATTAAATTGTTCAGAATAATATTTCTCCCTTTAAAAAAAAAAAAAAAATTCTTGCATTTTGGCATGCAACTAAGACCTTCCATATGGGACATGCTCAGCAATCTTACGAGTATGAGAACAAAACAACCTGAAAGCTGAAAAGTGCAAAACATCTCTACCATGAAATGGTTTAGGTTGGAAGGGATGTCAAAAATCATCTAGTTCCAACCCCCCTTTCACTAGATTAGGTTGTTCAAAGCCTCACACAGCCCAGTCTCTTCTATTACTAATTTCATAATAAAGACTTATTAAAGCCTTAGGAAGTCTAGTAGCTGCTTTCTAAAAATGTGGTCTTGATGAACTCTTGCATTCATATCCTCCTAACTGTTATATCATTCCTTTTATGCTGACTCCCAGAGCTTAATATCAACCAAATTTGACAAATTGGTTCACTGTCAATAATGCGTTTCAAATGAGGAAGCACTGTGAAACAAACAAACAAAGAAAAAAACACCTACGTTTTAACTAAAAAGTGAGCAATATCCAAAAAATCCAATAGGTCTTAAGAACCACATTAGTGTAGGTCTTCAGGAGTAAGTACTAAAAAGCAATTTTTTTTAAGCTCATCTGACACCACCAAAAAGACTGAAAAGCAATTATCCACAAATTAATTTGAGGATAACAAAAAGACTGGCCAGGTGATGGGACAGATCTCTTCCTGGAAAGTAACATACAGGGAATGCCATATTCATGGCAAAAGGGACAATTGTCTATTTAAGAAAAAAAGTCCATCTACAAAAGCTGTGATAAAGGTACTCCAAATAACTTGTTCCACATGAGCTCCGACTATCACGCTATGGGTGAAAGAAATGAAGCCAATACTGTGTTGATTCAAACTGATCCCACAGAATGGGATTCCTACTCCAAATCATAGAACCAGGCAACTCACCGAAGCATTTTGAGCTCCTGGGCAGCCTTCAGAATTATCTCATGCTGTCTTTGGCTTAGGACCATCACTCCTCCCAAGGACTGGTCAGAGTCCAGGTTTGAATCTGCTCCCAGCATATCAGAGGAATGTGAAGGTGGAGGAAGGGATGAATCTGAGTGGTCATCCAAAGACCGCAGTCTCTCTCCATCATCTGGATACCACCTGTCCGACAACCGTTCCCTCTCCCAGTCAGTCCTTTCAGGAAGGTAGTCTTGCTTCTCCCGCCATGTGTCATATCTCTCTGGATACTCTCGAATCCGAAGCTCTCCCCTGTCTCGGAGATCTCTGTCATAATGATCTCTGTTCCTATCGTCTCTCCACCTATCTTCACGATATCTGTCCAGAGGTGGAAGGGGTGGTAATGGTGGTAGAGGAGGGATATCCAGGTCACGATTCCCCATTTCTCTGTCATCCATAGGTCTCATGTCCCAGTCTCTATCCCATTCTCTGTCTAAATCTTGATCATAAATATCTGAGGATCTTCCAGCTCTATCTAGATCCCTCTCTAGTTCCCTTTCTCTTGGCCTTTTCCAGTCATCCCACCATGAATCTCGTCTGTCATGATCAGATGATAAAGGAGGTAACGGCGGTAGGGGAGATAACGGAGGCAGTGAATGGTGGGATTGCAACCTGTCATCTCTGTCATACGCATCTACAGAATCATCCTGATAATCAGAGTTGTGATCTCTCCAGTATTGTTCTCTTTCCCAGTCATCCAATTGCTCATGGTCCAAAGATGGGTCATCTTGACTATCTAAAGGAAATTCCTCCTGCATTGTATCATCTTCATGACCCCAAGAACCCCTAAATGTTTCATCTCGATGGTATGCAGGCAATTTGTCAGGGTCATCTCCTAGGTGAATGGGCTTACCCATACTGCCTGTTTCAGATCTTCCTGCTTCCCTCTCATGGCTATCACCCCTCCTGATGGGACACCTCTCCCGGCTACCTGCTCGCCTGCCCAGGTCCCTCTCGCGGCTACCTGCCCGCCTGATGGGGACCCTCTCCCGGCTACCTGCCCGCCTGACAGGGACCCTCTCACGGCTACCTGCCCGCCGCATGGGTTCCCTCTCGCGACTACCTGCCCTCCGCATGGGCTCCCTCTCTCGGCTACAGGCCCGTCTGACCGGGCCTCTCTCCCGGCTTCCTGCCTGTCCCCTGTCCCAGCTGCCTGTCCGTCCAGGTAGCTCTCTGTCTCGGTTAGAGAATACCCTCTCATGGCTATCTGACCGTCCACCCAGGCCCCTCTCTCGGTTGCCTGACTGTCCATCTGGCATTCTCTCCCTGCTGCCTGATCGTCTATCTGGCATCCTCTCCCTGCTGCCTGCTCTCCTGAACATTCCCCTGCCACGGATGGATGCCTGTCTAGCCTGCCCTCTGCCTCTGTATACATATCCTCTACCACGGCCATCGTCCATCCTGCCCATTCCCCGGCCATGGCCGTCATCCATCCTGCCCATTCCCCAACCACCGTCCATCCTTCCCATTCCCCGGCCACCATCCATCCTTCCCATCCCCCTGCCACGGCCCATTCCCCAGCCGCGGCCATCCCCCTGCCCTCTGCCACGACCCCTTCCTCTGCTTCCTGGTCCCTTTCCTCTATCTTCATGCATAAATGGCCCTTTTCCTCTGCTTTCCGGTCCAGGTAGGCCCTGGGTGCTATCTGAAGCAGTCAACTGGCCATCTGGTGAAGCCAAATCCTGATTTCCTGTTACAGGGGTTACTGTATTCTGGTTCTGAATAGGTGGGGTGGGTGCCTTGGGCTCTTCTACTTGCTGGTTGGGATCATGTGAACTCCATGTCCACTTCTTGGGAGGGTCTGAACTAGGTTCTTTGACTTCAGGTTTGGATGGTTCCTGTTGAGAGTCTGTCAGGTCCTCATTTGGCTCAATGGGACCTGCACTCTGTGTGTCAGGAGTAGGCTCTGTTCTGCTCACAGACTGCTGATCGCTAGCTGTGTCTGTAAAAGGCTCTTTACTTTCTGACTGTGAGTCTGTCTGTGCCTGCTGCTGCTGCTGCTGTCCCACATGAGGCCTGGGCCCCATCCACCGTGGACCGCTAGGTCGGGAACCGTGTCCGTGTGACGCATTTGTCGTATAAAATTGTCCTGCTGGTCCTCGTGGGATAGAGCCCCATCTACTTGAAGACTGTCCATCTGTATTCTGTCGGTCAAAACGTGACCGGTATCCTTCCGAGCGCTGGGAGTCAAAACGAGGTCCTCTCTGTCTTGAGCCTTCAAATTTGTCATATCCTCTTCCTCGAGGCCCATCAAATCTACAGATGACACAACATAAATTTCATTCGAATGAACATGTCATATTAAAATCCTATAGATTAATTTTACACAAAATAGAGAACTCATGTCTAAAATCAAGTTGCTTGCTTGTTTGGGATTCACAGTTGTACGTCACTGGATGAGTCAGGAAGGCCAAAGCATGGCTGAAGCTGAACCTTGCAAAGGATGCAAAGAGTTCCAAGAAGGGCTTCTATAGGTACGTCAGCCAGAAGAGAAGGGCCAAAGAAAGTGTACCCCTCAGACAAACACAACTGGCAAACTGGTAATGATGCATCAGGAAAGACTCAGACACTCAACAACTTTTTTGCCTCAGTCTTCACTGACTATGCCTCTTGAGTGGACGTACTGCAAGACAGGGACTACGGGTGCAAAGTCACTCCCACGGATAAGAGGAAAATCAGGTTCCTGATAACCTGAAGAACTTGAATATATGTAAGTCTATGGGACCTGATGAGATACATCCCAGAATACTCAGGGAATTTGCTACCATACTTGCCAGGCCACTCTCCACGATATCTGGAAAACAGTGGCAGTCAGGTGAAGCACCTGGAGACTGGGAAAAGGAAAACACTGCACTCATTTTAAAAATGGGTAAAAAGAAGGACCCTGGAAACTACTGACCTGTGAGTCTCACCTCTGTGCCTGGCAAGATCATCCCAGAAGCTATACTATGGCACATGGAGGACAGGGATGTCATTGGAGACAACCAGCATGGCTTCATCAAGGGCAAGTCCTGCCTGACCAACCCAGTGGCCTTCTATGGTGGAGTGACTAGTGGATAAAGGAAGAGCTATGGATGTCATCGCTCTGGACTTCTTTAAGGCCTTTGACATGGACCCCCACAACATCTTTCATTCTAAATTGGTGAGATATGGATTTGATGGATGGGAGTATCTGGTGGATGAGGAATTGGCTGGATGGTCACATCTAGAGGGTAGTGGACAATGGCTCAATGTCCCGATGGGGATCAGTGACAAGTGGTGTCCCTCACATGACTGGGATGAGCACTGTTTCATATCTTCATCAACGACATACGAGTGCACCTTCAGCAAGTTTGCAGATGACACCAAGCTGAGTAGTGTGGGTGACATGCCTGATGAACAGGATGCCATCTAGAAGGACCTGGAAAAGTTCAAGAAGTAGGCCCATGGGAACCTCATGTGGCCAAGTACAAAGTCCTGCACCTGGGTCAGGGCAACCCCTGGTTTCACCACAGGCTGGGCGATGATGAGATCGAGAGCAGCCCTGCCAAGAAGGACTTGGGGGTGCTGGTGGATGAAAAGCTGCACATGAACCAAAAATGTCTGCTCACAGCCCAGAAAGACAACCGCATCCTGTGCCTATCATTGCTGAACTCCAAACCAACACACATAAAAGATGTGCACTAGCAAGTCATGAAAACAGTCTGTTCAGAACTGTACATCCAACAAATCCCCAGGAACAGAAACAACACTTTTTAAAAACTATCAGGAGGTAGAAAATGATTCATTTATATAAAGCTCATGTACACTGTCAGCAATCCACAAATTATTATTCAACACTGATCACTTCGGAAGCAAAGAGAAGGGAAATAACCATGAAGATACTATTGTAAAGTCTAGCAGAGTATGCAAGGATAGAAACAATTGAACAGAACACCACTGTCCTTCGATTCAGCGGACATCACACCAACCCATCGCGAACTAATGATCAGACACAACAGATGTTGTTTTTGCAACCTGATATCATGTACTGAAGAAAAACATTCAAAAAACAAGATCTTAGATTAAATAGCAGGTATAAAAAAATAGATAAATAGCAGGTATAAAATCAGCAAAGACAGATGAAATATTTACAACAGCTTTCCTATTTTCAAAGAAGGAGCATTATGTGTCTGGGAATGAAAAGGGGGCAGCATCCCCAGGTACCTTACAAAAAAAAAAAAAAATCTAGTCTAGACTATGCTCAGGTGAAAGACATCTATATATCCTTGCTTTAAAAATACGAATACAGAGAGCATGGTGTATATATATTAAAAATAAAACCTCCACTGAACAAGTACACACTTCACACAACCTCAAAAAGATCTGAGAATATGATATATGTTTCATTTCTTAATAAATCACTGAAAATTTTGTAGCCTGGAACACCTATAAATCAACAAAAACATTCTTACCTAGGGCCTCTAGGGCCTTCAAAACGCGCTGATCTGGGAGGATCTGGAAGCAATCCACCTGACCTCACTGGTTTATCCTGCACAATAGGTGTGTGTGTTGAAGACACTGCAGAAGTGCCTTTCAGGTCCCCACACTGCTGTTCAGATGAAATAGATAGAGTTTGTTTACTAAGATGAACTTGAGACTTTCCATGGTCTGATGAGCCAAAGGATGAACCTACTTGAGAATGATAAGGTGAATAGCTAGTTGAACTAGCTATTTTTGATGCATAGGTACCAGGAGTGGGAAGGAGAGCTGGCCTTGGTGTTTCAGTAGCTTGACTGCTTTGAGAATTGGATCCTGAAGGCACAGAGGAATTGGATAACTGAGAAACAGAAGAGAGAGGCGGGGGGGCCAGTGGAGGTGTAGTTGAAGGTAAAGTTGGAGGCATAATAGGAATGCCACCTTGACCAGTTTGGGAATATGGAATAAATGGAGGTGGCAGTGAAACATTTCCGGGATATTGATTCTTCAGATTTTGGAGTGAGGTCACTTTTTCCTGCAGATGGGACTGAGTGACCTTCATCTGTTCATCCCATGCTTTCCACTGTTTCTCATACTCCTGAAGCTGGTCTTTGTGAGGGTAGGTTTGAAGCTGATGCTGCCACTGCTGGTTCATTGATCGCTCCCAATCTTTATGAAGCTGCTGGAACTGTTTTTGCTGTGCCTCATAATGTCGCAGCTGCATGTCCACTGACATTGTCTGCAACGAGATGACAAGAATAAGTTCAAAATACCTTAGACAGTCAGTTACTCTCAAAGCCACGTATTTCAGTATCACTTGTAATATCACAACTTCTGATGACTTGGCTGCAAGCTTGAGGAAGAACTACACTGAAACAAAAGCAAAAACCAACAGTGACATCTCAAGCCATTGTGAAAATTTTCACATTTTATGACTATATACTATATCTATGTATAGGAGACTTCAACAGGACAGCTGAAGAAACCTATAAACTATATCATTACTGGATCCTAACAACGGCTAAAGCCCAAATCAATCTTCATATGTATACACTATGTGACTTCTCAAGGTTTCAGGTTTTGCTATTAACCTGCTCAGAATTGCCTCAGCTGTATGCAATTATTTTTCTCTAAGCCTTTGACAAATCTTCTTATTTGCACAACAAAGCTGCTTTCAAGAAGTTCCGTCTTTCATTATATGTGGATATCGTAATATTCATGGCTTGATCTTGCCTGAGATTTTTAAGGTTTACATGAAGAGATTTTTTTTTTTAAAAAGGCAGACAGCCCAAGCTACAAAGAAATGCTTAATGTACGAACTCTACCAACCCAGTAAAAGCTGACTCAACTCTCTAATACAGTAATCAACTTCCACTTAAAAGCTTAAAGATTACAACGATGGTTGCAACTGATTATTTGAGTTAAAAATAATGTGAGATAGTGATTCTCTTAATTACATTTACTGCCTATTTCTGGCATTTATATTTATCATTGTACATATCTATTCTTCTAAAAAAGAGCAGCTTCCAAATTACTCTGTGCAATCATCTGTTTACCTGACCTTTCTGAATTGTTTCTCCAGTAGCAAAACATTCAAAGCTGAGTAAATTCAATATTGTGTTCAGCTTTGCTCCTGTATCACCCAGGTACATCTGAAAAATCTTATGAGAAGTGTAAAGTCTAGTATTTCTCATCCTACTGAAGCTTCATCGCCATCTGTCAATGCTTTTTTCGTTCTGAAGTTGAGTGACAGTAGGGAAAGTGGATATAAACTTCTACCCAAGCAAGAAAAGCAGCTAGACAAATGAGCCAACTATCACAAATTATTCAACTAGGTATTTTTCAGCAGACTATGAGTGCTGGGTCACCCAGGATGCATATCAAACACCACCTCCTTAGTGTCTCACCTCTAAGTGTGGAGGCTGTTGCATGATCTGTTGATACTGCTGTACTATCTGCTGCAGCTGGGCATGCTTCTGCATTATTCTCTGATATTGAAATCCAACCCGGTGATGGGGGTGCTGCTGCCATTGAGCTGCTGCCGCTTGCAATTGCTGCAATCTCAAATCCTCCTCAGGGTCATCAGGAGGTTCAATATTGAGCTACAGAGAAAGGCAAATACTATAAATAAAGTTGCTTCTGTCAGAAAAAAAATACACTTGGTCACTACACATTTTACAGGAACTTTCTCATTCTTCCTTACTTTATCACTCTATTTCAGTGTTCTGGCCACCTACAGCTTCTGGAAGGCTGATTTTTATCTCATCTTTTCCTAATGTGAACACATCTTTTCTTAATGTGAACAGTCTAATCTAAAGGTTAGGCTGATGACAATTAGGTTATTCATACATAAAGAAATTACCTACAAGAAAGAGATTAATTAAAATCTGTTATCTGTTGCTCACAACAAATGTAATGAGAAACAGTGGTTTTCATGATGAGGTAAAGTAACTCCAAGTGCATTATTTTTGCCACTTTGTAGGAACCTGCATGCTGTAAGTTAAAGTGGAGCACCTACTGCAGGGTAATGGACTACCCTACAGTAATCTGTTCAAACATCGATCATGACCTCCATCTAATATACTGTAACTGTTACTGAGCATGCTGCCAAAAAAACCTCTGTGCAAAATTCTTGGCTTTTAGACCAACTTTAACACACAGAGAGAAGGGGAGCCAGAACTCACAAACTGCCAGAGAGAAATTAAGAAATAGTTTCTTAAACACAGCATTCCCCAACTACTGAGTACCTGATTTTGCACTTCAATATCATGAGGTGTTCTCACACACAAAGATGACAACATCGTGGAAGGTGCGGGGGAGTCAGCTCAGACTTGCCTGGTACACGTGTGAATATGTAATCCTATATACAAGAAGTGTATTTTCCAATTGGTGCAGCTTTAGCAAATGTTCTTTTTCAAGAGTGTTTCACAACATTTAGTTATTGTTACAAAGTATACATGAGCATTAGATGGCATTAATTTTCCTGAGGTTTTGGCTTGTCTAGGACACAAATGGAGTGGCATCACTTTCCAAAGCCTACCTGAGTTTCAGTGGATGTAAGAGAAGACTCATCTTCTTTGGATGCTGGAGGCAGGGATTCATTAAGAGGAGGAGGTTCAGACTGCTGAGTTGAAGCACTCATTTTCCCTTCTTCAGACTTTGCTCTCTGCTCATCCTTCACTGCTGGACTTTTCATCTGCTGCTGTCCCTGAGCATGGGCTTTTGCCCTTTGCTGCAGGCTAAGCAGGTGCTGCTGGTACCAGTATTGCTGCTGCTCCTGTAATAGACGTAAATTTACTAAAATAGTTTTCACAAGAAAAACAATAGAAAATAATTAATGACAGTCAAGAGAATCATTCTGCAGAAAAGTTTTTAAAACTGTTTTGAGGAAAAACGCACTTCTTCAGCAACAGTATTATAATGGATATCAGAAGATCAAATCAAAATTCAAAAACCACTATGTGATGCACAGAACTCACAGCACGATTTACTTTTTACCCCAACAAGCTTACTATTCTATAACTATAGCAAACCGTACTAACAAAAATCTGGAGCACAGGCAATAATAAGCAAAATCACTACACATGCTCTAAGTACCATATTCATTGTTTTTAGAGCTTTTTATATCTAAGAACCACAAGTACTTTTTATGAGACTGATGTAGATAAAATGAATGGAAGATTGCAGATAGGCGTAAGTGAGCAGTAAAGAGTAAAAGGAGGAAATGTACAGAAGAGATGAAGAGGATGAACAGAGAACACAGACATCAAGTAGACTGAAAATGATGGCTGAGAAATTGTGGTGAAGATGTTTGAAGAAAGCTATGGAAAGTAAGAAGAACAATCAGAACCAGTATATAGTGAGGATTATGTATCATCTGAATTCTCATTAATCCTGATTCATTCAATAGCTTAAGAGGGAAGTGGATATGGTTGCACCAAAAAAACCATCCATTTAAGAAATAATAAGCTTTCAGTTTTAAATATTTCAGGGTAGAATTAAGAGTACTCAAGGCAGATAACAGAAGCTTCAAAAAGTAAGCTGCCACTAACATAAAGAACAAAAGACTAAAGATAAGTATCTCAACACTTAAGTAGCAGTGTCTTGAAGTGACCTGAATAAGAAACCAACAGTTCTGTATCTCTTCCAACATGAGAAATATCAGGCATCAAAATGAATAGAAAGACATATATGGGAGGGTGCTCTTCACCTGACATGGCCTTGTGCCACCGAAGTCCCTGCTAGAGACCTCTCCGGTGGCTAAAATTTTGTGGATTCAAGACACAGCTCATAAAAATCTACATATTTTAAAGATAAATACACCATTTACAGCTAAGACAGCTCCTGTATCTCAGGAAAGTATTGATATACCCTTGATTTTTAAGTTGTTCTCTTAGCATCTGCTTTTAGTCGCTGTCAAAGACAGAATGATAAAATACTGTACTATTTGGTCTAATCTAGTGCAACCATTCTTGTGCTCTCAACTCCATCGCCTCTGAGAATCTGCGACTGATCTCCATCTTCTAAACCTTCTGTTCTTCCTTTCCATCCAACCATGCACAGTTAAGAAAACACACCTATATAAAGCCCAGTCAGAAACAGAAAAGAATCCAAAAGATGCAGGCATTTTAAAATAAAAATGTGACAACATCAAAGCAGTAAGTGCTGTCTGATGAGATTTCTCAAAAGTGAATCACTCTGCCCATTACATGAAGAGATAAAAAAAGTGTAACTTTTCACCAGAAACCTACCTCATGCTCAGATCAAGAATGTTGTTTTCTCTTGCCAGCAAACACAAACATGGAGCTGTATTTTTTAAAAAATACTTTTGTAACTTGGAAATGAGGTCAGTGAAACGAGAGACTATGCTTCACAGACCTTAAATTGATCGGGCAATTATTCCTGCCACGAATCTTTTTTAACAAGAATATGTCTCGGAAGAGCTGCCATAGTTTTGGGTGGAAGATGTGCATTTACACGGCAGCATGGACTCCGTCAGAAACCTTCAACAACATGCTGAAATAAGGGCAACTCAAGGGAGGAGCATACTTTCCCAGCTATACAAAACCTGATTGAATTATCCATCTCAAAAAGCACTACAAGGTGATTTGCCATTATGGTGCTAGATGCTATGATGGGTGACCACACGTTCTACTGCCACAAAATTGTTGTCTCCACAGATCCATTTTGTTTCCTCCTCATTCCACCAGCTGGACAAAGGCCTAGAACTCATAATATGACATGGGCTTCCCAGAGCTATGATAATATTATTACCTATTATTTTCAGAGGATTAGTCAGTGACATCTATTACTGCGCTATCTGAAAAGCATGAGAAAAGCAGAAAGGTAGATTTTTACAACTTAGTTGGAGCAAAACAGAAGTGCTAATGTAGAAAATTTTTCACGATGAAGAGTTATTTGAGTTCTTACTTCCTCACAATGACTTGTCATTCAACTGGACTTGACATTCTTCAAGTCCAATTATAATCCTTAAGCCCAAGGAAAACACCAAGCATCAGCATAGGCCTTTTTCCATCTTTGGCTGACCAAGAGACCCTGTTGCATTTTACAGGAACACTGAAACCAGCACTATCAGCTCCTGACCACAGGACATACCACCAAACATGTTAATGTAAAGTCCACACCAGAAGACTATTCCAAAGTTAATATAGGTGACCCTAGGCCACCAGATAATACCTATTTTGGAGGACACTAGGTCCTTTCTGGGTGAAGATTGCAGAAGAATGGTTTAGCATCCTCCATAAAACAAAGGGGCTGTTTAAAAAGTGCAGCAGTGTGCTAAATGGTGAGGTGGTAAAGCTAAGGTAGCTTTAACAGACGTAGATAAATGCATATTTATGGGTACAGATGTACCTACACATACTTGGAGTAGGAAGCGCATTGCCAGCAGGTCGAGGGAGGTGATCCTGCCTCTCTACTCAGCCCTAGTGAGGCCACATCTGGAGTGTTGTGTCCAGTCCTGGGCTCCTTAGTACAAGAGAGACTTAGAACTCCTGGAACAAGTCCAGTGGAGGGCCAAGAGACTGGAGCATCTCTCTCTAATAAGGACAGGCTGAGGGAGCTGGGCCTGTTCAGCCTTGAGAAGAAACAACTGAAAGGGGACCTCATCAATGCATACAAGTATCTGAAGGAAGTGTGCCAAGAGAAAGGATCCAGGCTCTTCTTGGTGATGCCAAGGAACAGGGTAAGGGCCAATGGGAAGAAACTGATGCACAGGAAGTTCCACCAGAATACGAGAAAGAACTTTTTTACCATGCAGGAGACTGAGCACTGTAGCAGGCTGCCCAGAGAGACTGGGAAGTCTCCCTCACTGAAGATATTCAAGAACTGTTTGGAATACAACACTGTGCCATGTGCTCTGGGATGACCCTGCTTGAGCAGGGAGGTTGAACCAGATGACCCACTGTGGTCCCTTCCAACCTTACCCATTCTGTGATATTGGAAATGAACAGCAGCATACATTACCCAAGTATCAGATGGAACATTAAGGAAATACCAGAGTTATTTTAACTGGACTTGACAAGAATCCAGCAACTCAATCCAACTACTGATATACCTATGGAAGAAACCACGCTAAACTCATGATACTGTCAAGGCAAAGAACAGTATCTTAGACAGGGAAGGAAAATAGTAAAACACCAACTCATGGCAAATTGCATAATATTTTCTGAGTTAAGAGAAAAACACTGATGTATTTGTCTGCAGCCACTGTTACTGTGGGATGAGAACAGAAAGAATTGCTTTCAATCACCAGTTTAAACAACGGCTTAATAGGATACTACAAACGACAAATTAATGTTTCTTTACTCAGCTTTTCAGACTACTAACACGAGAGCATCACTACACTTAGCTTTTCCTATTCCTATTGTGTAAGAACATGTTACTCCAAATCCTGTCTCATTTTACAGCCTAAGATAATCAAAATTGTATCAATCTGTTATAACAAACTTATGACCAGAAAAGTATCATATTCCTTTTGAATTAACACTGAATTGTGAATGAGAGCAAGCAAACTACCCAAGACAGAAGCTTGGATACACACTCATAAACCAGACAATGTAAACTTCAACAGTATTCTGCTGCTTCCATGTGCGCACCACAATAATGCATTACTTGCAACTCTTCTGGAGAGTGTTTGCTGTTTTATTACTGAGCTCAATAATTTAAGAAGTCAGCAAGCTGCCTCAGTACCAAATTAACACCACTTTCTACATGCGACTTTTTGAGGTTTTGGTTTTGTCATTAAAAAATTAAGTCTTGTTGTCATCGCTGTAAAAGATTAATTAGTACTGTGCAAAACCTTCATAAAATTTAGTGAAATGAACTGAAAGCACTACTTTGCCAGACAGTAATTAGCTATATGGTACAAATACAAAAAATGAAATTTACATAGATACAATTAAAAAGATGTCCCAGCAATTAGCAAATTCAAAGTGTCAGCGACATCAATATGATAGAATAGGATCTTGGCAAACCTAGCTTCAAATCAGAAGCCTAAGATCAATTTGCCAAAAACATAGATTTGAAGAAAGAAATTTTAAAGCATGCACTTCAATTTTGTTCTTTAAGGTGGATCTCAATAAGATAACTCTAAACCCATGCAAAAGCCTCAGTGAATCTGCCTGACCCATGTACACAGCTGAGGGCCTCAACACACGTGCCTCGCTGTGCATGCTTAACCTTAAGCCTGGATTGTCCCTGACAATGCAGATGAATGGTCCCATCAAGTTCACTGGGACTGGCCTCATTTAGGGAGTGAAGCATGCAAACATTCTGCAGGTGTTTTGGCCCTAGCACACACATAAAAAAACCACAACAATAATAATTTCTCACCTCAAGGCATTTCAGAACACTTCCCTCCAATGCCCTATGCAGTTTCATAGTGAAAGATCAAGCACATGTAGCACAAAATGCAGATGTAAGTCTAAGTAGAGAGCAAGTATGTAATACAACAGAAACATTTTTGCAGCTTTAACTGTGTGCGATAAGATTAAAAGAGTCACAATTCTACACTGATCAGGCAGACAACTGCAACTCAACCCCTAAGAAAACTAAATAAAGAAATGATTGAAAACAAGTGACGCTCATCCTGCAATGTGCAACAAGCAGACGGGCTGCTGCATCTCCCAACGGGCCAGACAAAGCCAACAGAGGTTAAGTGCAGGTTGCCCACATGCTGTACTTTGGAACACATTCTCCAGAGACCAACACACGCTCAAGAAAATGAAAGTCAGCCAGAATTTACACTTCTCCCTAAACAATTTTTCTCGAGAAATGACAATTTGTTACATCCCTACCACCACCACTGCATAAACCAGCATTTATGAAGCTTCCCCTGAGCCGTGCCATTACCAGACTTCCACGGGTTGCGTTCAAATCCTTTCAATATTATGCAAATACAGTGTGTTTATTAACTGCCCTTACGCGGAGACCTTTGCAACACCCCATACCTGCCAGCGGCTCATCGCCACCGCTGCCCTGGAGACTGCCCGCTACCACCCGGGCCGCCTTACCTGGGGAGTCATGGTGGAGGGGTCCGGCTGCTCCGTGCCACCGCCCTCCTTGGCGGCACCTTGCGTGGCCTCCGGCTGGGCAGCGGCGGGCGGGGGCAAGGACGGCTGGGGCGGAGGGAAATGAGCCTGCGATTGCTTGACCGGGGGCGGGATGGAGGGGGCCAGGGCGGGCTGCGAAGGAGACGCCTGGGAGGAGAGCAGGTAGGGCTGCGGGTGTGCCATGTAGCCCTGGGCAGGAGGCGGCATGTAGGGCTGGGAGGCGGTG
>VZRR01005022.1:1300200-1427535 GCA_013398015.1 Oreocharis arfaki | reverse complement strand
CGGCGCACGGCGCCTGCGCAGGGAGGCCCCACCCCGCCGGGCAGTCGAGCGTGAGCGCCGCGCCAGAGCGCCCCGCTGAGCGGGTGGCAGCGCCGCCTAGCGGACAGCTGCCTCCAGCGCGGGGCGATGGCGGAGACGAGCCCGGAGCGGCACATCTCGCCCGCCCCGCCGGGGACAAGAGACGGGACGAGAGTGGACGGGGATAGGCGACAGAGGGGAGCCACTGCGGGCCCGGTGCGGGAGCCTCCGCTGTGTGTAGCGGTGCCGCCAGCCGCTCTGCAAGCTAGGCTGTGTATGGCGGGCCCGGCGCTCCGCGGGCCGTCGTGTCCCTTGGGGCGGCGGCGTCGGTGCCCTCGGCTACCCCGGGGCGGCCGTGTCCCCGTGCCTGCCCGCCGCACCCGGCAGCGGCCGTGACCCACAGGCGGTCTCGCCGTGCTTCTGCAGCCCCGTGCAGCCACGGCAAACACGGTGCCGGTGACCGGACGAGCGATGGCAGAACTGATAAACTGTAGAGATTGAAAGGTGACATAAGCGCTGCCACAGGTCCCGGTGAGCCTGGCCCCGGGAAAGGCGCACAAAGGCAAAGCAGTTCTGCAGCCCCTGCGTGAGGACGGGAGTCCTGCGAGATGATCCAGCCCCTCTGATCCATCCCCAGAATGCCATGAACGATCGTGTTTTCAGGGAATATGCTGGTGATTAACCTGAGATACGAAAACGGAACAGTGGACATATAAAATTGCTTCATCCACTACAGAAGCGACTGTATCGAGGGAAAGGAAATATTTTTTTTCTTGTTTCTCTCTTCCCACACTGAAGCGTGGGGAGAGAGAAACACACAAATGTAAACATACAAATATGTTCTATAGTCAGTTAGCAATGATTTATACCAAGTGCTGTACTCCCATCGTAGGGAAGAAGTGTGCATGTCTGTGTGAATTCTAGTAGCTACGCAGAGAAGCCTGGTGGCTACTGTGGTGTGCCACTGCTTGGTCTCCTTTACAAGCAGAGAAAACCTGAGCAATTTTTGTCATGTTCAATCCCTAGTTCATGCCTGTTGAATCAAGGATCTCTGGCCAGTGGAGAAAGGCAGGTGTGGAGGAAATGTCCTAAGACTTTTCAGGCAAGAGAAGTATCAAGAAAACCACATCGTTAGGTAGCGAAAAAGCTTTGTCCTCTCTGGTTGAAAAGCTGGACTTTATGTTCATTTGTTGTTAAATTTCAGGAAATCCACAGAGAAGATGCACCACGAATCTTCAGGAAAACATTCAACTGTGAATTCAACTGAGATGCAAACCTTCAAGAAAACTATCTTAATTTACTACTTATAGAACTGCCTTTTCTCTTCTTTAGTATTCTGTCTTTTCATTTAGAGGCAATTATTGATCCTTTTCTATCTAGGATGGTCTGTTTAGATTTCTCTTGCAGTGAATATGACTTTCAGATAGCATTTGTATTTTTAGCCCCCATCTACTGATCATTGTACTGGTACTTAGCACTTATATACCTGAGTTCTATGGGCCAGTTTACTCACTAAGATTTTGGAAGTCTGTTCTTCTCAAATAGGGAATTCCTGTTGCAAACATCCTTTAATTTATCCTCCTGATTTATTCACTCTATGTGAGTTCTACTGTGATCAGTTTACTCACAGTTATTTCCTGCAGGCAGGTCTCTCTCACTATTTTTGCTGTTTGTTGTGGTTACTCAACATTGCTAAGAGACTTGTTACTTCCCTTATGAGGGAATACATGTACTTAAACACTTTCAGGAGCATTCGTTTTCCAGCCTACATTGTGGAAGCCAAAATGTAACTTCCAAATAACTTGACAGTTGCTGTTTCGATATTCAAATCTGGTTTGGGTTGCAGTACAGTTGACTCCCACCAGACAAGATACACTGGCTTTACCCAACGTTACCTTGTCCTAAAGCAACCCTGTTGAGTTCACATTATGCCCTCTTATTCTTTTATTCAGAATACGTTATTTTTATTGTTTTCTTCTATTCAGTCTCTAACATTAAAAGGTGCCATCAGGTTGGTTTGGGTAATTTTTTTTTAAACAGCTCATGTGCTTCCTGCTTCTAAACACTATTATACCACATTTCAGTTATCCCTCAATTAACCAGTGTCATCTTGGATCAGCAACTTTAATTTCTTCATCTGGTAAGGCTGTAGTAATCTTAAACCTTCTGGTAGCTCCAGAAAGGAGTAGAAAATATTTTCTACCATTCTTTGCTATTCAGATTTTCTTTATGTGGTGCTCTTGAATATTCTCTGTCTTCTGAAGCTATAGAAACTGGCTACAGCAAGAGACAGGATGCTAGTGGGGAGGCTGAATTCTCTAGTTCCTAAGAAACATTGCAAGCATCTGATCTCTAACTCCTGTGCAGGTTTAAACCAACTGCCAGAGTTGAGTCAGGAGGGAATTTCTCTTCTGGTTTGGACTGACAGTTATGCACTTGTGGGAACACCAAAATATTCTAGCTTACCAAACTCTTTCCTGTGACAATGATCTTTCCTCCTCTGACACACTGTAAATTGGATCAGACACTGGGATGCCATTGTGTGCATGGAGTAAATATTTTCCTCTGAGCCAAGTGTTTGGTACACGGGTTCCCTGGCACTGTAGGAGAAGCAGATGATCATTCAGGTGGTCCTCTCCTGTCCTATTTATCTTCTGACCAGGCTCTTCGAGTTAATAGCCAAGTTTTTTGTCTTACCAATTATAGTCAATTCATGAAAATTTCCTGATGTGTTTGCTCACTGCCAACACTTTCTTCTGCTCATCCTCCAACCCTCCTAACACATCTTTAGCAATTGCCTTATACCTATTCCAGATTCCTCCTCCTTTTACTAAAACAAGGCAGAGTAAAAGGAATAAAAGATTTCAGTAAATGAGCACATTTACTTTGATTCCACAGTTCATGCTAAATACATATATTTTCATGAAGTCCTTGCAACAGGCATTCTGCTGCCAGGTATTTGTTCCCCAAATTCATCAGGGTGCTATGCCTTTGACCTCTTCTGTGCCAGAAAGACTTTTATAAAAAATAACCATAAGTGTCCATTCTTTTCTTCTTTCTTCTCCAGTCTCCTTCCATTTGGATCAATTCAAGTGAAGTTTTTTGCACTGGAACCATTCTAGTTAACTATTGACTCAAAGAAGTCTTTCAAAACTAGAATTATTCTGAAAATCAAGTTACAGAGATCTAATCCTACAACTGTTTCTCAGTCCTCACTTGACTAAACATGGGCTTCAAGTGTTCATGACAATACTTGATCATTAGCTTAAAGAAATGTGGATTGGATTGAGAGAACAGAACTAAGGATATTATCTTTCAATCGTACATAATATACACTAACTGTAAAATCTCTCCATTGTTGGCTACTTTCTTCCTGGTTGGAGGTGGAGAAAATGAACTTCTATTGTGATCGCCTGGAAAGGGCTAAGTTTTCAAAGTGTCAGTATGCTGTTATTTCAGGGATGTTTAACAGGTGAGCCTGCAGCAAGTGAAGACTGAGCATGAGAGATAGGTCTGATATGTTCCCAAAGTTCCCTGCAGTATCTGTGGGAGGCATGGTGCTAGCAAGAAAGCTACTAGGATGTCAGAGCATTTCCCAAGGACAGGAAATTATCTTCACTGCATGCTGTTCAGCATACAGACAGCCAACTTCAGCTATTATAGAATCGTTAGGGTTGGAAGAGACCTCTAAGGTCAAGTCCAACAATTAACACAGCACTGCCAAATCCACAACCAAACCATGCCTCTAAGCACCCACATCCATACTTTTCTTAACACTTTCCTAGGCAGCCTGTTAGCCTGTACAGTGATTCCACCACTTCCCTAGGCAGCCTGCTCCAATGCTTGACTACTCTTTCAGTGAAGAAATTCTTCCCAATATCCAATCTTCCCATGGCACAACTTGACATGTTCCTCTCATCCTGTCACCTGTTACCTGGGAGAAGAGACTGACGCCCACCTGGCTATACCCTCCTTTCTGGTGGTTGTAGAGTGATAAGGTCTCCCCTGAGCCTTCTTTTCTCCAGACTAAGCAACCCCAGTTCCCTCAGCTGCTCATCAGACTTCTGCTCCAGACCCTTCCACAGCTCCATTGCCCTTCTCTGGACACGCTACAGCACCTCAATGTCTTGTCTTGTAATGAGGGACCCAGAACTAAACACAGGACTCAAGGTACTACCTCACCAGCACCAAATACAGGGGGAGGATCGCTTCCCTAGTCCTGCTGGCCATACTATTGCTGATACAGGCAAGGATGATGTTGGCCTTTGTAGCCACCTCTGCAGCCAAACCAGTGTAAGGGACTACAGGATAAAGCTCTATTAAGGTTTGGAAATTTTTAAAGTTATACCAAGAATATAAATTTTCTTTCTTCTCCTGTACTAGACTTCCAGCATTTTGGCCAGGAAGTGTGCTTTGGCATGTTGGCTCCTGGTGACCCTCTCCCCACAACACAGCAGAGATCATAAGAGCAAATTATATTGCTAAAAATGAAGGAATAATGGAGGAGATATGAGAATGCAGAGTTACGGCTTTGAAATACTTTTCCCCCTGCATTTCTCCACGTGGGTTAACCATTTCTCTTCTTTCCCTCCTCTGACCACTTCCTTCCCTGCAGCAAATTCTAGAGGTTTCTGGAAGACTCTATCTGCAACCATTGTTCTTATTCCTCCACAATGACTGTACTCCCAGCCCACATTAATACCTTTGCCTGTTAGACACTTTCCTTCTTGTCCCTGATACATAACAAAACTGATAAGGCTTTGAGGAGCGTAGGACCCAAACAAACAGGAGCGAGAGACTTGTCCCGACCCGACCCTGCCCTGCCCTCCACCACTCTAAATGTAAGCAAAAGGACTGGGCTGCCACCTAACCAAGCACAGAAAGTCTGAGCAGGACACGTAACCAAATTTCATTCACAGTGCAGTTGAATAAAAGCCCATCAATTCTGAATTAAAATCTAGACTGCTGGTCCAGAGAAACCCACCAACTGGTGCACATCTCATGTCTTTTCTCCAGAACGCAGATTCTGATTTGAGTAAACAGGTGTGAGGGAGCTTCCCAGAGAAAAGGGGAAAAACAAGTTGAGGGTGTAGCAGTAAGAAACTTTTAAAATCTCTTGTGGTTTCATTCTCAGCCAGAGTTGCATCATCAATATTTAATTCAAAATGCTGAAATCACTTTTTCCAATGGTCTTGATGCAGAGCTAGGCACATTCTTGGTACTGCCATCCTCTGTTTCCCATACGCTTCTCCCAGCTGTAGATAATCAACCAAGGCAGAGGAAGGATGAATAAAAACAGGCTCTTCAAAATAGCTTTTTCTTAGAAAATCAAGGTTAAGAAGTCAGTTTGGTGTTATCCACAGTCCTACGAGCAGAGTTCCAACAAAAGAAGAAAGCAGGAGGGTTGGAATCAGAAGGACTCTTATCCTGGTTCGCAGTCCTGGAATTGATGGCTTGACTGGACAGGTTAGAATCGAGGAGCTCCGTAATCATCTGGCATCCTCTCAATATTGTATCTGAGAAAGAAGGACAACTTATGGAGATAACATACTCCACACTGCTCCCTTCCCCACTGCAGTGGTGCATTTACCCCCTCCTCCTCCTCAGGGCTGCACTACCATCTCAGGAATTCCTGCTAGGCCTTGGCCTTTGTGTAATGAGTTGGGGGGTGAAGCATCCCTTGACCATACCAGGAAGTCTTGCATGACTAAGGTGAGAACAGCACTGACTCTACTGGGAACTCATGTTGCCTGGTGAACGGTGTCATCCCCTGACAATCCTATCTAAGTCGTGGCCCGAGTGGAATGATGCCATTGTTATCAGAGTTTTGGAAACTCTAGTAGTTACCAATCTGGATTATGGCCAAGATGTAAAATTTATGCATGACTAAAAGCGATCATCTTGTGACCCTATAAGCAGAGGTCTTAAGTGAGGCCCTTAGAGCCTTCCTGGACTGCCATGGGCTGCACCAGCACCTCTCTCTGAGCAGAACACTTCTCAGTCTCAAGGCTGAGATACTTGAAGGACTGTCGCTCAAGCCTTGCTGTTGAGAAATTTGATGTTATTTCACTGAACCTGAGAGGAATTTTTAACTGGTACCTTCATACATTTACATATTGTCCTGGGGTGACTGTATGATACTGTCACCAAGACACATACATATGTCTTTGTGTCAGTGTGCATGCATGTGAATTGGGTGAAATACCCTTTACTGAGTATAGTGTGAATATTGCTTCTTGAAACTATAATTAAGCCACTGTCATAATTGTAGTAAACCCTACTGAATCACTTTATAAATGTTAAATCAGTCAATTATTAAGTGCTTCTAAAATTCAATTAAGGCAGAGACTGTTGACCAAGTCTGGGACTAAGATTGGATGCAGTAGCACCTGGACTCCATGAGGAGTTCGTAAAGCAAGGAGATCCTTACTGAACCTCGTGACTCAATGGGAGGGTCTTCCTTTGCACTCCTGGTCTCCATGCAAATCATTCTAAAATGATTCTAACTTGATTTTCCTTTCATCCATGTAGTAATAGAATGAACCTTGCCATTGAACTCTGTTAAGTCGCACTGCTACAAACTTATATTAAAAGCTGCTTTTGCTAGTGTACCTTTCTGCAAGGTGATTCTTCAAGTGGACTAAAGCACTCATTTGTGACACCCATGCAGCAACAGGCTTACAGGCAGGCTGAATAGCAAGAAGCTCTGTTGCATTCCTATCTGCAGCTCAGATCCCCAGGAAGAAAAATATTACTTTTGAAAGTAAAAAGTCTTCATAAAGTTGCTGTTATTCTTTACCTTAAACTCAGCAACCAGGCATCTCAAAAACTCACCATCTCCAGAGAAGGGAAAAAAACTGTGTTTTTGTAAGATCTGACTTAGGATTTAAGAGCAGATCGCCACAGAGAATGAAACTTTAGACATTCAACCTATAATCCACAGAATCATGTAGATTGGAAAAGACCTTCAAGATCACTGAGTCCAGCCTTAGACTGAATACCACCTTGTGAATTAGACCATGGCACTACGTGCCATGTACAGTTATTTCTTGAACAGCCCCATGGATGGTGACTCCATCACCACCCTTGATAGCCTGTTCCATAAGTTCATGGACACAGTGAATAAGGGGAAAAGGTGTTTTGAGACAAAAATCTTTTGAGCCACATTCTAAGTATAGATCAGTTAAAACTTCACATGTTTATAGCAGTCAAGCTCCTCATTTCCAACATGCTGCACTAGTACCCTGCTGCATTGGTTTGGTTTTTAACTAAGAAGGAAATTCAATCTCTCTGCTGAGGGTACACAAAGCTACCAAACAGAATATGGAACATGTATGGTTCCTTTCCTCAAGAACCTGTAGCAGCATTTGCCTGGTAGTTGTGCTGCTGCTGGTAAGCAAAACTGTTCTATGGAAACATTGGCCTTAAGGAAACGACTTCCCCAGGTAAAGACAAGTGAACACATAGGCTGCAATAAAAGTGGGTCTGTGACCAGTCTCTTCCATGCAGTAGCTGTACTTCAACTTATGTGTAAACACCAGGCCCTTTACTGCAGCCTGCACTACAGACAACAAGGGAGAGAAGTACATGGTGACAGAGTCCCTGTCAGACAAGGATTGCACTGGGCAGGGTTCCTTCCTGTCAGACGGCCCTTACCTGTGCCTGGAAATATACATTATAGGCACTCCAGGGATTTTTCGTATTCTCCGCTTGAGCTCTTTATCCACTGTGGCCACAATGTAACATTTGTGCTGCAAAAGAAGAAGGCAAATCAGATTTAACACCAGCGAACCCACAGAAAGGAGTCATGGCTGATCAAATGTTCCTATTCAGTGAGCTCACTGAACAAGGGAAGGCTAAGACTCCTTAGCCTTAGCAAGACATTACCAGGACTTGTACAGAATTCCACAGCAGACTAATAACATCCTTCTGCCCATCAAAATAGACTCAAGAAACCTATGAAAGTCTGTCCAGCCTTTCAAGCTGACAGCTTTCCCATCCTAAGTGCTTCTTGATGCTGTCCTATACAAGAATGCTCAGGGAAGATAACACGTTGCATCAAAAAGTTGTGCTAGGGACTGAAACTGCCCCTTGGTGAGCTTTTATAGTTACTTTGTGGGAAATTTAAGTCAGTCAGTAATTAGGAGAGTTCAGGAATTTTTAGTATGTTAGCACAGTACAGAAAATGTCAGAAAGGGAAATACCTGAGTGACCCTCTGCACCAAGCAGTCATCAGCATAGGTTCCTTTGTGCATACATGGCAAGCGTTCAAACCGAGGGTCCTTGGCAATTCTGTGGGGACATACAAAGCAGCATCACAGCAATCAGATCAGAAAGTACAATAGAACAGTATGGAGGAACAAGAACACCCCTTTCTGCGATATACAGAACATTGTTCTCAAAACAAGGGCTGAAGGGACAGAGTAAATGGTAGACAAAGGTCAACTGAAATGACCAGCAAAAAAATAATGCAATTTGTCTAGTTATTATAGGTTAAGTATTTCTTAGTACTGGTTTGTTGGATTCAAAATCTGTACAATGTTAGGCCATTGCAAAACAAAATAATCTGAAATAAGTTATCTGTGGGCAAAACTAGAACTTCTGGTGTGTTATCATTTGTACCATGCATAAAGGGACACTTCACCTCCTCTCTGGAGGGCAACATCAAAGCTGTTTAGGGTATGCACTCGTACACTTTACAACGCATCAGGCCAAAATAAAAAGTAAAGAACAATACACCTGAGTGGAGAGCATGAACTACATTGGACTAGTTTTGTACAGATCACACAACAACCTGGCTCTAGATTATCAGTACTTGGTACCAAATCACACAGGAATAACACTAAGTATGAGTGAAAAGTTCTGTAAGACTTGGGTCACTTCTTTATTCATTTTCAGAAACTCTGTAATTAAAAAAATACTATTTTTTTGAGAATCAGGAAAAAGCATTACTTTGAAAGTCTTAGGGGGTTAAAAGATTTACAGATTAATATTGTGCAGTCATACCTAGCATTTAGTTTCTAAAACTTGAGCCACTGTACTGATTTCACAGAGCCAGAGAAATAAAACCAAGTTCAGGACCTGCAACAACCTAACCACCCTCTAGTGCAGGAGCACCAGTCATAGCAAGTGTTTTCCATTTATTTATATTAAAGCATTAAGTTCTAGAAATAGAGAAGAACACTCTGCACCTACCTTAATGCCACACGGTACTTCTGTCCCAACTTCTCGATTTCACCCATTACACAATCTGTGATACATGGAATACCTAAATGCAAAAAAAGCCTGAATTAAAACAAAGCAGTATTTATTCCCAGACCCCTAAATACTGCCCACATGCCATGGAAACATCATGGAACTCTATAGCGTATTATTACAGTGACAACTGATAATGTTGCAAGGTGATGAAATGTAGAGCCACTGAGTTTAACCATGCCATGGTAATTTTAGATTTTTTAACTTACTAGTACTCTAACTTTGCTGAGATTAGTATTTTAAAACTATTACTTGACTGAAACCAGAGACATTGTCAAGGTTACCATAGCTCCATGATTATAGCACATACTCCTTTTGCAAGGAATATTTCTGTTATTCTCAGCCAGTGGCATGAGGCTGGCAAAACACACCACAAGCACACTGTGGCACTCTGTGGTCAGAAGAAGCTGTGAGTGGTGCAGACACTCACACTTTGCATAGAGACAGTCCATCATCGACTGCACTAGGTCCAGTTTGGCCTTGATGGAGAAGTTGATGAAGTTAGTGTCAACCAGGATGTGGTAAGGGGGGCCCAGCTGTGTATTATACTGGAAGAACAAGCAAGAGGGATGCTGGGGGCTGCCAGGAAGACAAAGAATTCAAATCAGTTAATTGCATTTAACATCACGTCCAATACTACAACTTGCATAGAATGAAAGAGGGATAACGAGAAGAAAGACCCATCAGGTCTCCTGCTGCCTCCCAAGCACAATCGTTTGGTTTGGGGCACCACTTCTTACTGACAGTATTGCTCAGAAACACCCCCGGTTCCAGCCTGCAGCGTGGCCGGCCCTCCTTCCTTTCTTCTCTTCCTCTCCCCTTTCTTCTCTCCCCGCCCAGTGCGTCGGCAGCACTTACACCTCCCGCTCTTTGATAGCACTCGGGTCCTCCTTCTTCTTCACGGGGGCTTTTGCGCGGTCCTTCTCTTTACTGCAAAGAAACACAGGCACCACTGGAGTACAGCGACAAGGAAGGGCTGCCAGCAGCAGAGAGACCTGGACCAGGAACTCCTCCCGCCTCTCCTGAGCCGGACGTGAGGCCTCTCCAGGGCCCCGCGTGGGACCGGGCCCAGCCGCAGCCACACTCACATGCGCTCATCCCGGAGGCTGATCATGCGCTTCATGACCGCGTATTTCCGCGCCTTCTTCTGCTTCCCCTGCAAGGACACGGACACACAGCCGCGATGAGCTAGGGAGAGACCCGATCCCAGCCAGCCGGCCCCCGGCCCGCTCCCGGCTCACCATGCTGATCCTGCTGATCCCGCGGTGCAGCTGCCGCCACTGCCGGTGTCCCTGGTGCGTCACTGGGCCCCGCCCCGGGAGCGCGTCACCTCCGGCTGCCAGCGCCGGGCAGCGGCAGCGCGGGGCAGCGCGGGGCAGCGCAGCGGGCTTGCGGCCGCCGTCGGAAACCACGGTAACAGCGGTACCGGCGTTTCCCTCCCCGGCGCCTCGGGCCCCGGCGCGGGGAACGGGCTCCCAGGGCGAGGGAGCTGCAGCCGCAGCACGGCCACCCCGCCGTGCCGGGCATCTCCCGGGGTGACGGCCCCGCTGCCGGCCCGGAGCACCCGCGGTGGGCCTGGTACAACCGCGGCTGGGTCCCCGCGCTGCTGGCGGCGGGGATCGCTCCGGGAAGGCCGCGGCGGAGGCGGGCGGGGCTGGGGCTCCCGGCGAGCGGGAAGGGCCGGCTCTGCCTGCCCGGCGGAGGCCTCCGGCTTTTCAGTTCGGCTTAGCCTCGCCGTCTGCGCGGCGCTGCGGGGGTAGCGGGGGCATGTCGGGTACGTGGGGGCGAGCAGGCGCCTGTGGAAAAGCCGTGGGGATTGGTGGCCCCGCCGAGTCCACCGCTAGTGCGGGCTGGAAGGGGGACCGCAGCGCACCAATCGCCCTCCTTCCCCCTCTTCTCTGTTTAGCAGAGCCGGGATGTTACGGAGGTCTTCAGCCCACTCACTTAAGCTTGCTGGACTGTTTTGGATTTTTTTAAGAGTTAATGTAGTGCTGTTTTTACCACTCTCCAGCTCATGAACTTCTTAATGAAAAGCAGTGGGTTGTCGTTATCGTTAGATCTTACCTATATTTGTGACCAGAAATCTTACCGAATGAGCATAATTTTAGATGTACTTTATGCAGTCATAATGGTGTAGTCTGACCCAAAATGTCTTGTCTGTACATGAAAGGAAATATTCTCCAAGTTCTCGGACTGGTCCGGGACACTTGTTTTCTCCTGTCCTGTGCAGGGAAGGGAGAGAAAAAGGCCTTTCTCATGAAAGCTTCCGGGATTAGTGAGATCTTGTAGCTGTTGGTATCTTCCAAATACAGCCGGTTTTTTCTGGTGTGCTGGTCAGAAAAAACAGCTAATGAAGAACCACTCAGGAGTTTTTTCTTGAAGTGGTGACCTCTGTAGAACTGTGACTGATGCTCTGTCAATGAGGAAGAAAATGAGACTGAAAAAACACCTGTGTTTATTAGGAAAACCGCAGCTGAGCTTTCCGCCTGAGTGATCACACCTAGCTTAACTGTTGGTTGAGGAAATGCAGTTGGTGGAGTTCACATGATGCTGCTTAAGTTTCCCTCAGTGGTTTGGGAAGCGAAATAATTGAGGAAGAAAGGGGTGATCTGCTTTCCCCACTGATTTGCAGCAGGGTAAGGGGCTGAATTTTGTCCTGGCTCAGGAAGCAGAGCTGGTGTCAAGATAAGACTGGCCTGGAAGTTGCCATCTGGCTGGCTTTCTATGTTTGAGGAGGACAGGAGGAGCTGACAGCGCCGGTGGTGGTTTGTTTGCAATGAAAAGTCCTTAGACTTAAGCAGTTGACAGAAGTCTCTTTTTTTTTGGTCTGTTTTCTTGTTGCCACTGTTTTATATGGCTTGTATGTAAATGCATATGACAAATTCCATCCCTAATAAGAGAATGACTGTTTTGTGTAGACACTGACCATTGATGCAGCTTTTGTCCTTGACAGCTGATATTGGATCCTGCTTAGTGCTTTTTGTGCTGACTTTTCAGTTTTCTGTGAATGTGTTTTCAAGTTAGGTTCTCATGGGCATTCCTATTTGTTGGTTTGCGCATGCTTTACTTAGTTTGAGAAAATACTGTCTTTTTCACTGGAGAACAGTCATCTGTGCATGGCATAAGACAGACATGCCATTGGTGGTAGACCTTTTTGCACATGGATTGAGAGAGATTCTGCACAGAGATGTAAATGGTTCTCTTATTTTGATTGGATGAGGTAGTATTAACCTGCAGAAAGGCTTTAAAACAGAATTAAAGATTTGTTGTTAAAAGAAGAATGGCAATTTATCAGCTTACCGAATAAAATTAAGAGGCACCGCAGATTACCTAGGAGCTCAGTACATCCGTTCTGTATAGCATGCCCCTAGCTGGTTTTGTAGCTGTAGCCACGTGAATGTGCCATTACTGTGTTACAGTTCCTTTTGTATGTGTGGTTACACTTGTGCTTCCTTCTGGAGCTCTGCACTGTGTTCCTCTGGCTTCAACAGCAGCAGAAACACAAACTAAATATGTTCCTGTTACTGAACTTGCTTTCCTTGCTGATTTCAGAGAAGCAATGGCACTAATGCAGTTTATTTCATGATTCCATGCTGTCTACCCTGATTATGCCAGTACCTCTCCTTGAGTCAAACCAAGGTGAAGCTTTCCAAATCCCTGTTTTTCCTGCAGGTGGCAGGAGACCATCGCTTGCTCTGTCCTTGGATCAAGATTACTAAGACCTGTTGGACAATTCAGCACTTTTTTTTTTCCAGCCTAGCTATGATAGCACCTTGTATTGCTGCTTTTCAGAATTTGTTTCCCAGATTGTTTCCCAGCAGTTCTTAGCACAGATACCGTTTTAATTCACATCTGCATTCTGTTGAGTGGCAATGTATCTTGGATACCACCTACTTACAACTAGGTTCTTCACCTCAATGTATTCCAGCTGCAAGAGCACCCTTAAAGCTGCTGGCAATGAGTAAGATAGAAGGAATTTGATTGTGTAACAGCCACTTCATCTCTGGTGACCACCCGAGTTGGTGTACTGTTTACCACATCATGTAGGGATGGTAAAATGATAAGTTGCTGTGTTGATAATATAACTGAGATAACTGATTACCTTTGTCCAGCGAGTTCAGAAATTCTGCAAACCAGATTAAGAGATTCAGGTTCCAATTGACTTAAAACCCCTTGTAGTTTAAATGAAGGATCTTTCTCATTTTGTGCTTGAGAGGCTGTGCGACCTGTAGTGTGCCTCATGGAAGGGAAGGAGTTGTGTAGTGAAGCAGAAATACCTTGTGTGGATGAAGCCAAAGAGACATCCTAGTGGGTTTTTTTGTGACATGAAGAGCTGGAAGGGAGATCTTATAGATTCCTAAATACTGATAAGTTTCTGTGAAATTCCCCAGCTGTGTGGGGAGTAGCCACACACCTTCCACAGCCAGGCCAAGCTGGAGCAGAGTTTCAACCAGTCATTTGTAGCACATCTTGGATATGTACTGTGAAATAACTAAAATACCAAGGAAATTGCTAGGTCTGTGGTCCTTAACACAGAGATTTATGAGTTTAGAAACCTGACGCTTTACCTAGGAGGAGAATGAGAGCTTATGCCCTGGGGACTGCAACACTCTTGCAGTGAGGGAGAGTAGAGGAAGGAGGAAAATAGATGAGTGGGTGGGACTTTCCTTGAGATGTGGGTGAGGAAAAGACAGTGAAAGTCTGGCTGTTTCTGCAGCGCAACCGAAAAGCTCCGCACAGGCTTACCGGTTAATTTTCATGTGCGTTAGAAAGGTTAGTAGAAGTGTGTAAAGGCAGCCAGATCTGTATGATTATTGGCATGGAGGGAAATAAGAGCCATCTGAAGAGGAAGGCAGAGGAGCGGGGACTAAGGAAGAAGTGACAGCTGAGGTGGTGGCATGGCAGGCGGGAGGAGCACATCACATCCCCAGAAGAGGTGACTATCTTAACAGACAGCTGCCTTGGTGAGCCTGGCTCTGTTCTTTTCATTCTCACTCCTTTATGTAATCGGTGCTTTGAATGAGTAGATACCGATTATGTAGGCTCTGTGGTGTTTCTTCTGGCATGTGTCCTGGTTTTTGTGGGCTGCGTCAATCCTTGCTGTTAAATTTTAATTTTTTTATCTGAATCCTGACAGTAAACTGTAATTTGGTGGATAGTGCTGCCGAATACCTGAAACAACAGTACCAAACCCAAAATCTAGTTTGCTTTATGGTCCAAGAATTCTGAAAAACTATTTTTTCTTTTTTTTTTGAAGCTTGACTATAAATAGCCCTTTAAATCTGGGCGAAATCATTTTGAGAACAGTCTATAGCATTTTGTTGGGTATGAAGACTTGGAGGGCTACCTAACCATAGAATGGTTTGGCTTGGAAGGGCCCTTAAATATCATCTAATTCCAACTCCCCTGACATGGGCAGGGATGCCTTCCACTAGACCAGGTTGTTCAAAGCCCCATGCAACTTCGTCATGCACACTTCCAAGGATGGGGCAGCCACAACTTCTCTGGGCAACCTGATCTGGTTCCTCACTACTCATATGGAAGAATTTCTTTCTTATATCTAACCTAAACCTACCCTCTTTTAGTTTGAAGTCCTTCCCTTTATCCTTATCACTATATGCCCTTGTGAAAAATCCCTCTGAACTTCTAGTATAGTGGGCAGTTCTTCATTCTCTCAGTCTCTGCCTTTGTCTTCTGTGACTTGGTTGGTGTGGCTGGAGCACGTGCTGGTGAAGACTGAGGGGGAAAAGTTGAGTACCTCACCCTTCTCATGGTCCTAGGTAACCAGGTCTCCTGTTTCCTTCTGGAGAGGGTACATGTTTTCCCTAGTCTTTCTTTATCACCAATGTACCTATAGAAAGTTTTCATGTTGCCCTTGATATCCCTGGCAAGGTTTGGTTTTAGCTTTTCTAACCTGATCCCTGGCTGCTGAGACAATCTCTCTGTATTCCTCCTAGGCTATCAGTTTGTGCTGCCATCCTTAATACTCCTTTATGAACAACATGCAGGTTCTTAGCTGCTCTATGAAACCTATGGAGGCAAGGATGTGTTTTGCTCCATCTTGAATGTGCTAGTTTCAGGGGGTCGTATAATGAAATGAGATTGTGATAGATAGAGGTTGAGGATATGGTGAAGCCTTGCACCTCATCAACAGTGATACTTTTATAGCACCTCTCATGGATTTGATGTCTAGTGATGCTCTTGCATCTTGCACCTCTCATGTGTTTCTGCTTGCTAGATTTATCCACAATGGAGAGATCTAACGTTTCTCTCTCCTTTTTTCACTTTTCCAGGAAAGTTAGCAAACTGCAGGCTGAAGGAAACAGCACTGCAGGACAACCCTTTTTCCACAAAGAGGAAGAAACTGCTGTGCTCAAGTCCTTGTCATTCAGCAGTGATTCTGTGATGCAAGTTCCAAGAGTTACTCTTTCTGTGATGATCTTCTCTATGGCCTCTTCTTGCTGATGCTTGTCCTAGATTTGAGCACAAAGCAGAAGGATGCTGAAGAATGGGTACCCTCTTTTTGGCTTTTAGAACATGGGCACTTGCATAAAGGTATGTGATTTCTCTTTGGTTGAAGGGCTAGACTATGTGCCGAGGCCAGCAAAGGGGATTTGCTGGGCTAGAAAGTCATGGCTATTGTTGGGGGGAAATACCTCGTTTAAGTTTTCTGCATGCTGATGTCCGTTACTGCTGCTGTCAAGATGACTGATGAATAACTCCCCTTTTGTGTTTGTTTAAAAAAAAAAAAAAGGCAGCTCAAATGCACAATGTAGCTTCTCACTAACTGAATGGTGACATGGTGAGCTATATTGTATGCATTGCTGTATGCCAGATCCTTTGTCAAATTGTCACACGCGTTCCTTGCTGCTGCTCTTGTTCCATCTGTCAGCTGCGTCTTATCAACCAAACAGCATGTTGTTTTTCTGGGTGTGGTATTTTCACTACATGTTTGTTTAGCAGTCCCCTTAGTGAAAACTTGAGTCTAGATTGGTGTCTCTAAAAATTGCTGTAAACTTAATGGTGTACAAACAGAAGGTTTTAGCTTTTGTGTTGATCAATGAGAGTTTCAGCAGAGATGTTCCACTCTGCAGAAGTGAGTAGGAAAATACAAATGGACTCTTTATCAGTTGCATTCGTACGTTCTGTAGTAGACTTACAGGGCAAAAATAGATTGAATCTGCTCTAGAAGGATTTCGTTTGTTCTGAACAAATGGGGATGGTCTTCTCTGCAGGTGTTTTATTCCATAGCTTTTTCTTCTAAGGTTGCTGGTTAAGGGTCAGCTTCTGTCCATTTTGGTGGTGGCACTGTAATGTGCTTTCATATGAGAGTAGAAGTTAACTTTGTGACTTGCAAGTAGGTGTGACAGTTTGGAAGAGTGGCTTTGGCCACTGTTGTTGAAGTTGGTGATCCTGCAAAAAGTATCTTCTTCCTGCAGTACCCAGAGCCTGCTCTCACTGTTTTCCAAGGGATGATATGGTGTCCTTCTTATAGATCCCTGAATCTGAATGGGAATCTGTGACAAAGGGAGAACTGTTAATTGTAGCATGTTGTGCTGTTCCCGTATTTCAGTCATCTGGAATAATGCTTTAGGAGTGTCCTTGGAGAAGAAGACAAATGACCAATAGGCATTTTTTCTGAGGAATCATAGATTAAATTTAGGCTAGTGTGTGTGAAGAAGAATCACTGGACTGGACTTGGGCTGTTCTGTGTTCTAGATGCAGCTGTGATCCTCGGCTGTGTGTCTCACCGAAGGGACCTGATGTTTTACATTATTGGTAAGTGAAGGAAAGGCTGCCACTGTATTTGTTGACCTCTCCATAGGCTCTAGAAGGGTTTCTTGAAAACCATTGATTTAATTTTAGTTTAGAGTTTACCTAACAAACATGAAGTTACTGTCACCCCACACTGTGCCCTCCACCTGGCAGACTTGCCTCTCGACCATTCTTCTTGTTCCTAAAATCCTTTCATTGACCAAGTTCCTAAGCCATCCCCTTACTTTTTCTTTTGAGAACTAGTAGAGGGTTGTTGCCTCTGTGATGCTTCTTAATCCAGCCGTAATGTGATGTGCAGGAGCTGTGTGGTTATCTGTTTCCCTTAAAGGAATCTCTATAGTTCTGACTTGCAACTTGGCGGAAATTCCTTGTCTCTGTTGGGATGTCAGCAAGACTTACCTGAGACTCTTTACCACCTTTAACTATTTCCTTTGTTTGCAGTCATTTGCAGAGTTTTAAGAGACTTGATATTTTCTAATCTTACTTATATCATAACAAAAACTGTAAATGTTCACACAATAGCATCTGCCTTATATTCCTAATTTGCATTTGTAGAATATCATTAACAAAAAGGCATCTTGGGCCGATGCAGAGGGGATTTTAGAGCCTGACTCAGCCACCTTGGCTGCTGCAACCACCCTTTGTTCTCTCCTTGCTGCAGGTGGGATCACAGTATCTGTTGTAGCTTTCTTCTTCACCATTAAGTTCCTCTTTGAGCTTGCCGCACGTATAGTCAGCTTCCTTCAGCATGAGGACCGGGAGCGCCGAGGGGAGCGAACTATTTATGACTACGTGCGAGGCAACTACCTGGATCCCCGGTCCTGCAAAATCTCCTGGGATTGGAAGGATCCCTATGAGGTGGGCCATAGCATGGCCTTCCGAGTGCATGTAAGGCAATATTTTTGTTTCCATGCAGCTTTGTGGGCAGGAATGGAGGGCTGAGTTAGGGATGGGCTCTTCAAATGTTTTTTTGTTGGAGCTAAGCCAGATGTAACTGAGGAGTAGGAAAGCTATCTGTGTGTGCCTTCTGCTCTGTTAACGTGTTGTAAAACTGTGAAAGGGAGTATTTGAGGTTTGCACTTCTTAAAATCTAATCTCCTCTCTTCAGAATCCTCTGAAGAGCCAGAGGAGATCAGGCTTGTCCTGACTACTTTTTCCTTTACTGGGAAGTGAGTAGGCTGAGCCTTGCCTTCAACAAACTTGTTCTTTTTAGGTGCTATCTTTTGGATGTGCAGCTGAAGTTGAGGGTACAGGAATGGGCATTTTACCAACCCAAGAGTTGTAAAGCTTCATGGCCACTCCACATTACTGCAAAATGGACTGTTATTCTGTCAGACCTGGAAAAACCTGCCAAGGACTCTTGTTTCCCTCTAATCCCGAAAGGCCAAGTCTAGGGGAAATAAGATGAGTGAACACAGAGTTTGGAGCTATGTGGAGAAAGTTTGAGCAGGTTTTGCTGGGTTTATGTGCCCATCTTTCTATCCCACCTTCCCATCCAAGAGGGTATCAAAATAAGAAGAAAGGTTCATCTAGGTTGCCATACCCATCCCTCTTGGGAGGGTGAAGAAAACCCTTCTGCTTGATAGTGAGTGAAGAGTTCTATCTGCAGGGCACACAGTGAAAAAAGCTGAGGGGAAAAGGACTTGTTCTGTCCCTACTATTTAAGTTTATTTCCTTCACCTTACTGACACTCATGCAGCTCCAGCAGTGTGCCCTTCCACTTCATGCTTATGTCCCATTTGCTCAGCCCTTTATTCATCAACAGTAGCTTTGCATTCACTAGCTTCTCCTGATGTTAGTCAAGATGCAAACTACTTCAGGCCCCACACCCTCCCTTACTTACAAACAGGGAAGACTAGGAACTTTTTTCTGACTGCAGGCTGATTGCAGATGGCAGGCAGGCTCTGGCCAACAAGCTGCTGGCTCTTGAAGAGCTATGCATATAGAGTTTCAAGGTGTAATTCTTTCCTTGTAAGGAAGTAGTGGTTGAGGTACGTTACCTTCTGAAATTGTCCAGGAGATCACTTCTGTGACTGAGCTGCCTGTGATTTTATTTAACGTGTTGTTTTCATTATGATGCTTCTTAGTAGTAAAGACTGGGTCAGCTCCTTAGGTCAGCATCTTCATCACACTGTTTTCTGTAACAAATTGGTAAGAGTTTTTTCAGAGCTTAGCTGTACAAATGAATAAGATCTGCTTGTTTCTCTGAAAGGGTATGGCTTTACTTTTTTCCTTTTGCTAGTGGGTTCTCATGATTTCTGCTCTAATACTGCACTACAAGTGCAGATGGGAAATGCCTAGAGGCATGTTCTTTTCAGGGCATGCACTTGAACCCCAGCACAAAAGAGAATGGGGCTGTTCAATGCCCACTTGTCCTTCTTTATTTTGGAGGACACATTCTGTGTGACAGAGCTGTCTATTAATTATTTTTCCTTTGCTGAGCTGAGGTACTTGCCCTTCCCTAAGGCAGCTTGTTTTCTCTTCCTCTGTGCGCTGTGTGTTTTTGCTGACCCGGACTTCTCTGTTTCCCATGCAGTTATTCTATAAAAATGGGCAACCCTTCCCTGCTCACAGGCCTGTGGGGCTGCGAGTTCACATCTGCCATGTGGAGTTAGCAATTGATATTCCTGTAACCCAGGAAGTTCTTCAAGAGCCCAATTCCAATGTGGTGAAAGTGGCTTTCACTGTGCGCAGGGCTGGGAGATACGAGATCACTGTAAAACTTGGTGGCTTGAATGTGGCCTACAGCCCCTACTACAAGGTGTTCCAGCCAGGTAAGGTCTAAGTGGCCCTGTGATGATTCAAAGTAGATATGGAGGTATTGGAAGCCCTTAGGGAAATGTGTTTCCAGCTAAAATAGGTAGGTGACAGGGAAGGGGTTACCCTTCACCATTTTCCTCCCGCCCCATGTAGATTCCAGCAACAGACCTATGAGTAAAACATACTTGTGACTGCCAGTACATAACAAAATAGAAACTGCTTTACAGAATAAGTCATTAGTGTTACTTAAAATCCCTATCCACTTCTGTCATGTTCTCCATTTTCTAGTAACTTCTTCATAATCCATCTAGCAGTCAGAGAGTGCCTTTTGTGAAAGTATTGAGTTATTTGTATCTGAATTGGAAATACTGTCATAATTTGCTTCTTCTTTTTCTGAATACTCTATTCATGTAAGCTTCTGGAGCAGTTGATACCTTTGATTACACACTTCTGTAAAAACATTTCCTTTTTATCCATCTGAGATTTGTTTTCTTCTACTTTTGTTTTTTGACCCCAATTGGCACCTTTCATGTTTCGTGTACATGTCATTGAAAGGACCTCTATTCGTTGCTTTGTGAATAGATACAAAGCTTGCTAAAATATCCCTTCAGAAAGAAGAAGCTCAGGTTTAACCCAAATAAAGTTTGTTTGGTAAGCTGCATTTGCAGGTTTTCTTAGGTGTCAGCTAGCTTATATTTTGTGGGAGCAAGTTCCTGAGCAGAAAGTTAAAATGGTGGAAAAGCATTCTTTAGAGGACTAATAACTGGGTTTGTTTTATTAGTATTAAATCTCTGATGCAAGGCACACCCTGTGCACTACACCATATACTTCAGTGCTCAGATACTTTGCTTTTTTAATGTAGGGGCATAGAATATGTTTAGATTTGATCCATTTTCAAGGATATTGTGCCCCTAGTTGCTTTTCTTTTGCTTTTTATAGCTTCACCTTGGAATTTGTTTGACTCTAAATTATTGTTGTCTGCTTCAGGAATGGTGGTTCCCTCCAAAACCAAAATTGTCTGCCATTTCTCCACTCTGGTGCTGACCTGTGGGCAGCAGCACACTCTGCAGATAGCTCCCAGAGATGAATATGACAATCCCACCAGCAATTCTGTGTCCCTCATAGATGAGCACAATTACAGCCTCTCCATCCATGAGGTGAGTGCAACCTCACCCCTTGCTGCTTGACTTCAGGTGAGCTGGAGAGCTCCGTTTATTAATTTGTTTTCTGTTTAGCTGGGTCCTCAAGAAGAAGAGAGTTCTGATGTGGTGTTTGAGAAGTCTGTGGTGTCCAATCGTCAGACTTGCGAGGTGTTCTTCCGACTCACCTTGCACTCTAGGGGGTGTTTCCATGCCTGTATCTCCTACCAGAACCAGCCCATAAGCAATGGTGATTTTGACATCATTGTTCTAAGTGGTGAGTCAAGACCTACTCAGTATTCATTCTCCAGGTGTCCTCTTAAAATGTGCTTTGCACACTCATGTAGCAGAGCTGTTTGTGGCTTCCCTGCAGGCTGGCCATGCTTACGTGCTAAAGGAAAGCCTATTTATTTAAAAATGCTAAGGTAAATGAATTTGCTTCTAACAGGGGAGATCTCTGAGGGCTGATACTCTCTGATCCATCAGAGACAAAAACAAGTGTTTTTCCCCTATTTCAGGAGGTTTACCTCTGAAATTAGGCAATTTTTATTGCTTGCTAGTGGTTGGCATCTGAGTCAGTCATATGTTGTGTGTTAAGTTATATGGGTGAAGAGCACTGCATGTAACCTATGTGAGTTTTTGTTTTGACAATACTGTAATTCCTGGTTTCTTCAGGAGTGAGCTAGACTTCAATGTGGCTGTCAAGTGGCTATGTCTTCAGGCTGGTGCTCTGAGAGAGAGGTTCTGTATGCCTTTTTTCTTCAACCAGTCACTAACAGACAAACTGCCATCTTGAAATCTTTTAATCCCACTCCTGGGTTCTCTTTATCAAAGTTTCGCTTGACCAGGTTTTCCTTTGGATCTTTTTCTTTAAAATCATAGTCACTGATTCGGTGGTGGCCTGTGCATTCTTTTTCCTTCTTGTCTCCATTAGGATTTACACAACTCTTTTATATCTATTTCCCTCAGAGAATGAAAAGAACATTGTAGAACGCAATGTGTCCACCTCAGGTGTCAGTATTTATTTTGAAGCTTACCTTTACGATGCTCCTAGTTATACGAACACTCAGTGGCAACTTCCACCAGTGCACCTGAGCTCCTCCCAGCGCCGTCCTTCTACTGCAATTGAGGATGAAGATGAAGATTCTCCTTCTGACAGCCAGACCCCCGAGAAAGTGAAGAAGCCTAAAAAAGTGTACTGCTATGTGTCACCTAAGGTAGATATCATAAAGTTAACACACTTGAGTGCATGTTTAAAGTATGCTGTAACTGAAGAGCTTCCTTGTGCTCTGTATCTTAGCTCCAGATTCAGGTGCCTCAGATTTGGTTAAGAAAAGGTTTACCTAGGGCCAGCTTGGAGCTTGTGACTAAGAATAATGTTAAAATGAGCCTTGGAAGTTTAAGGACTGTGTTTTAGAACTTGAAGTTTTAGGATTGTGTTTTTAGATTTTAGGATCTTTCTAGGTCTGATCCAAAGCCTACTGGAAATTTTCCTGCTGATTGTGCAATGGATATTCTGTTTGCCTTTCCATTGCTTTTGTCAAGTCAGACCTGCAATTCCTATTCTCAGTTTCTGATACCTGTAAATTTCAACTTAAGAGAATCTCACCTTCTCAGATTTTATGTCTTTGTCCTGTTTCTGGAATGTTTTGCTGAAAAGAAAATGGGAAAAAATGGTCAGAGAACAAAGGGTAAATTTATAAGTAGAAGAAACAGGAGAAACTGAGGATTCTCTTACAATAAGAGTATGTTAACAGTAACTATTTTCCATTATTATTGCCTCAAAGTGTTCAGAAACTAGAAAGAAAATTCTTCTAAATCTTCTAATGAATTTAAAATCACTTTGTTCATCTATCTATTCAAATGCATTCTGAAAAATGCAGTGATAAATATCAAAATGAAAGACTAATCCAGGAATTTCTTTCCTGCCAAGGGGAGAAAGAGGGCTGTGAAACAGTTATAGAATGGAGGGAGCTGCTAGAGATTTCTAAATCTGTGCTGCACATGGCTCTAGGAACTGACTTTGAGTGCTGTGTCCTCTTGAGCTCAGCATCCTTTCATCCTTGGTGTATTGCTTTGGACTTCTGTACTCTTTTCTGTCGCATTACCTGGTAAAGCAGATCACCACAAGTGGGTACTGTTGGAAGCTCCCTTTAGGTGCCAAAGTTGTTACTGTGATTCTTAGGCTTGCATAATTGTATCCCTGGATGTCTCGATATATAGAAATAGAAACAGTAGAAAACTGTTACTGTGCTGCTGTTTCTTTTACGGAGTTGCTGTTCATATTTGGCTTGTTTCTGGACAAATGCTGCTTGTCAGTTTTTCCGATCATTGCAGCTAGGACAGGTTTGTGCAGGAAATGGTTTTCTTTTATCCAAAGATGCTAAAATTTTATCTTAACTTGCTCTCTAGAAGGCAGGAGTTGCACAGTAAGTTGTTTGTTCTGGCAGAAATACACTGAGAATAAATTTCTGCAAATCTCATGGATTTAGCAACTGCAAGTGCTTTTTAGAAGATGTTTGAAATTGTTATGAAAATTAGGAAGTAATAGCAGTAGTCCATTTGGTGTGACTTTTACTGAAACCTTTCTGTCAGTGCATTACAATCTTGTCCTGAATTCAGCTTCTCAAGTGTACTTAAGATTACTTTCCAATTAGACTGATGACATTCTACTGAACACAATAGCTTACAGCTGTAAAATCTGTGTCATGCTGGCATCCCACATGCGTCATAAATGCACGAAGTGAAGTCTTACTGACAAGTGCTTACAGTTCTGTGGAGCTTTAAAGGTTCTCATGTATTGTGCCAAATGCTGCAGAAACCTGTTCCTGGGGTTGAAGGGAGGTCTAGCCTTATGGATCTGTCCTCTGCCTCGTGTGTTTCAGGGACAACCCTTAACAGATGTGTGACATTTAACATTTTCTTTTCCTTGTGGTTACTCAGCAATTCTCAGTGAAAGAATTTTACCTGAAGATCATTCCGTGGCGCCTTTTCACCTTCAGAGTGTGTCCTGGCACAAAGGTGAGCCTCTTTCCATGTACCTATCACTGCACCTCCACGCTGATAGCTTGTCATCCTTGTGAATCACAGTCTTTTTTTTCCTTTTGGAGAGAAGGGCTTCTGCCCACGGAACAATATTGTGTGGCATAAATTTCAACTCTGGAATTCACTCTCAGTACCTAAGTTTTGCTAATATTTGTGGCTAGGAACAAGTCTTATCACTCTTTCCTGCCCTTTGTCCTAATGCTAGGCAAAAATCTTGATTACTTTGCATATTTCTTGATTATTTTCCTCATAACCTTGCTAAAATGCTGTGATTGTGTCCACTGAAGCCCTTAGACTTGTGTGTGAAGTTTAAAGCAGCCTCCTAACTGGAGTCTGGATGCTTGAAATAGTTTTCCAGTTAACTGCATACACATGGGTGAGCAGAGAAAGTCTTAAGAGCACAGGTGGTGTTGCTCTGTCTACTGAACATACTGTGCCTTCTGCATGATGGGTTTACCCTTTCTTGCATCTTTTTGCTGCTAGTTTTCATACCTTGGTCCTGATCCTGTGCACAAATTACTGACACTGGTGGTGGATGATGGGATCCAACCCCCTGTGGAACTCAGCTGCAAGGAGAGGAACATCTTGGCAGCCACTTTCATTCGCTCTCTGCATAAAAACATAGGTAAAGGGACAGTGAGGTGGGTACAGTAGTCAGGAAGTTAGCACTTGAGTCTGCTAGTTTCCCTGGGGAATAAAGATTGCCAGCACTGAATAACTTCTGATGAGAACTCTGGTTCCTGGAGTATCACGCTCTGTTCCTGTTGGTGCCTCCAGTGAATGTACTTCATCACAGCAGCTGTTCCTTTTCAGCTTGGCTTCTCTGTCAGGCTCTTTGAAAGTGCACCTGTGAGTATGAATACCAGCAAGACTAATTGCAGAACTACCTTGAGAGTTTTGTCTCCAAACCTTGCTGTAGTAAATGCAGTTTTGGGCTTTAAAGCTGATCTGTGCAGGTAGTCTTAGGAATGTTCTGTATATGTCTGAGATGTTGACAGCTCAGGTCTCACCCAAATTGTCACTCTTCTCAGGAGGCTCTGAAACCTTCCAAGACAAAGTGAACTTCTTTCAGCGAGAGCTACGTCAGGTGCATATGAAAAGACCTCATTCGAAGGTCACACTGAAGGTCAGCCGTCACTGTCTGCTGGAGTCGGTGAGTGTATGAGTCATTTTACTTAAGCCCAGTGCTTCCTCCATCCTTTTTATTCTGCTCAGTGCCTAAAGAAATCCAAACTGGAATATGCTAGGGCAGCCATGCTAAAAATGGTTAGTCCCTCTGTTTCAAGGCAGATGCCAGCAGGCAGCTTGAGATGGGAAAAAGAAAAAAAAAAATCAAACTAGCTCCTCTGTGTTCTGGTTTGTTGTTGTGTGGAATGCTGTATCCCTTCCCTAGAGCAGCAAGGTCTGATCAATTTCTTAAGTAGTTCAGGCAACTTCAACTGATAAATTTTTAAAGAGCTCATCACAGAGTAAATCAAGTCCTGAGAGATGTCTAGGGTAAATTAAATCAAGCTGCATCAAAGAAGGTTCACATTGAACATTGTGAGCAATTTCTTCATGGAAGAAGTTGTTAAACATTGGAAAGGACTGATCAGGTAGGTTGTGGAGTCACCATCCTTGGAAGTGTTCAAGAAACGCCTAGATGTAGCATTTAGTGCCATGGTCTAGTTGACAAGGTAGGGATGAAAGGTTAGAATCAATGATCTTAGAGATCTTTTTCAACTTGAATGATTCTGTGATTCTGTAAATGGATTCAGAGCCTGTAAAAGCAGGAAATCTTCTGATGCTACTCTGTCCCTACTTTACACTGGAACTTGAGGCCTGGAGAGAGACTGTTTACCTGGACTAGCTTTGCGAGCAGAACATAGAGTTCCCGAGTCTTTATCTACTGTTCTTCTGGCACACGGCCATTCAGCAAGATAAGCTGTCAAGTCAGATGTTCCTGAGCTGCATGCATCAAACTCTTGCATCAACAGGCTACTAGTAGTGGTTCAGAGTGATCACAAAATATTCTGTAGAGTCTCTTGGTAAAATCTTCAGCAGTTCTGGCCCAAACTGTTGTGTTTCCAAAACAGAACTTAGTCATTCATATAATACAGTTCTTAAATGACATTCTAAATAATGTGTATGCTGGGGAGGCAGTTATCCTGACTTACTGTTTCCACATGTATCTCACAATAGTAATGTTACAAAGATGGAAAGAACATTTCTGAGGAAAACAGGAGTGGCTGGGATTTCCCTTGATTTACATGCAGTAAATCTGTGTTTTGGAATATGTTCTGCGTGTACCAGCTTGCACTGTTTATGAGATTATGTTTCAGTTAATAGCTTGGACAAAAATACTTCATTTCTAACCAGTATTTCCATGACTAATTTTTCCTATTATTTTGGAAGTTCCTGTACTGTCTTGAGCATTGGTGTTGCAGTCTAGTAAGACAAAACAAATCTAGTGCCATAATAATAATAATAAATATAAGCTCTAGTGACCAAGGTTGATAGGCACAATGAATGTGACCAATGTGTTTAGTCCAGAGGTGTGAGTAGTGTGATGCTCTAACCTAGCTGAGGATAAACTAAGCCAAAACTACCTGCATGACTGAAGACTGCCATGTAGCTTTTAAATTTTTCTTTAATTGGAGTCCAGAATCAGGGCACAGGATTTTAGACACTTGGGGTATTTTATTACTTTTTTGCATCGTGACTTGCTGTAAGTATGAACTCGGTAATTCTCTTCAAACTATTTTGTAGTGTTCTTTGAAACATTCCTATTTTAAATCTAATTCGTGGGCTGAAAGTGCTTTACAGAAATTGCTCCTTCCCACAGGCATTTTAATACTTTAAACAATACTGTACTGCAGCCTTGAGAGTGATATTTCTGTGCTAAGACCTCACACTGGTTTT
This sequence comes from Oreocharis arfaki, assembly GCA_013398015.1. Lineage (NCBI taxonomy): Eukaryota > Metazoa > Chordata > Aves > Passeriformes > Paramythiidae > Oreocharis > Oreocharis arfaki. The sequence continues at coordinate 1,400,641 of VZRR01005022.1, read as the reverse complement.
AAGATGAGGTGTATTTTATGTGGATGATGTGTCTCATAACAGAAAATGAGGAATTGGCTTCTGTGGCTTTGGACAAAAAAGAATTAGATCTTAGGTGTTTCTAATTTTCACTTTTATACTTTATAGAGTGCTAGACTATTGGGGTTTTGTGATTACCTATTCTCATGTACAGGACTGCATATTGGTTATGGAATGCCAAGCAGTAATGGTTGCTGCTATTTTCTTTTTCTGTTTTTCAGTCTTTTAAAGCAACACGAAATTTTTCTGTTTCTGACTGGAGTAAAAACTTTGAAGTGATTTTTCAGGATGAAGAAGGTGAGTTATCCTGTGAATATATATGCAGAGGAAACAAAAGGAATGATGGCGGAGTAGTTTTAGCCTGAAATTCTGATTTCTCGTAGTATGTCCATCCTTTTGTGTCTTTTCATCCCACTGATTTTCTCACAGATGTTAGTGAATTATCCTGCTGGTGCTATTCTATACCTACTTCACATAGGGACCTGAAGCCTTATGTAAACCCTGCCCCTCTACCCCTAAAAAACCCTCAAACAAACCAAAAAACCAACTAGGACTAGGTTTGGGGGAAGAACCTATAGTTCTGCAGTCCCTGTCTACTGCCACGTTGCTACGGAGCTGTTCATTGTGGTGAGCTCTTGTGTCAGGTAATACTGAGCAGTGTGCACGAAACTCTTGAACTGATGACCTATGGATGACCAAGCTTGTTTTACTTTATAGCTCTGGACTGGGGAGGTCCACGCAGAGAGTGGTTTGAGCTCATTTGTAAGGCATTATTTGATACCACCAATCAACTGTTTACCCGCTTTAGTGATAACAACCAAGCCTTGGTGAGTCTGTAGTTCCTGTGCTGAATGCACAGAAATGTGACCATTGATAGTTAAATAATGCTGCTATTAAGTGGTGTGCAACCTTACTCATGCTTTAGCTTGCCTTCATGGTCACTTCCACTGCCTTTCTCAAAGCTTTGCTTAAGGATTTTAACCTATTGAGGTGTCCAAGAACTGGCTGGATGCGCAGTAGAGGGTGGCAAGTCAGCTGGGAAGGCTGGATTTTTGGCTAAGAGGAGGTGACATCAAAGTGTTTAGGGGTTTTGTTGGATCTGAATATTTCAGAATCCATTTCTGCTCTCATAGAGCTTCTTGCCTATGCATGTGAAACATTTCATGTTCTTCCTAGGCAGGCTTAAGCATTTTATTTCTATTGCTTGGCTTTGAGGACATTACACTAAAGCTCATTGGCCAGCTTGAGAGATGTAGCAGCTTGAAATGGTCCCACATTTGCTCTTTGTGCTAGTCAGTCTGGTACTTGGATATTTCATTTCGCTGCTTCTTTGCAGGTGCATCCAAACCCAGGGCGTCCCACATACTTGCGACTCAAAGTTTATGAATTTGCGGGCCGCCTAGTAGGAAAGTGTCTTTATGAATCATCTCTAGGAGGTGCTTACAAACAACTGGTTCGAGCTCGCTTCACTCGATCCTTCCTGGCTCAGATCATAGGACTCCGTATGCATTACAAGGTAAAGCTTGCCAGCCCTGTCTGAAGCCTCTATTGGTTTGGGGAGAGTTGAATGTTGGTGTAGTAGCAGACACAGAATTCTGGCTAACAATGTAAGGGTTTGTTTTTTTTTTTAATTCCCTCTATGTCCCTGCTTTCTTATTCTTTCACACAGTATTTTGAAACGGATGACCCAGAATTTTATAAATCCAAAGTGTGCTTCATACTGAACAATGATGTGAGTGAGATGGATCTGGTCTTTGCTGAAGAGAAGTATAGCAAAACAGGACAGCTGGAGAAGGTGAGGGAGGCAATTCCTGAAGGTGGGATAGTTTAACCCCTACTGCGTGCAGCAGTGGAGACCGAGAACTCTGCTATGCCCCAGAAAATTGAGCTTACTCTGGGAAGTAACTCCTTTTTTTGTGGTTGGGAGTTCAGGTTTGGAGAATGCTGCTGGTCACACTCAGGTCAAGTGTTCTGTTTTCAGGTGGTAGAACTGGTGGCAGGAGGGGCTCAAGTACCAGTGACCAATGAAAACAAAATCCTGTACCTAAATCTGCTTGCACAGTACAGGCTGGCGAATCAGGTTAGAGAGGAGGTGGATCACTTCCTGAAAGGTAACATGCTGCCTTCTCCCTGCTCCTCTCTGCCTTTATGTTCCAGGGCATCGCACATGCTGCTCTTCTCTTCTCTTCCAGGTCTTAATGAATTAGTTCCTGAGAACCTCCTGGCTATTTTTGATGAGAATGAGCTTGAGGTAATTGCTGCCTCCTTAAGCAGCTCTACCTTTACTTCCCCTCCTGTCTGACAAGTGCTTTCTGGATCTGGGAAAAAGCCAAAATGTTTCTTCTTTAAGCACTTTAAACATCTGTAATTAGCACAGTAGCTGTTGCCTTGTTCCCTGGGCTCCTGACTTTCTGACTGCAGTCTCTTGCCTTTCAGCTGCTTATGTGCGGTACTGGAGATATCAGTGTCTGTGACTTCAAGGCACATGCTGTAGTGGTAGGAGGATCTTGGCACTTCCGTGAGAAGGTAAATGGAAAGGTTTCTCCTTCCTGCTTGTTAAAACCAGTTATCCCAAGTACAGCAGAAGACAGATTTCTTGGTTGAAATTTAGGTTTTCAGAAGGACAAACTGAAAAATTCAGGGGTCAGGTAGGACTGCACGTATTGTGAAATAATGTTTCCCCCTAGAGAGATCCCTTCAGCCTGGGTGACTAGAGGTGATGCTTAATCAGATACCAGCAAGGAAAAAATTGTCAGCAGTGGTCTCTTTAAAAAAATCCAACACAGCACTAATTAAGAATAGTTTAGCAGGGAGTCAGGAGGAGTTGGTGGGAATTACTACTGCTGAAGATGTTCATGGTGATATACTTATCTCCAAGAGATGCTTGAAAAACATGTTTGCAGCCCACATGTAGTGTTTGGAGTTCAGTGCTATGGGAAAGACTACTGATGTAGTAGCCTAAATTTGTACCCCCTAATGGTTCTCATCCCTTTCTGCATTTCTCTGTGGGAGGGGTATGGGAATAGTAGCAGCTTTATTTAGAAAAATAATGGAAGCTGCCAAAACACCCAAGATGAAAAGAGATAGAAACTTGTTTTTCAATCTGTAAACACTGGGATGGTTCCACTTTCCTGCAGAAGTACCAGATGGTGTGAAAAAACGAAAAAATAACATAGTGCAAGAAGGAAGTGCATTTTCTGCATTGTAAACTTACCTCATTGCCTATGCAGGTGTTTCTAAAAATAAAATCTCAGTAGGGAGAGTAGAAGCAGAAGAAGCCTTTCTGCTTTACAGGAAACGATTGGTGGGAGATAGTAGCGTGGGACATCTCTTAAATGATCAGAAACTGTCATACTTGCCTCTATGTGTCACCCTGGTAAAACAAATCAATTGCAACTGTTAATAGAACACTTGCTCGTGAGGGCAACTGACTGATCTTCTTGCAAGTTGCTAATACGCTTGCTTGATTTCCTTGGCTGACCTGTCTTTACCTTTCCTGGTTTGTAATAGGTCATGAGGTGGTTTTGGACCGTGGTCTCCAGTTTCACGCAGGAAGAGCTGGCCAGGCTTTTGCAGTTCACTACTGGTTCCTCCCAGCTGCCCCCAGGAGGGTTTGCTGCACTCTGTCCTTCTTTCCAGATCATTGCAGCTCCAACTCACAGTACTTTGCCGACAGCCCACACTTGGCAAGTATCCTGGGGTGGTAGGACTTTCTCTATTGTGCTTTTGAGAATGACACCAGCTAGTTGTGGTGGGCAAACAGGGTATGTCATGTCATGTGTGTGATGCTTGTGTCAATCCATCTAAAGGCAGCTAATGGGGATGGTTCCCTCTCAGACCTACTTCTGAATGGAATTTTTCTTTTGTTTTACAGTTTTAACCAGCTGTGCCTCCCTACTTATGACTCCTATGAAGAAGTGCACAAGATGCTGCAGCTAGCTATCAGCGAGGGTTGTGAGGGATTTGGCATGCTGTGATTTCCCCTTCCCAGGAGACCACTTAGCCTCTCAGCTCTTTGTGGCGAGACCCAGGTTCAATCCTCTGCTTGTTCTCCTTCCCTTCACTTGGGCAGTGGAGGCAGAGCAAAGACTCCATGTAAAGGAATTTGTCATCCAGAAGATGTCGTGGCCTTTCTGTATCCCAAATATGTCATCAAGAGCTCATCTTTTCCCTTTTCCTCATTCTCCCCTTGGTTCAATGTGAAACAACAAAAGGACTGCTGCGTTTGTCAAGGAGATATTGCACTTGATTTCCATGCACCCTGTACACCCATCCTTCTGTGAGAAGATGAAGTTCATAAGCAGAAGTTACACTGAGGTGCAGGAGATCTGCTGAGCTGCCTTTAGCATAGCTCTCTAGGAGGAAGAGGGAAGACCAGCATGGAGCTCTACTGGAAGCCTTGGCTCATAGGAAGTCTTAGTAACTTCCTTTATCTTGGCTTAACTCCCCCAGTGATGCTCCCTGATATGTCATCTCACTATGACTCGTGAGGAGAATAGAGTTGTCCATCCTTTCAGCACCTGACCCAGAAGGGTTTCTGGTTCTCCTCCATCTTTCTCTGGATGCTGTTGTTGCCTGTGCCACAGAGGAAAAAGGGCAGTATCCACTGGAGGGAGTAACCCAAAGAGGAAAACAATCTCATCGGAGCACAAGTGCTGGCCCTGACAGTGATCCTGTACTACCTCCGCTAGGGTCCAGCAGCAGAAGCGCCCTTCTCCAGCAGTGGCTGGTAATTAGCCTCTGCAAATGAACTGGAAGAGGAGTTTCTCCTCCATTGAATGTTACTGACAGTTGATGTTGCACAGGAAGCTGTTCCATGCCCTTGCCTTCTTTTCCCTTCCTCAGGAGAGAGAGTATGGGCATGAGTGTGATTCCTCAATGCTGAGCACCAATGCCTATCCCACATCACCTTCAGGGTATGTACGTTATGTAGTAACAGTGACAGATCAATAAGCAGCTGCAGTGCGCACTGGGCTTGTGTTCATTGTTGGGATGATGGTACTGGGCAGAACATGGTACCTTCGCCCCAGTATCCCACAGGATCTTGGCTTCTACCTCTATCATGCAGCAGCCTGAGGCTTCTCTTTCTCTCCTGCATTTCAGGCAGTGTCCAGAGAGTTGTTGGTGTCTGGACAGCAGCTAGATTTCAGCCCTTCCGATCTTCTTACCATCTTTCTTCATCTTTCCTTTCCACATGTTCCATTCAGTGCTGTTGGCTTTCCAGCACAAAATGCTAACTAGAATTTCACTTAAGTGGTCACTCAACAGCCTGCAGCCACCATTGTCTGGCTCGTGGGGAAAGGAGTGGGTAGACCAGAATGAGAAGTTTAAGCTTATGTTCTGTTGTAGATGGCAATCGATTCAGCTCTTCCCAGGGAAATGCAGGGAAGGGGAACCTGGGAGCCTTGATGAGTTCTTCAGTGAAGCAAAATTCAAGATCTTTGCTTTCTACAGTCCCTTAGTTCAAGTCAAAGGCATGCAGGAGTTAAAGTGGGAGAAATGCATTGCTGGTACCTGTAATGTAAGCTTTTACTAGAGTATGGAATTGCTGGATTTCTTCCAGAATGGATTCTCAGACTGGCATCTCTGAGCTAATTTTAGAGGACTGTATTGGATAAAATGTCGCATCATCCTCTTCAGTCCCCTTCTGCTGTCCTCAGGCTGATCCGGTCAGACTTGAGCACAGTATGGATATTTGCAGTTAACTGTGTGTGGTTTTCAAGTGTAGCTTAGTTGAATTGACTGGGAATTTGTGGGAAATATTCTACATCTCTAAAATGTTTTTAAGGCAGCATCTTAGTCATTCTTGGGCTGAGTGTGTTACTTCTGTACAGAAATAAAAAAAAGCCATTTTGGTGCCAAAAAGCAGTCAGCTGAACATTGAGACTACTCAGGGGGATTTCTTTGCCTTGTGAATTCATTCCTTCACTGGCACCGAGGTGCTGCGAGGCTGCCAGCTTGATAGTTGCCACTGTTGTGCTCTGACAGATCACTTTAGGAGTGTTCTCCTAAGCTGTTCTCCTTTTTTTAGTGCAGGCTGCATATTCTGCAAGATTCTGACCTTCTCTGGGTGGAGAGTATGGTACCATTTTATTTATACTGCAGGTGGCTTCCATGGTCAGTACAGTTACAGCTCCTGTGTTCATCATGCCACCGCTTCAGTGCTTTCTCCAGGGACTGAGAGGAGGTGGTGGTGCTCAGCTTAACTCCAGTTTGTTGAGAGGCATAGCTTGGTGTTTTTTCCATATTGTAGCCTCACTTGGTTGAGGATGTTTTCAGCCCCTCTGGCTGTGGGCCAGCTCTGACCGTGACATCTCCCTCAGGAATCTTCTCCTTTCTTCTCTTGAGCTGGCCTTTTTTTATTCTGAGCATGAAGTAGCTGACCACTGAGTGGACTTCTACTGGAAAGAGCTCCTAAATGCTTCTCATTTCATTGCAGCCAGCACCCAACGCTTCCCAGCAGCTGTGAAGATGCCAAGGACTTTCTTCTTAACGCAAGTGTGGTCAGAAGTGGGATGGGTACTCTTAGTTAACTAAACCCATCCCTTCTGTCTGCAGAGACCCCTAGGCTGCCTCCGTGTTCCTGAGTTCTACCACAGTATTTCTAAACTTGTCTCTAGCTTTACACCCTTTCCCAGTGCACTCACTTTTAATGCTGCCCTTAGCGCTGGCAATGGGGATGTGCTTTGGTCACCTATACTGTATGGCAGAGGCTCGTTACTTTTCTTTTTTACTCCTTATTTATTGCCACTTAGAAGAGGCTCTTCTGTAGAAATCCTTAGGATCCTGATACTGTCTTAGACAGGTTCTGTGTTTTCCTGAAGCTGCTTTGAGGTGCAGGGGGCCTGGCTTTAGCCTGCACCTGCAGGCCATGTTGCATGTCTATAGAAACCAGGAGCTGTGGATGATACAGGTCAAATCCTACTTCCCTCTGGTGAATTTCTGGCAGAGTTCAGCCAAAATTTGGAAGCCTGTGGTTGTAGTAGCTGATTTTGTAAATAGTTTGTATAATAAATAAAATATTTTAAAAATGCTGCTTTCTCAGCTCAGTGTTCTTTCCGGGCTTTACAGAGGGAATCAGACTGGTGCTCTCTATGGGCAAGGGGCCTCTGCAGGTCTTCAGATGTCTAGCAGAGGTCTGCTGCAGGGGGGAGGGTGTGGTTCTCCACCTGCAGCTTGTCAGGATGACTGACTGAAACCAGGACCTGTGAGCTTTTAGGAAGAGGCAGGACTCTGGGCTGGGGCTTGCAGGGCACTGTGAGGCCTCACTGCAAGTAGGCTGGAAAATGCTGTGAAACAGCTGGTAATGCTAGAAAGAATTTTAAGGACTCTTTTATGTAAATTAATAATGCAGTTGGTGCAATCACTTTTCCATCTCACTGTCTCACCTGACTCTTTGAGCTCTGGGTACTTCTAGGGCTTGTGCTTCACTGTACTGTCAAGAGGATTAGGTGAAGCCAGGAGAAGAGGGGGCTTTTGAGTCCTCTACACCTTAAGGATTAAAATCTTAACTTTAAAACTTGAGATGATTCTGCAACAGGATTCTGTGTCTATTAGCATTTCTGCCTGTAAAATGATGAAACACTGTTTCCTGTGCTGTACAAGATTTAGCTTGTCTTCAGCCAGCAGCTGGCTACGTGTGTTCCACCATATAATTAGGTGGATGTTCTCACATGGGAAACCAGCATCTAGTGCTGATTCTGACTTCCAGGCCATAAGCACTGGCTAAAGAAGAGAGTGAGTGGTACCTGTGATTCTTAGGGATTGCCTCTAACACTGTCTTGGGTCATGGTATTACTTAGAAGCTCCTGTGGCAACAAAATTGTCTTATGCTGGATGCAGATGAGGGAGGTTACATAAAGCTGTGGTGAAATTACGAATATAGAAACTGAAGTTCCAGTGTCCCCTGAAAATTGCAGAGACTGTGAGTTTAGAGCTGCTAGAGTTGAGGTCAGGGTACTAAAAGGTGGGTGACTTTGCCAGCAAACCTGGCATGAGCAAAATGGTATACAGCAAGCCATGTGGACATGCCTTTACATGCCATGACCAGTACAATTCATAAGAAAGGGGCCAAGTTGAGCCTGGAGTTTTCAGAAACTCTCTGTTTGAGTGTGAAGGAGAGAGCTCAGCATGCTGGATTACTTTAGCATGAAGTAAGTTCTAAAGTTTCAGCCTCTCTTTACAGAATGTGTGATATCATCTGGCTGCTCACGTTGTCCATCCTGATCTCCAGTTTCTTACGATGTCTTGGAGTGGTGACAGTGCCCTGTTGCTGACTCCACAGCCTCCACTTATCCTGGCACTTGGCATGGATTTGGGGCTCTGAGAGAAATCATGCCCATGCACTTCATGCTGGAATCCTACATGCCCCAGCTTGTATATTCAGCAATAGCAGAGTTGCCTGATATCTTTGGATCGTTGATTCCGTACACAGCCACTTGACCTGAGGTGTGCTGCTTGGGAAGATGGATTTTTGTGCATTCTGTTCCTCTGCCCTAGTTGCTTTGCCTCAGTTGTGGAACTACAGAGAATGAGTTTCTTCAGATACCTAAATGAGAAAATGGGGAAATGATGCTTGGTTTGGATAAGATCTGTTCTTACTTTCATAGTGTTATGGCTGAGTTGGTCAGTTGAACCAAGCTGTAACTCCTGGTTCCTGCAGTGAATTACTGCATTTTGTATGGTTTGGGCTGTTCTGCTACCATCTTGTGTCTGACTGACCTGGCACATGAGCACAGAAAGAGTTTGAAAGTGTGATTACAGGACCTATAAAAGGGAAACACTTATGGGAAACAGCTAAGCCGATGAGAACCTCATCCTGTCTTGGCATCAGCTGTACAGTGCAGAATCTAAGATTTAAAATCTTCCTGTTAAACTCTTTGGTTTTTCCACTGAATGCGTGAGAGATGCTAATCTCTGCTTTCCAGAGCATGAAACTTGATTGTAGGAGAGGAGGTGTTACTGCATGAACTGCATGTGTTCATTTTTAGATGTAATTTGCTCTAACTTCTTTGCGGTAAAACGAAACAGCTGTAGCTGAAGTTCACCCAAAATTCCCGATCAGTTGTTTCCAGCTACCCTTCTGCAGGGATGGCGTGCTGCTAAGTATGTTGAGGCGTGGGCAGTTGCACACAGGGTTGAAGTGGGGAGTGAGGCTGAGAGCCAAGCCTCTCCACCTTGGTATAAAGCTGCAATGAATACAGACAAAGGAAGTGGAGTTCTTGCACTGTATGAGTGATGGGGAGACTGAAATTGGCCTAAGGTTGCTCCAGAGTTTTCTCTGAGGCACGTGAAGGCCAGAGTGAGTTTTGGTGGTTTTGGGGGGAGTGATTCTGCATGGCCAAAACCAAATTCTTCTCACCCTCTTGAGGCAATTCTCTGTTAAGCTGTGAGTGTTCTGGCCCGTACCTGCCCTTTATTTCAGGGATTTTTGCTAACATAATACTAAAGGCCTGTACACTCATGCAATTTTCTGAGTAATTTTAGAAATCTCATCTCTTACCAAAAGGAACAGCTGTTTGGAGCTTTCTTGTGCTCCAGTAGCTGAAGTGTGAGGTTGCCTTGAGATAAGAGAGTGCTGCTTTTACAGCAGTGGGTGAAGAAATGCAAGGATATAAATTTCCCCGCAATCCTCTTGGAGGATGATAAAAGTAGCTGCAGGGGTTTCAGGTTTGTCTGAAGAAGTGGCTTGCTGAATAGAAGCTAGCTCAGATTTGCAGAGGACTTTATTGCTGGTGTGCAACAGACTCAGACCCCCACTTAGGGAAAACTGGCAGCCTCTTCTTGTCTGTGACTAGAGCAGTCAGCAGGGGTATTCAGCCTTCTCTTTTCTAGGCCCTTTTATATTGGGAACAACATGCAATACACTGGTAGCAATTGTCTACATTGTGGAAACTAAAAATTATAGGCCAAAAATGTTGCCTTGGTATCTTCTAGTAAGACATTGAATGGTTGCCTTTGTGCTCACCCATTGAGAGCATCTCACTGGCTGCTGTCTTCTATGCTGACCAGTGCTATCTTGTTTCCTTCTGCTCACTCGCTTCCTGTCCATCTTCCGTTATTTCTCTCCATCTTATTCCCCATCCTAAAGAGCCTATGGACTCTGTGTGTCCAGATGTCGCACATTGTCCAGCTCTACGCACAATGGGGCCCTGTTTCAAGATGGGAGCTCCTAGTGCCACACAGTATTGCTATTAAAAACCGAGGGCTTAGTTACAGATAGTCCTAAGGCTGTCAGGGTGGAGGGACTGGGCAGCTGCTGGCTGTTCCTGTAATTAATCTTTTCGGTTTTAGAAGACTTCCATGACATCCTCCCTGGAGCCCAGGTGTGCCCCGCTCCCTGACTCAGCTCCGTGTTCTGAAGCCTTGCTGACGGCAGCTTTCCCAGCCCAGCTATGCTGCCCCGGCCCTGGGATGCTCGGGTGCCTTCCTCGGTGCAGGGACAGTAGCCCTGCGGCAGCCCTGTTGTGCCGTCGGACGCTGGCCACCAGAGGGGGACCGATAGCCGACTTGAGCTGGTCCCGTTTACGAGTGGCCAACCTCAGCTCTCTTGAAACCGTGCGGTTTGGGTTACAGTTGTCTGGATTTTACTTTATGGTTTTGTTGTGGGTTTTTTTGGTTTTTTTTTTTTTGTTCAGCAGACCGCTTAATCTAGCAAGCAAGTTGGCTGGTAGAGTCACTTGCTGTGCTTCTAATCCCCAAACTGGAGTCTGTGAGAAGTGAGCATCTTGAAAGCATCCCCTGGTTCTGCACAAGTCCCTATTGCCCCGCTCCCCCTTGCCCTTTTGTTTTCCAATAGGCAACACATTTAAAATGCATGAAAGGAAGTTGGGTTTACATATGTATGATTAAGCTGAAGCATTCTCTCGGGAGACTCAGCACAAATAGCTTAGTAAGAATTATATGCTTAATATGAACAAACAACAGCAGTAACACTAACCAGATTAGATGTGCTCCCTCAGGCTTTGAGACGCAGGTTAGTCATCAGTGTGTGAGGAGAGAGGGAGTTTTAATGTGTGGACCAGGAAAGCAGAATTGAGCTGGTGTACAGAAAGAGCTGATATTCTCTTTTTAGGACTCATTATAGCATAATGGACTTTTTTTATTAACTGCAGGCACCACTAGCCTTTTCAGAGAACCTGGGAGAGTGGAAGCTGGCATGAGTTTGAATGAGTTGCAGTAAGTGACTGAAACAGTGCAGCAGCTCCAGGGACAGGAGGGAAAAAGGACCCTATTACCACCCTCAGGAGGGCAACTGTCCTGAAGTGGTCCCTGCACAGGCCAGTGCCTTCCTTGAACACTCTTTGTATCAGGTTGTTTTTGAGTAGAGGTGGCTTGGGCCAGCTAACCTTACACTTTGCAGTTAGTGGTGCCAGTAGCCTGTTGGCAGTGCCTTTGGAAGGTGCTCTAAGAATGCCTTTCTAGGAGTTGGCTCTGCTGTGCCTCATCCTGGTCAGGGCTAAGCTTCTTTTCAAGTTTGAAGTGGCAGAGTATCAGAGGAGCTGCATGACAAATACATTACTGAGGTGTAATGCACTTGATGCTGTGGAGCTAATTCAGGCCAGAAGCTCTGACCTTGACAGGGCTGCTTCGCAGCAGTGTAAGGAGCAGAGGGAAAGACACCAGGTCCATCAACAACAGCCGAGGGTGGGGAGGTGGTAAAGAGTCATGGGACTGGTGATGTTTGACTCAGGAGACATCTTTGGATTCTAGTGCAGAAATGGTTCTGGGTCAGAAGGTACCACTCTGGCTGCATTGCTCAGCAGGATCTCCGATCCTTAAGTGCACAATTTAGTGCTGGAGGTTTAGGATTGCATGAACAGGTAGCCCATGGATATGGAGAGAGGAACAGAGTTTGATGTGAGGTTGTGGTGTTGAAGTTCATAAGAGACTGAAGGAAACACATCGCTTCTCCTGCCTTTGGCTTGTTGAACGAGGTCAAAGTGACAGTCAGCAGGGATTGAAAGGCAAAAAGCATGTGGCTAATCAAAGCTGTCTGCTCCACATATGGACTGAGGAAAGCATGGGTTTTCCTGCCTATACTCCTAAGGGCAGATAAAAGATTGTGACATGCATGTGGATAATGAAAACATCCATGGCTGAAGAAGATTCAAAGCAAATAAACATTCCTGCTTCAGGGCCAAAGCCTGTCTCTGACAGACAGGAGTTAGAAAGGAGGTTTTTTCTGCTTTTCTTGAAGCTATCCACTGTCCTGTGCTGGATGCTGACCTGGAGGAGTGTTTGGTAGCTGGTGGCCCAAGGCAGGAAGAAGGTAGAATCTGCTTTAATCCTGTCATAGATATTGTGCTAACTAGGCTTGAGCCAATTTAATAAGTGAGTAAGGAGCAGGCATATCCTTCACAAAACTGGGTGTTAATGCCTTTCCAGAAAACCCCCTCCCATCTAGGGGAGGGCCACTCTCATCATCCTGCTGTGTCTCTAAGAGGGACTGCATGGAGAACGGGCTCTTCCTCCTACCCTGTGGTCCCAGTGCAGCACTTACTATATTCCCAGTTTGGTGTAGAGCTCCACCAAATATGGTGAGAAGTCTTTGACATGTTTCCATAGTGCCTAGGAGTCTACTGTCAGTCAAATTTCAGTCTTGTTGTTCTGTTTGCTGGATAGCTAATTTCCTTTTCAGTCTCTGAGTTGTTGTATGGGTGTGGGGTGATGACAAAGCCTGAGCCTGGAAGAGAACTGTGTTGCGGTGCTGCATCAGGGAGCCCCACACCTGTGCTCTTACATGTCCTGGAGCTGGCAGACTCATGGCAGGGAGTGTGCACTGCTCTGTGAAGCCAACACCTGCCCCATGCCCTTCTTGAGCTGTGAACCCTGCTTGTAGATAAAAGAGTACCTTTTGTCCTCTGTGGTCTCAGCCTAGCACAGGTTTGAGGACAAGGAGGGTTGTCTCCGGAAGCTCATCCTTGGTGAGCCCCAGGTAGTTTCTTCTCTGCCTCCTCACCTTCATGCCTCTCCCTGCATCTCATCCTTTGCCTTGTTCTCTTCCGCTGCTGCTCCTTCCACTCTGCCAATATGGCAGTGGAGAAGACAAAGTACCCTGCTGAACTCTGGCTTGACCTTCTCCCTTCTGCCCAGGGAGAGTGCTCTCCCCAGTTTTCTCTGGCTGCCTTTTGCCTTTCTAATCAGTCATGGTAATTTACCCTGGCACTGTTTGGCAGGGGCTGTACCTTGGCATCATGAGCAGCCAGGGTCAGCTGTCAGCCTCTGAGCCATGAGCCTAATGCAACAGAACAGATGTTGGTATTTTTTCCAAGTTTTTCCTGGGCAGCAGGATTAAAGTCTCTGTTCTCAGCTGGGGTCCCCGGTGTGGTCACTTCCCTCTGTGTTACACAACACCCTATTAAGAAGAACAGCACAAACATGTTCATTGGGATCCCTTCCCCCAGCCCTACAAGGCCAAGGAACAAAGGCGAGGGAGGTTTCCAAAGGCTGAAGAGCTGTCTGTTTGGTCCAAGAGACCTGGGATAATCCTGCCCAGCTATCCCCCTGTGAAAGGGCCCTGCCACTCTCTGCTGTTCTCCATCCTTGTGGTGCCAGGGGCAAGAGGGAACACAGGGGGTGGTGATGGTAAAAGAGCAGTAGGGTCATGTTGTTCTTACATCCATTTGGCTGTGTGCAAACTTGAGTGAATGCCAATGCAGGGAGAAACTATTGTGGCAGCATCCCTGCCAGGCTTGGTATCTGCACCATCCCACTGAACTGGAGGCTTCTGAGTGTGCATGTGTGCATGAGCAAGCAAGCAAACAACAGTGCATGATGAGAAACCCCAAGGGGTTTCTTGATGCTAGCAAGGGAGAAGGGCTAAGGTGAGGTCCACTGTCTAGGCTTGCTCAAATTCAAAGGTGCCATATCCTCAGAAGATCCGTGTCTTCTGATTGCAAAAGTACTGAGAGAGCTTGCTGGAAATGGAGGCAATGTGCTCTCCACAGATGATCCTGAAGTGGCTGGCCACAGAGAGGGACTGCAGGCACTCTTCGTGAGCAGGAGAGGGCTTCCCCAGCAGACCAAAGGGAGCAGTCAGGTCCATGTGAGCACACGAGGATCTGCTGCCTCTGTGCACCAATTACTTGCTTTAGTGACAAAAGACCATAAATGAACAAGGGAGTTAATTAGGTCTGCAGCAAGCCAGGTCTGGAAGCCTGCAGAGCTGAGAAATTTGGAATGGATTCAAAGGCGCAGGGGGATGAGAAGGCCCTGGAGCTCTGGGTAGCAAAGGTTCTGCTGGTTTTTCCCCTCAGAGAGCACCAAGAAAAAACATCTCTGACCTGAAGGATGGTCCCCAGGAGGGGGAGAGACCAGCTCCTGGCAGCATCTGTTTGTTCAGGCCTCCAATGAAAGACTTAAACAGCTTGTTAATTCACTTCGTACAGCTGCAGACCCTTCGTCATTGCAAGCAAGCCTCTGGGGCAGCGTGTGCAGTTGTGAGCCAGCTCCTTCACCTTGGTACTCTATGCAGTGGATGATCCAATGAGCTGTCAGCAGGGCTGAGGGGCATACTGCAGCTGTCTGGCCCGTGTCTAGTAAAATGCTTGCAGCAGGTCCTTTCCATCTGCTTTGGCCCAAGAGTGACCCTTGCAAACCTCCTCTCCCTTGCAGTCGCCTCAGCAGATGGTGGGAAGGCAGATGGAAAGAGAGAAATCTCTGAAGATGTAGCAATAGAGACTGACCCCATGATACCTCTCACCCCACCACCCACAGGTACTGGGTTCTTGCAATGCCACCTTAACCCCCCAAATCATGGTCTCTGTGTCTCTTCTCCCACCCCCTTGGAGCACCTCCTGCTCCCTTCTCTGGACCTCAGGGGAGGCTCTGGATGGCATCCAATTGGAAGGAAGCCTGCCCCAGCTCTGTAAGCAGAGAAGAAAGGGGCAGCCATGTTATGAGGGGAGCTCACAGCATGACAAGAGCTGAGGAACACTAGTGCTCTAGATGATGTTTTGTTGGTGTCTCAGGGTCTATGATTTGGGGCTGGGGGTGTTCAGCTGTGGTGAATCACTGCAAACCACTTTGAGCAGCTGCTCTCGACTACGGCCTCTTGTACTCTGGATGCATAAAGTCTGCTTTGGGAGGGGGGCAGAGGGTCCTTTCCCTATCTGCAGTTGTAGCAGACTGCAGGAGTTCAAGGAGGTGGAACGTCACACTTGGCCCGTGGGAACACTGGAGGAAGTTCCAGCTCAGCAAGGGTGTTGGGGACAGCTGAGTCATGTATTGCCTGCCAGGCTGCACCAGCTGCTCTGGAGTCAGGACTCAAACCCAAACTTGGTCACCATTCCAGACTTTTCCTTCACCTCATTTGTAAGCAGCTTTGGATACAAATTCAGTGGCTGGTATGTGGAGGCCTGGTCAGTTTTGCAGGGCTCCTGTCCAGCTGCCCTCATTCAATCTGCCTCTCTGGTAAGCCTGGCTGGATGTGAGCACTGCAAAGGTCTTGGAGGGAATGTGTGGGGCATCCAGGTTACAGCGCTGTCACCTTCCTCTCTGTGTGATGGCAGTGGTTGGCTTGGACAGAGGACAGGCCCTTCGCATAACACAAGCAATATCAGTGTGTCCAAGTACAACACAGAAGTGGAAGGTTTGCTCTGCAGAGGCTGTTCACCCTGGCTGACATTAGTATGACACAGACAGCTCGTGAGAGATGACCCTTCCTCCTGCAAAATAGCTTGTGCAGGCAGTGTGGGCAAGAAGCAAAAATCAGCTTGAAAAGAAATAGCAGGATAGAGGAAAAAAGCTTGGAAAGGTCGCCAGGCCTGCAAATGCAAAGATGTCCAGGGGCCGTGTAGAGGGGCTCCACTGTAGTGTTTGGTATCGTGCCCAGCCTGAAGATCTAGCACTATTTAGTAGGCTGGACCAGCCTTGGCCTCAGTCTTGTTTGGCTGGATGAAGCAGTTGTCATCGTGTCCCAAGTACAGTATCATTGTCGCTTTTTAATTCCTCCAATGAGGTGTTGCAAACAGATATACATGTGTTGTAGCTGCACTTTGGAATTAGACTTGTCTCTGGGGGCAGGCAGTGGTAAGTGTTAAGAGCTGTTTGGTACCCAAACTCTTGTGTTCCTGAACAGATTTCTGATAAGAGCAGAAGTCACAAAGCTGGGGAAGGGGCTGTGTTCCCCGCTAGAAACATCCTGATGATCTGAGAAGGGATTATAAGCTGGTGATGCCCTTCCAGCAGCTGGGGTTAATAACCAGGCTAGGGTCATTGATAGTATCACCTGACAACTGCTAATTGGGTTTGCCCTTGTTCAGTGCTGGCCCCTGGGATTTCCTTGGCAGCTGCAGGGGCAGATCTGGGTCTGTGGACACGGGTCCCCTGTGGGAAGAGGCTGCTGTGATAAATGACCATCCATGAATAAGAAGAGAAGGGGTAGGCAGAGAAAGCTGCCGAGGCCTTAACTCCAATGAGTGCAGAGGTTCAGCCTAGTTCAGATCTGCTGGCAGGCAGGGAAGGGTCCTTGGCCAGCCAGGGTGTTAACAAGCCAGAGGTGAGCTTGGGTGATCAGGACATCAGGATGCGTTGCATAAATCAGACTTAAAGTGCCAAAGAAAGCCTCTAGGGAGATTAAATGTCTTAAGTGTCATCAGCTCTGCAGAGGTAATGAGAACCAGAAAACAACAGGAGGTAAAATGGCACAGATCTGTGAAAAAAGGCTTGTGGGCCTGGGATCTTTGTGGATCTGTGCTGACTGCAAGGGCTGGTAAGGGAGCGTGGTCATGGGGTGGTCTGGTGTTTATGGAGGGGCTGAGGAGTTAATACTCCTAAATCTCAGAGGCAGTCAACTCTGAAAGAAGAAAGTCTTCCTCCCAAGTGATGTCTCCTGCTGCCCACCCCTGCTTCTTCAGTTGTCTTGAACAGAAAGCAAGAAACAGGGGAAACGGCAAGGGCTGGATCTGCTATCACTGTGTTTGCATGGTCAGGGAGAATGAGTGGGACACTCCAGTTTTGCTCCAGGCTTACCCTCTTGACCAAGGCCCTGTAACTTGGGGGTTGAGGGAGCCCCTTGGGACTGGAGCCAGGAGGTGCAGCTAAAAGCGTTGCGTGGGTCCATAGGTGTCACATCCCCAAGAGGGGCACCTCCACCTCCTCTGGTGACCAAACCCATTAAAGCAAAGTAGATGGATGGCCAGCTGTATTAGAGGTCAGAAAGGAGTTAATGATGCTGGAGCAAGTCGCCCAGGGAGGCTGTGGTGCCTCCATCCTTAGAGGGGTTCAAAATCCCAATCCAATTTGACTCCAGCATCCCGGCCTGAGTGGGGGGCTGGGCCCTTCTCCAGAGGTCACATCCCACCTCAACCAGTTTGTGAGTGTGTGGGAGAGCACCAGGAGGTGCTCTCCACTGCCAGGACAACCTGCTCGCTTGGCCATGGCTGGGAGGTTCATAACTGGCTGAGACAAGGACAGCAGGAGCTGTTTTCTCCTCACCTCCACTGTGAAACTAGAGTGATGGGGTCCTTCACCACTCCCTTGCCTATGCCAGTCCTTGCAGGGCTGTGGATGAGACCTGCAGGGCAGGAGCACTCCAAGGCACATCAGAGCACTTTTGGAAGCCATCTGGGCTGGGTCCCACAGTGGTAAAACTGACTTGGTTCCACTCCTCCCAGTGGGAGGCAGGGCTGTAAAGCTGCTGTGGAAGTTAGCCACCACCAGCCACCTGGCTGTCTTTGGCATTAGGCCTGAACTTGTGAGGGTGAGGGCAGGGTTGTTTCACAAAATAGTGATGAAGTAAGTATCTGGTGGGGTTTTGTTTTCCCAAAGGAGGCAGCTGCCTCCTTGCTGGTGCCCTGAAGGCTTGTGGTAAAGGGCAGATGTTTGCACTTGTACCTGTGCCTCAGGTTCGCGCCTTCCTCTGCCCACAAAGGCTGTGTTCCCAGCCTTGAGAGCTCTGTGTTGGCTGTGAGATCTCAGGCTGGATTAAGTGGCAAAGGCAAATCCTCAGCTTTGGGAAGAGCACACTTGACCTCCACCTCTACAGAGTCACGCTCTCCCTTGGGAGGAAGTGTTGGCTCAGCTACTAAACAAAGCGCTGGCTGTCAAGAGAAGGACCTGCCTGCCTCAGGGAGGGAGGGCCTCGGGTGGGGGTCAGATTTATGGTCCAGGGGGGAGGAAGAGACAGCAGACCCATTGACCTGTAAGTTTAGAGGTGACCAACTCAATTTAATGAGAAATGCGAAGCTGTGCTGCCTCCTCTCTTAGCAAAAATACACCATCTGGCCCACTGGCACATCCAGAAACAAAAGGGGAATTTTCTTGGCAAGATCCAAATGATATTTTGAATCCCCTTCCCTTGTTTTCCAACCTGTTCTCTGTTATGTCTTGCAGTGCCGCTTACCCTGAATTCCTTTTAGCAACTTTGTAGGTTCTCAAGTCCCATGGTGTAGTGAACTGGGCCATAGCATGGACTTCAGACAGTGTTATATCTGTTCAGTGGTAGGAGCAGCTAAACATGCTTGTTCTCCCTAAGTAGTGACCTGTGTTCAGCTCTCACATTAATTCAGGTGTTTTGTCCTGCAGTATACCCTTTGTTCTATGAAATGTGGCTCATTCTAGCCCCAGAGGGCCTATGGGCAAACACAGAATGGGCATGTGAGGTGGTCTCTTTTCCACTTTTTACCCAGGTTCTTAAAAGAGATACATAAAGACAAAGAAATTGGCTGAGTGCAAAGCACTACAGAAATGTATTTGTATCTTCATCACTACAGGTACAGTGTTTGAAGGTTTGGGGTTACCCCTGACCTTAACACCTTTATCTCTCCCCAGGCTCCTCTACTAAATCCTCTTGAACTTGGGACCATTTTGAATTAGTGATTCTGAAGAGGTAGTTCAATATTACTGAGAGCACATGGGTTTTGGAGATTCACTGGGGTGGAGCTGATAAAAGAATCCCTGTTTGCCCAGGTCTCCAAATGGCTGTCAAATAGGTATAAATACACTTACAGTCTATTGCACTGCAGAGAAGTGAGAAGACTGATCCAGCTTGAAAGAAATTTCTCCTTTTGTGCCACCTTTGCTGATCTCTGTAGATATTTGTGCAGTGCTCAGCCACTATGTTAGCAGAGTGGTTTCTCTTTCAGGGGTGATGAGCACATAGTATGGCAGTCAGTACTGCAGGACAGGAATGTTGCCTTCACCAGCAGGTGGACTGGCAAAATGGAAGGAAATGAGAGGATTGTTAATCAGCTGCTGATTAACTTAGGCCCAGACCATCTGAAGATCTTGTGGAAACAACCACCAAGTTACCAAAGCTCTCCTGCATGCTGGGGGTAGAGCTACCTCCAGCTTTGTCAGCTTTACATGTTGTCTGTGTCTCTTGCTTCTGTCACTCACACCCCAAAGTATTGGCTGTGTTTCTGTAGGTGTGGGATGACTGGGAAGAAACCAAAATCTGTAGAGTGTGTTGCTGAACACTGGTGTGAGAGGTCTGTTGTTAGCACCAGTGAGTGCTGCACATCTGAGAAACAAATACGATGAGGGGTCTGTGCATGGGAAACAACTCAGGGCAGTGGGCCATGTTCCTCCTTTAGATCTGCTTGGTGCTGACAAACCCATTAGCGGCAGTTTGGTGTTGCTGCTGATCAGGACTTTGCTGAGAGCAAAAGCCCTGGAGTCTGTTGGCAGCTGAGCTTTGCACAAGACCAAGCTGATGGAGTCAGTTACCCCCTCCCAACTCATATCGTGCAGATTCACGATCAATTTTCTGAGCACTAGGAGTTTCTGGGAGATGTTTGGCTGAAGTCTAGGCTTTGTGTAGCTGCGTCAGCAGGTTCTGGGGTGGGAAGGGCACTGGATTTCACTTCCCTGTTTCCTTCCTAGAGCCTTGCTGACACAGCTTCCTGGACCACTAGTGTCAGGAAGAGGCAGTTCAGTTTCTAGGGGAAGGTGGGGGGGAGCAGAGGCTCAGCCCAACCTGCATGGGGCGTGAGAAGGGCACCAAACCATCCATGTAGCCCAGCTGCTTCCTCCACTAAAGCAACGAGACAGAGTTTCTGCCATACCCAGACTGTTTGGAAACATGTTGATAAACTTCCAAATGTCTATTTTACAATCCAGATGTGCTAGCCTTGGCTGTAAACCCTCATCTGAAGAACAGGTGTGCTATAATGTTTCTAGCAGTGGCTCTAAAGCCAGCTGGAGGCTTGAACTGAGCAGGGGCCAAGGGGCTGATGCCATATAGGATATGGATACTAGGGCAGGGACAGGTGAGGCGGAGAGCTGTAGGTCAGCTGTAGTTCACATCAACTCAGAGTCAGACTGTGAGAGAAGAAAGGGGCAAGCTGGAATATCCCTCAGCCCCCATGCTCTGTTTAGCAGCACTGGAGCTGTCACAGAAGAGGCTGCCCTGCTTTTATGGGTAACACAGATGCATCCCTGGGGTGCATTGGCCTTGGCTGGATCTGTCCTGTTGAGGAGGCACAGGGCTAGAGCTGGCCACCAGCCCCTGTGGTATTTCCTGTGGTTTCTCTTGACGTCCCCGGCACTCTGTGGTCTGGGAGGCACTGCAGGTCAGAGCACTTCCCTGCTGGCATCGCCATGGGAACTGAAATAAGTGGGACAGCTGCTTCCTTGGGCCAAACTTCACATGTACTTTTGGCCTGAAAAGCAGGTGTCCCCTCTGGGCTGGGAAAGGTGTCTTGCTGGGCCTGGATCTGGTTTCTGAAAGCTGTGCTGGGGAGAAGCATAGTCCCAGTCAAAGGACTCGTGACAGCAGTTGGCTACCAAAGAGGATCAGCAGTTCTCTGGTGTGGGAGGGACAGCCAACCCTAGGTGCAGGCTGACAGGAAGCCCGTGGATGGTGGGGATGAGGCAGGGCACGAGGTGCTGATACCACAAGACCTTAGCTACACGTGGTGCCTGCAAGCTCAGAGATGAGGTCCATGCTGATAGCCTATTGCTCTACTCCCCAGACCCCCAAACTTGCTCTAACAGGATTTTAGCTCCACTGTTACATCTTGGTGATTTGTGTAGCCTAAAGCTTTTGTCAGTGATGTTCATACTCTCCGTAGCTCCCACAGATCCACCAAGGTCAGGGTGACTCAGGGCAGGGGCCATATCGGTCCCATCTCCTCATGGAACAAGAAACCAAAGTGACATTGAGAGGGGCCCCCAGAGACAGTACTTTTCCCACCACCTGGCCATGCTCTGTGCCCAGCCAGGAGCCTTCAGCATTTCCATGCCCCTCACAGTGGGCATAAGGCTAGCTAGTGCTGCTGCTTCATTTTTATCTGCTCCCAGATTGCACCCCTGGCTGGGGAAGAACTTTCCTGCTCTGTACCCATCTGCCTTCCTCCTGCTCCTCTGCAGCAGAGGCTGCCCATAGACCAGCTTGCACAGCATCAGAACAGGCAGTTCTGACCTGATGCTGCCAATGCAGGGATGTTCCTCAGAAATATCAGGAGCTCCCCACCTCCTTCAGCCCTGCCACCTTCCAGGAACTTCCCTTGGCTCAGGGATGCAGAGGGCCTGGCTCTGAGAGGGAGGAAAGAGAGGGTCTCTCCCACCTTGAGGGTGCCAGCTGCCTTCCTCAGCTGCCACCTCTGCTGTCAGGGCTTGGCAGCCTTGAGAGAAGGCAGGTGGCCACCTGTGCTGTTGGCATTGCTTTGTGCTGAGCTGTGCAAGTCTTCCTTGCCTGCTCAAATGGGCTGAAATGGGGAAAGGAGAGAGGGCAGGAAGGCAGAGGCATAGCCTGAAAATGCATGCCAGAGCTGAGCAGAAAGGTAATCATCATCATCATCATCAGACAACATTGTCCCTGCTTTTGTCTTTAGCTCCAAACTCCTCTGGGAGAGGTAGAACCACGAATGCCATCTCTTTAATCATGTTATGGACTTCTGTTCCTGGCATGGCCCCTGTTTGGGTGGGAAGTGGATGCTTCCCCATCTCAAGCTCCTTGCATTTCTCAGAAGATTATGACCTGATGTGATGTGAGAAGAAAGGGAGCTTTGCTCATCTTCTCTGCAGCTGACCTGCGTTTATTTCCTTGTTAGACTCTCATGCATCATTATTCTTATTTCCTGTAAGAGTGTGGGTCCTTTCTTAAGACTGTGTACCACACCTATGTGTAGAGTGGGTGGCAGTAATCAGCATGGAAACCAGTGAGAGAGACTTGTGGAGCTGTGATGTCACCAGAGGGCTGGATTCCCAGCCTATGAAGTCATAGCTGGGAAATTGGGTACTCAGCCTAATCCCAATAATTACCCAATGGGACTGTAAAGTGTCAATGCACTAGTCTGTTGCATGATGACTAACTATTTAAGCTCTAACACATGCCACCTAATAATTGCCACTTTTTTCAGTTCCCTAAGATTCACTTTTTAATAAGTTATTAAACATCCCCTTGAAATCATTGCATTGTAATGAACTGGAATCATTGCTCACACAGTGATTGCAGTGCCCAAACTGGTAGGAAAGCACCTAAAATCCTGTGATGGGAGTGAGCCCTCAATCTCAGGATGGCAGAATAATCAAACTAATGTGCAGGTATAACATCAGCCCCACCAATCATTCTTATTTCAGGATCTACCATCATCAGTTTTACTCTGTTATGCAAAGCTGATGGGCTGAAGAACTTAAAAGTCCAAGTTCCCCATGCCTTGGGCAGCCATGATGAGAGTCTTAAGGAAGGAACAACAACCTGAAGGAAATGAATCATTGCTTTTTAGGAAGATTGTTTTGGAATCAGAACTAGGAATGAAACTACTTTAATCGCAAACACTCTGTAGCATTCAAAGTTTGATTCAGGTTTGTTTTTTTCTGATCTCTTTGTTGTTAAGACGTTCAGCATGGGAGGAATTTCTCAGGAAGAGCTTCCTCAGCATAGTCTGGGCATTGCCGGGTTTCTTCTGTCCTCACTATTGGATCAACTGGTTTGCATCTCTTCTATTTTCTACAGGCTGCGGTTTCCTTCAGAAGTGCTGCCTGTGAAGTTGTACCAGACACCAGGAAGGGAGACTTTTTCCTTAGGAGAGCACCTCAGGCTCCCTGCATACCCTCAAGCTGCTACTCCTGCTGCCCTGTTCCCTTCCAGTCTGTGACATGCTGATGTTCAATAGCTGCCACAGGAATAGCCTCGTGGCACTGAGACCCCAGTGAAAAGGGGAAGAGAAGGTTATGGAAATTCACATTATCAGGGCCCTTTCCACACTGTGCCCTGACCTCCCTCTTTTTGGATCACAACCCATAAAAATGGCAAGATGTTCTGCTTCCTTTTTCCCTTTCCCCTTCCCTTTCCCTTTCCTTCCTTAGTGAGGACAGCTAACAAATGAGTAGAGCAGCTGAAGTCCCCCATCTGGCTGATGTCCTGAGCAGGCTTGCTCTGCAGGGAACATGTGATGGAATGGATTTCCCGGTCAGGGCAGCCTCTGTGCTCCTCAGGCATGATCAGGCTTTCCTGATTTTCAGGCCCCGTTTGCTGCCACGTGCAGTTCCAGCCACAGGTATTGAAGAAGCAGAGAGGCCAGACCAGCCTCGTGGGAAGAGGGAAGATTGCAGTCGGATCATTTCAAATAGGACTTCATTAATTATAAATGGACAGTTTCCCTTGAGCTGCTCTAGCTCTGCATGAGTCACATTCTAAGTGAGCATTCTTTTTTTTCTCCTGAGGAGTTGCCAAACAGGCTCTAAATAGTGTGATGGATAAATAAGGAACCAGCTGTGCCCTGCAGCCAGCCCAACCAGGGCCTTTCTACAGCAGTAGCCCACAGCAATCTCCTCTCTGCCTCACTCTGCACTCCCATCCCTTGGGTTCTGCCATCTGGTCCTGCTCTCCAGGTTTCTTTTTCCTAGTGGCATGTCTTTGTCTTCTCTTGTAACCTCCTTCTCAGCACATGGTCTCAGCCCTTGGTAATGCATGGATATCTGCTTAGACAGCAGCATGACCACGAAGTCCAGTTGTAGGACACCCAGTTGCCTGGTGTGTGCCTCCATCTCAGAGATTGTCCTGGTTAAATGAAAGCAGAAAGAACAATAAAAGAAGCAAACATTGGCTTTAGACTAGGAACTGCTGGACAATTTCTCTTCTGTTTTCTGACAACAAACCACTGCTTACACAGCTCTTAGCTGCCTGCTGGCGGCCTCCTCACTGAGAGAAGCCAAGACGTACCCCAAGGCCCCGAGTGATGCACCAAGAGTGTGTGGAGGTGGCTGAAGGGCCAGGCTGTGTGTCTGGCTGTAGTGGCTTGTCTATTGGGTGGCAACATCTACTTGCCTGAGTGCCTTAAGTACGAATGTGCTGAGCTGTGTGTATCTCATGGCAAAGGCAATGGGTGGGAATGCTGTCCATGAAGGATTTGCTGGCTGTGTTTGCAAATTCAGAAGCTGCTTTTCCTGTCTCTCTGATGCCCATGGTTATGGAGATCCTCTCCAGAGATCTCTCTGTACTGCTGCCTTGAAATTGTTTCTCTATCCAGCTCTCCATGGCTGCCATGTTCTCCTTCCTGGTGTGAGATGTCTCTTTTCAGAGAAACTGTGAGTTGTACCTCTACAAGGCTGGCTCCACACCCCGATTTTTAAGCCCGTAAGGCTGGCCAACCTTCCCCTGCCTTTGAGCTCTGAGCAAGGGGGAGCACTCCTTCTTCCTCTGTGAGAGCTGCAGGCAGCTTCTGAATCCATGGAATGTGTCCCATCTGCAGTGTGTTACGGGTATGCTCACAGCAGAGGAAGAAGCACATGTGGGTTGTGAACCCTTCTGAAGAGGAAGAAAAGGGGCTAATTAATCGAAAGGATACAGTGCCAGGAGCCACATCTGGGGTCCAACTGGCCCTGGAAGCATGGCTCCCAGGTGTTACTGCCCCAGGGCAATTGTGCAGAGCTGTTGTGGACCCAAGGGGTGGGGTAATGAAGGTGTGAGGGAGCCTAGCACAGAGGGTCCCCCATCAGCACAGTCTTGAAGAGTGCCTTCTCCCTATCCTTTGAGGGAGGTCTCAAGATGATGTGACTTATGCTCATCTCTCCAGGTCACAGCCCACTGTGACCCTTCTGCCTCTGCCCCCATGGCTTTGATCCTCAGCTGCCCAAGCATCCCACCCTCTCTGCTGTAGACAGGGCAGGTGAGAAGTGTCATCAATGCAGGCCACACTTGCACCTCTTCTCTGCAGGGTCTGATGAGCCCCTTGCTTTCTGAATTGGCTGCCTGGTCTGCCTCACTCAGCTCGGTGCCCTGGCCCTGGAAACCATGGACTTGTAGAGGTGCTGCAACTGCCTCTGCACTCAGACTCTCCTCTGGTGCCATTTCTGCTGCCTAGAAGGCCACATGGTGAATTAAGGGAAGTGAAGGCAGCAAAAAGCACTTGGAGCTGCCTGCGTGAAGGTCGCATCCTCAGAGGAGCCCCGTGCTCCCTGCTGCTTGGGGCTGGGCTGTCAAACCCTGCTTGAAGGCTTATTGCCCTATCCTCACTCTGCTGCTGCTGATCTCTCTTCCCAAGTGCAGGCTTGACCTCAGAAGCAAGCAGCCCAACCATCCACACCGTGCCTGTGTGAGTTCCTGAGCAATGAGGTATTTCATGTTTACCTGCTGAGCCTCATGCTGAAGCCCAACCTGATTCAGGACTCCTCACACACCCTGCCCTTCCCCTTTTCCAATGGGCTTGTTTGTGGGAATGGCCAAATATGAAATGAGCCACCGAGCACCTGCACACAACCCCTGTGCCCGCAGCTCCTTGTGCCAGGCAGCCCTCAGGAGGGGGGCTTGGGGGCCACTGCCCTCAGCTGGCCCCTGTTCTGCTGCACCACTTCTGTGGGATCAAATGGCATCAGCACATCCCTGGAAAAGCTAAGGAGTGTTTGCATGTGTGAGGCTGCAAGGAGCTCAGTGTCCAGCTCCAGGGGGTTACTGTAAACACAGAGCTAAGCTGATTTGAGAAGGGATGCCAGCTCCCTGGGCCAGGCTCCACCGCAGCCAGGGGCGGTTGCAAGAGGTGCCAGGGGGCCGTTGATGGCTCTGTTGTGTTTGCACATCTCATTGCTCAGCCCCATTAGGGAGGCACAAGCTCCTGCAGCCCCACTACTGCTGGGGCCCTGAGTACAGGCTCCTGCGCACGTGTTGTCCCCTGGGGATGCTGCAAGTCGTCTTCTTCTCTGGGGTGATCCAGCACCTCCAGGAAGGAGGAATCCACTTGTGCCCCCTGTTCTGGAATCTCCTGCTCTGGCTTTGAGCACTGCCCTGGGTTTTCGCTGCTTTGTTTATGGCTTTGTTTATGGCATTGATAATTTTCTCGTGTCAGGTTTAGGCACAAGCATTCTTTCCACTGCTGCATAAGAAAGTAATTAGGTGAGGACGGAAAAGACATTCTTCTTCCTCAGAACAAAGAAACAAGCCACGGCTGTTACTGGGCATTGCTTATGACATCTCCAGCCATGCAAACTCCTGCCCAAGTGACTTGTCGCTGCCCTGATAGGACAGAGAGGCAAGCTGATTGCATCCCAGGAAGTGCCAAAGCAACCTCTGGTATTTCTGCTGCCCTCTAAGTCAGCTGCCAGTGCCAAGGTAAAGCCTGGACCCACCCTGCCCATTATTCTGGTCACACTTGCTCACTGGCAGAATTACCTCCCATCTCCTGCACTTGCCATCCCCAGCCAGAAGGGATGTGTTGAGGTCCTGCTCCACTCCAGAGCCAGCATGCTTTCAGGTGGATTCATTCTCTGTGCTTTTGCTCCTTTCCCAGCTCCTCTGCACACTGGAGGGTAGGCAGCAGTGCTCCCATCCCAAGAAGCGGTGGCTGTGGTCTGAGAGACCCTAAAAGTGGAGGAGCAATGAGAAGAAGGGAGATGAAGCCACTGGTTTCAAACAGGAGAGGCTTTAGGGGCACAAGTGCTGGAGGCTGGAGAGATAGAACTGGGGCAGCTAGACAGACTCCTCTGCCACAAAGCTGTTGGAAAGCAGTCAGCTTGGTGAGGACCAGAGGAGGTAGCACCCATAGCAGGAGAGGTTGAAGGGAGAGGAGCATCAGTGGGATGGGGCTGTAACAGGCTGGGGGAGCTGTGGGCACAGAAGGGGAGCCAGTAGGCTATACTGCAGTCACTCCACACATGAAAAGAGACAAAAGAAATTAGATAAAATCATGGACTGATAGGACAATTTGCCTTTTAAACCCAGTGGCTGAGCTGCAGCATCTGGCTGAAGGAGCCCCTACCCTGAAGGCTGCTGGAAGACATAAAGGTGCACCCAAAAGATCACTCTGTGCACACGCAGAGTTCCTTGTGTTCTCCCACAGACATCCAGCTGCTGCACTCAGGGTCACCACAGACCCACTGCAGGGACGGAATCCAGTGAGTATCTCTTTCCTGTGCGCATTTGTGGTGCCCTCCTCTGCCTCTTTGCACGTAGAGATGCAGCAAGAGGCCTTTAGCCACCCACCAAGGTCACCAATGCTTCTGCGGGCTGGAACGAGCCCACCCAAAATACAGGAGAGTGTCTCCAGTGGGAGGATTTGCTCCTTGCCCAAGACAGCCAAGAGCAGCAGAGAACTGTAGAGATGTGGCGGAGCACAAGATCAAGCTGATTTGTGTGGCTGAAAGGGGATTTGTGCCCCTGTTCTCCCTCCTCCTACTCTTCTCTGTCTTTCTCAGTGCATATAAAGCAAAGCAGTCATTTCAAGTCCTCCCTCGACCTCTTGATACTCAGGCAGAGACAGATGGGGGGAGAAAGGATGGACATCTACTCTAAGCTCCTGGAACATGTCTCCTGAAAGCTCTCTCAGGCTGAAGGACCTGGAGCTTATAGGTGGGTCCTTTTCTAGCCTAGACCTATATAAGGAAGGTTATAAAGCCCTGAATGGGGTTGAGAGGATCTAAGAGCTCAGGAGCCAGCATAGGATAGCCAACAAAGGCTGCCGTGCCTTTCTCCTGACAGATGCGATCCAAGCAGCTCCAGAAATCCCCAGATGCTGAGGGGCAGTGGTGTATTCCTCTGGCATCTGTGTCTTCTGCTCCGTGCACCCCACAGCCGGGACCGCTCCACCTTTCCAGAGCGTTCCCAGCTGCGGCGGGATCCGGCAGGTCGCGGCGGGCCGGGCGTCGGGGCGGGCTGCGGGGGCTGCACGCCGGCTGCCGGGCCGGCGGCGGCCGGGTCTCCCTGGCCAGGCAGGGGTTAAGGCTTCTCTGTTGTAGTTTGTTTCCCTTTGCCAAAGTGGGTGTTGCTGGAATGTCTCCTCTCCTATGAAGGGGGGCCGAGCCGTGTCCTCTGGAGAGGGGGGATGTCAGCATCAAAAAGACACAAAGGGGGAGGTTTCCAAAAATAAAACCCTCCATCCCCTCCAGGCGCTGCCAGTGCCAGAGGCAGGCGCGAAGGTGCTTGGAGCTGCCTGCGGAGCGCGGGATCTCGCTGGCAGCTCGGCGAGCGGGGCCGGCCGCCCTTCTCCTCTTCCTCCTCCTGCGGGGGCCGCCCGGCAGCCCTCGCCTCTGCCTCAGCACTGCTCTCTGCGCCCCCGGGCCCGGTGGTCGGCAGGTCCCGTCGGAGTCCCGGAACGGGATGGGGCGGTGAGCGGGGGGCGGAGAGCCGGCGGTGCCCGCTGCCCCGCGCCCGCCGGGGGATGCCAGCCGGGCGCTGAGCGCTCCGCACCTCCCGTCTCCTCCCCCCACCGGCTGACACTATGCGGGGCGCTGCCGCCAGCCTCCTCCCGCTCACCTTCGCCGTCCTCCTGGGCTTCGCCCGCTGTCGGCCGGACTCGGCGGCTAGGCTGGAGACCGGGACCGGGGGGGCGGCGCGGCTGCGGAGCCGGGGGGCTGCCCTGGGGGCGGTGGGCACGGCGCACAGCCTGTCCCCAGCGTCCCGGTCCCCTCCACCGTCACGGCCCCTCCCCGCCGCCCTCCACGTGGACCGCGGCTCCGCGGCCGCCGCGGGGAGCCCGAGCGGTGCCGACGGCCGGAGGCAGCGTCCCGACCGCGGGCTGCCCACGCCCCGGGGCCAAGCGGGCGATGCCGGGCTCGGTCCCGGCGCGGGACAGAGGAACAGGCAGGACTCTTCCCGCCCGCGGCAGGGCAGCGGGCTGAAAGCGCGAGTCGTGCCCCGGGCGAAGGAGCCAGGCAGCAGAGGGAGGATGGCGGGGTAAGTGCTGCGGCTGGGGGGATCCTGCGGGGCGTGAGCCCCAGACGGAGGGGCCGAGTCCCATCCCGAGCCCCGTACTGCATCCCCTTTTGCATCCACGGGCGCTCCCGGCGCTGCCACGTCCCCCGCGGGATACCGGGGCAGTGCTCCCCCGCGGCCGGGTCCGGAGCGGCGTGGGAACGCACTCGATGCTCGCTGCCGTGTGGCGCGTCTGTCCCGCGCTTGCGGCCGCGCCGCTCCCAGCCACTCGCGGGTGCGTGGTGAGTGTCGGTGTGCGCGCACGCGTGCGTGTAACCCGAGTGTGCGGGGGCCGTCGGGCCGCCGGCTGCCTGTCGTGGGAGTGTGTGGTTCAGGGGTGTTGGGATGTAATGCCCTTCTGGCAGATCAGGGCCTCGGCTGGCAGACAGCTGCGCGGCAGCAGGCAAGGTGTCCCAGCTGCCCTCTGGAGCTGCTCACGGCCGTCCTGGGAGGCGTGCAGGGTGGGGTCTCCCGAGGGGGATGTACTATGATTTAGGTAGTGGAGAGGCCGGAGGGGCTTGCTTGGCTCTGCGGGACGGAGTCTGTCTGCTGCCGCTCTTGCTGCAGGTACCTGGCCTCTTGGCTCCTTCCTCCCGTAATGGGCCCCTTGTAAGCACTCCGCGCCGCAGCTTCCCATGGCTTCAGTTGGCTCAGCTGAAGGAGGCTTCCTATGACTTGCCTGGCAGAGCTGCTTCCAGCTCCAGTCTCTGGCTGCAGCCCTGTGGAGGTGGAGGGGATATCATATGGCGAGGCCAGCTGCTCTGTTGTGAGGGGAGCTTGTGAACGGGACGTCTGGTGCAGGGCTGATGTACTCTTCAGCCCAGGCCCCCTTCCTCTGAAGTTCCCTCGCTGCTCCCCCATGGCAGACGCCCTTCGAGATTAGCTCCTCTGCCACCTGGGCTGGGCTACCAAAAGCATCGTGCAGGAGTTTGACCAACCCATGTGGCATTATGTGTGTCTGCTCTCATGTGAGCCTTTCTAGGGGTATTATGGGGGCAGGCTCTGGGTTTACAGCCCTCTGACATGGGCAGAAATGTCTTCTGCTAACATCTGGTGGGGAGCTCACTAGAACACTGAGTTTTCTCTCTCCCCTGCTCATCTCCATGCAAAGTTTTGAGACAGAAATATTTTCTGTGCCACTCTATATACTTTCCTTCAACAGATCCACAGAAGCACCAAGTTTGCTCTACTTCCATTATTTTTTATACATAAAGTATCACTAACAGTTAGGTATATAGGTTCTGAGCTTACCCAGTTCATTATCTTGGCTTGTCAGCCACCCAGAGAAAGAGTCTTGGGAAGATCCAGTCCTGCTCAGTCAGATTTGGACATTTTTGGCCTCAGAAAGATTTTACCCTTTCTGCAGTTGGAATGCTGTCAGTGTTGCTTTGGGATCATGTAGCAGTTTGGTTGAATTTGAGTCATCTGATATGTAGCATGTTTGTTTTCAGTCTGCAGCTGCTTCTGGTGACAACAGCTGGCCTGCGCTGCTCTCAGGAGCATGCGGGCAGCCCCAGGGTTCACACTGTGTTCAGAAGAGTGCTGAACCTTCTTGCAAGTAGCTTTCATCCCTTAATTCAGGGTGTAAACAGGGATGGTTGGCCCAGCGCTTGCACACAGTTTACCTGTTACCATCCATATCTGAGAGTGCCATTGCCTCCAAGCTTAAAGGAAGACCTGTGTCCTAGTGCTGTGTTTCTCTGCTGCACTTTCTGCCTCTGCTCTGCACTGGAAGATCAAGGCTGGGGATACAGAACTTTCTCCAGTCTCCAAGAACTTCAGTTCTGGAAAGTGCCTATATTGGCTTTCTGTCTGTTCTGGAGTCCAAAGTGGCACTTTTGAAGCTTCTCTATAACCTACTGTCTTCAGAGCTTAAGAGAAAGCCTAGCTGAAATAATTGTCCCTGCGGAACCACACGGCATTGCTCCTCGTGGAAAGTGAGCTGCTGCTGCCTCCAGCCATTCTGTGACACTCTGTCCTTCCACCTCATCCATCTTCTTACGCCCCTTGCTGCACCAGACACATTTTCATCCAGGAAACTCAGGGCCCCTAAAAACTTAAGTTTGTGATGTTTCATTTTTTTGCTAGGTGGGATATTTTCTGTTCTGCTATTTACACTGAACTCCTGCTAGTCTCTGGTATGACAACCTTCATTTTCCCTTACTCAGGTAACTTTGCAGGCCCAATAAACCCCAGCGCTATTTATTTATACAATCATTTTGGCCTAAAATCTCAACTCTTCCATGTGGTGCCTTTCCAGATTCCCCAGTCAGAGCTCTCTGCTGGTACCTCCAGGGGCCCTGCAGAGTCCTGTGGTTGAAGAACCCATTTATTAGCACTATATGCTTTTCTAGATGATTACTTTCTCACCTTGCCTGATAGCTGCATACCCAAGACTGAGTTTCTTTCCTGGGGACTCTTTGGATGTGTCTGCCATTCTGCTCATGTCTGACCTTTTTGCAGGTGTGATTTGTACAAACAATTTTGTGAATGCGTCCAACTTCAAGACTTGCAAGAGCTGGGTTTTAGTATATTCTCCAGAAGACTCATTGTGAGGTGTCTTCTGATATCCCAGGAACCATCGCAGAAAATTACTGACTTCTGACACTGAGTGAGGAAAACAACCCAGCCCTGAAAACATCACTGCTTTCCTGTGCTCAGCTTAACATTCCTGTTTCTCCAGCTCCTCTGACTAGAAGGATTTTTCTCTCAAGTGTTGTGGGGTAGGGTAGCCCCGACACATGCCAGCTATGACTGTAGTTGTGTGTTGGCCAGTGCAAATCCCTAATTTGCTCTGGCCAGTCCTGCTGGGAGGACACTGTGGGCATTTCCCTCTACCTCTGTGTCTCCTGGGATGTGTTCCCCCTTGTTCCTCTGCCCCATGGCTGGGAAGGTGGGTCACAGTGATGAGGAAGGTGGGTAATGGGAGAGTAATCTGCGGAAGCCTCTACTTCTGGTACCTGCCTGGACAATTTGAAGGGGCATGTGAGGCTTCCCAGGTAGCAGGCAGGGAGTCCCACACTCATTCTTTCTCCCTCCCATTTTATTTTTGAGCATTCTGCACCCCAGATCATGTTTAATTGCTGTTGTAGACACCATCTGTGGCTGTATTATCCTGCTTTACCTAGGCTTTGTGGCATATAGGTTCTTGCTGCAATGTGTTTATAGGATTGCTCAGGAGCAGAGGCAGTTAATGCTGATGTGGACTTGGCAGAGGGTTTTCAGTGACTCATCGATGCCAACAGCCTTTTGCTAATGTTCTTCACTGGGTCTGACTGCAAATATTTCATGCGCGTTTGGATGAAGTTCACTTTCCTGCAGTAGAACGGCAGACCTGATGATCTAATGGTCCCTCTGGCCTCCTGTGAGGATGCTGTAAATGGCCTGAATGGAGTCAGCATATCTGGCAGCATAGAGTTCTGTGTGAAGCTGAAAGATGATGCATAGATTGCTATTAAAATACGTGGTGAAAAAAAGGGTTCTACGGAATGCTTCAGAAACAGTATGTGATCATCGCCATAAAAGCCATGATCTTACTACTGTTTTCCTGTTTTCCTTCCCCTGGTGCCTGTTACGGTTGCTTGGTTCTTGTTTAAGATAACAGCTGATCAGCCCAAGTCTGATCCTGGTGGTGGCCTCTGAGTGCAGCAGCAAAGGAGGGGATGACGGAGTGGCTTGCGGCTGCTTCTTTGCTTAACTTGAAGGTTGTGCCAGTGCAGCCCGTCAGGGCAATGAATGGTACTTCTGGAGGCTTCGTGGCACTGGCTTCAGCTCTGTGGGGAGTGTCAAGGAGATATCTATCCCATAAAAAGAGCAGGTTGGTGAATAGTGCCTGGGAGCTCCTGTGCACCAAGCTCAACATGCCAGGGATTATACCTGGGCATGGATGGCGCATGCTAGCCACAAAATGAAGAACAAACTTGGTTTTCAGTTGCTTACTGCTGCCTGGGCTCTTTGGAGACCTCAGGGTGTACCTGGCACTTGAGGCAGAGGCTGAGATGTGGATTCAGTGCCCCACTCTGCATTTTCCCAGAAAAGCACTGAGCTATGCCTTAAGTTTTCTCTGGCACTGTGGCTATTTATCTGTCTGAGCTATTCGATGCCCTTTCTCTCCAAAAAGGGGGAACTGGCTACTGGAAATGGTCCCTCTCTGCTTTGGTCTGAGCTGGGCTAGGGACTGTTTTGGAAGGTGTTAAGTGGCCCATAAGCCCTGTAGCAGTACAGTGTTACAGGCAATCAAATCTCAGTGCCTTTAAATGTTCTCAGCAATGTTTCATTTCCCAGTATATGTGCTAGGTGACCTGACCCTTAGGAAGGCAAATACATTAATTAACCTATTCCACTGGTAAGGAGACAGAGATAGGAAAGACTGATTGTTTGCTGAAGGCTTGTTTTGGCATCAGTGTTTGGGCTGGGATTAGGGCATCCCATGGAGCATGACCTAGTATGAGGTTCAGTGGAACTTCAGCTTGCAAGACCTGTGTGAGGACATGTCTTCCCTTCTGCTCTGATCTGGGACTGTGTTGAGTTTCTTTCCATCTGGGAGAGCTGCTGACCCCTCCACATGGCCACCCATCCTCTGGTCCCTCTGCAGCCCAAGCTGCCCTGGATGAGGGTGCTCCCTTTTCCTTGCTGTTGTGCTTCCTGTTCCAAGGGTAAGCAGGAGAAAACCTGGATGCTAAGCTTGGGCAGCTGATGAATGCTTCAAAGTTATGAACATGGCTCTGGCTTAGGTCATTGTTAGGTCTGCCAGGGGCTTGGTCTGTCACGGCACCCAGCAGGTCCTCCTGCCTGCTGCTTTGGAAGCCCTTGCTCCTTGTGTGATGAGAGGTGATCAGAGGCTGCTCAGTGTCTGCAGGTAGCTCCTCAGGGGTCACCCCCATTGTGGTGACACTAGACCTGGAGGGACCCTCCCACTTGTTTGTTCTTCAGAAGCAGCGCTGGATGGAGAGGCCCAGGGCTGGACATGCCCCACAGGGGGTTCATGCTTGAGCCACATCTTGGCCTAAAGTGTTGTTGGTGTCATATGCAGCAGAACAAATGGATGTGGAGGCCACCGCTCTCTCTCAAGCACCATCCCTCAATGTTGTAAACATGCCATGCTCCTTAAACTTCACGGGATTCATTCTGAATTCTTTTTAAGTCAGTACAAACCACATGGTGTTCAAACCAGGCAAATGACAACAAAATGCTTTAAGTAGAACCAGACGTGCTCAGGAATGGGTCCCATGCAGCAAAGCTCCCATAGCTATTTTCCTGCAGCTGATGCTCTTGCTTACCTGTGTCTTATGCTCTGTGAGGGCTTGCTCACTGGGCTTTCATCAGGAAATAGTCGTGGTTCTTCTCTACCTTCTAGTACTGCCTACACGTCGTTCCTTCCACCTGCTCACTTCCAATCTTGGAGGTCCTCCCTGCCTCCATCTCTTCCCATTCTCTCATCCAGGATGTTACAGTAGGAAGGAACATTCCCATCCAGGTACTTATTCAACCCCTGCCAGGTTGCTCCCCTTTTTGCATGCTGGGCTGTCTTCCCTCCAGGAGCATTGCCCTGGCTGGTGCTGGCATCTGCCTTCACCCAGGGCTGGCAACTTGTGTCTGGGGTTGGCAGTGACACGGAGTGGCTCTATTAATGAGAGGTTTGTGCTGAACCCAACAGGGGTTTCATGACTTCAGGAGTGATCTTGTCTGCTCAGGTTTGGGCCCCTGTCTGTCTTAGCCGTGTATCTTTCTTCCTATGACCTCTTGCTTGGTGTTGGCGTTGAGAGCAGCTAGCAACATGCTCCCTCCAGCATGCCTGTGAGAGATGTAGATAAACTTTAATCCCATGAAGAACTAATAGTATGATTCAAGGCCAAAACAGCTTTTTTGGAGAAGGTAGTTATTTTGCCTACAAGAAACATGATTATCTGGATAAGTTGAGGTGGGAAAGGGCAAGGGCTTTGCTCATTGAACAGACTTATGAGGTGTGTTTCACCTGTGCCAAAGGAAGAATGCGAGCTGTGACAGTCTAAGCAAAGATGCTTATGCTGCTGCTTGGAGTAGAGTCCCTCACTGGGCCTTAGTCCAGTAATTACCGAAAGACCTGCTCCAGCTCAAAGGTTTTATCTTTTTACTGATCAGGACACCTTAAAAATGTTAAAGGCCTTGTGGGCTCTTATACAGTAAATAAAGGAAGGGCTTTTTTCATTGGATGCTTTCTGAGGATTTCTTAAAGAAGAGACTCATACATCTCTTTGGGTTGACAGGCAAAATGCTGGAAATTGGTACTCTTGCCCAACCAGCTATGAGTGGGTGCTAGAATTACTTTGGCTTGTTCCTGCTTTCAGGAAGCCACACCACGGGAATTTAAGTGCTTTCTCCCCATAAAAATCTGCCCAGATTAATAAAACATTGATCCCGAAGAACTACATAACACTTTAAAAATGATGTGGCTTCTCAGACCACTTCCCTTTCCCACATGGAGCAATTGTACCTCTACAGGCAGCTTCATTTGTGAACACCAGAACAATCCTTGGCATACCTACCACTCACTAAAACGTGAGCCCCATAGCTTGAGCCCTGGCACTTCTGGAGTCTCATCTCATGCCATGTGGATGCAGGAGTTAGGAGGATGCCATTTCAGAGCAGGATCTTCCCTGACCTTCCTCTGTTCATGTTAAAGTCAACCCAGAAGACAAATGTGCATGTTACTGTGGTTCCTGTAAATTCTGTCAGCAGCTCCGACTGCCTCGTCCAGCATTGAAATAAACCATACTCCCCACTTCATTTCCAGAGGATTTCCAGAGCTTTCAGGCTATTTCTAACTTTCTATCTTTTGACAACTGTTCTTTCTCATCTACCTAGACATGCAAAAGTTACCTATTCCTAAAATCTTCCCTCCACGATGAGCAATACTCTTGGAGAGCACCCTGGAACTTGTTATTCCTTCTCATTATAGACACTTGAATACGACATGTGACCAGAGGAAGCAGTGTTAGCTGCCTGCTTGGGCATTGCAGAGCACCTCTTAGAGGCCCAGCACTGTCTGTGATAGCTGTATGTTGTCAGTCATCCCTACCTGAAAACACATAAGAAAGGAAAGGTGGGGAGGATGTCATTTATGTGAGGGCACTCAAAAAGTTGCTGCAACAGAATCCTGGATTCAACACTCATGGAAATTATTTGAGCATCTTGGAATTAACGTAGCCTTGTGCACGTCAGGTAGACACAGATTTCATAGCACCAGAGAGTCCTCAGCCCCCTGGGTCACTGCACTAGAGACAGATAACAAATGCTGGACTGGGGTGCTTGCAAAGAGAGAGCTGGGGAGCATCCCAGCATGCAGCTTCTGGCGTGCCATCCCTCCCAGGGCAGGGCTGAGCAATGAACAGCAGCAGGCAGCACCAGTTAGGTGGAGAATGAAGTGTTGTCTTCGGCTGAAGCAGCTCCGGACATTTGCGGAGGCGAGATACTATGACCAAAGTTGAAATTGGGCCAAATTTACACCCCACTACCATGAAGGACGATGAGATCTTTAATGATCTTTGGCTGCTGGCCTCCAATTGCTCTCAGGAGGAAAATGGTTCCTCTGAGCACTGTGCCAGGAATCCAGCATAATGCCAGTTCAAAAGGGAGCTACTCTCTCAGGGATTGCTCACACTGCAGCATTCACAATCCTTGGGGGTTTCTTTTCCAAGCACTTGAACAACTCAGCCCTTGTCCCATTGGTTTTGATCTCAGCTGCTGGTCCATCTGGAAGGAAATATCAGATGCTGCAGGAAATAATTTTATGGGTGACTCAGAGGTGATGGCTGCAGCAAGACCTCAGCTTCCCCCTCTCCTAATCACGCTGCTTTGTCTCTCTGCTTAGGCCAAATGTCTGTGGCAGACAGTGTTGCCCAGGATGGACCACAGCTCCAGGCACAAACCGCTGCATCAAACGTGAGTATGACAGTCTTAGCCAGTGCAAGTCTCAGGATGCACCCCTAAAAAGTGCTTGAATACTGCTGTGACCCCACACACATCCCATGCACTGCGCCAGGGCAGGAGATAAATCATGGGGTCTGTAGAAGCAGTGCTGCAACCTCACTGTGGGACTGCCAGGTTCTAGGTCAGCTCTTCCTGTCTGCTGGCAAAGTCTGAGTACGTGAAGTAATTGTGGTTTTACTTCATTATTGTTATTAATGTCCATCCATAGCAGAATCTGTTTGGGACAGAGCACTGCAGTGGCACATTTATCTGTGAGTTTTGAGCCTTGGTCTCTCCTTTGTCCTGCTTGGAGCAAATGCAGGTCTGTGAAAGTCCCAGCAGTCAGGAACCAGCCTACTGGGGCTGTTACTAAGGAAAGCAATTAATGGATTTGGCACAAGGGCTGGGATGGGTGGGGCTGGAGCATGGAGCAGCAGGTGGGATGTGAAATGGCAGTGAGGTGCAGGGCGCTCCTACAGTCCAAAGCTGCCTGGCCAGGACCCTCCTGCCTACCCACAGAGGAAGTATTAAGTGTTCTGCTCATCCAGGCAGCCGTGGTACAGCCCTGTGGGCTGCGATCATTGTGGGCTCCCTGACACAGCACTGGAGGAGAAGCTGTTTGGATAGGCACCAGTGCAACGCACACCAGAGACAAGTGAACTGTCATCTTCATCCTCAATAGCTCTGCAGCCACAGACTAGCCCCTGCTGTGATCCCTGTCCCTCAGTAACAGGATTGCAACCCGCAGCTCATCTGTGGGCCTTCCCAAGGGACTGCTGGCCCCATGCACCTGGCTGATCCCAGGGGGCTGCCTGCGGTGCTCGGTCAGCTGCGAGGGTAGGGAGCACAGGCAGCAGGCTGGGGGGGAGCGCCCAACCCAGAATAGTCGAGAGCATCTGCCTTGACTTGAGTGGCAGCAGCTGCCCAGATGTTAAGCAGGGAAGAAGGCTCAGCTTTGTTTGCCGCGGGATCTCACGGCGCTTTGGCCGTGCTGGGGTAATTGCATTAGCAATCGCTGTTTGGGAGCAGGGGGCCAAGGGCTGACTCACCTCCCTTCTCCCTCTCCCCTGCCGGCAGAAGCCAAACGGTAGAGAGCGTGCTGTGCTGCCAGACAGTGTCTGTAAACACAGCGCGGGGCCAGCCATGGCAGCATCTTTCTCTCATTAAGGATTTTGGTAGGAGCAGTAGATCTGGGCTTGCAGCCACGCAGGCTGCCTAGTGATTGCTCAGGTGCTGAGCCCTTGTTCCCAAGGACTCATTAAAAGGACAGTGTCAACATGATCGGGCCTGACAGTGTCCCCCCGACAGGGGATGGTAAAGTTCAGGCATGACTTCGCTGGAGACTGGTGATGTGTAAACATAGTTTCATTCCCAGCTACCTCCCTCTCTGGGCTTTTCTGCTGGAGTTCAAGCTGCTGGAGACATTCAGCTGTTTTTAAAGCTGCCAAGGCAAGCTGGACAGCCCATCCCACTTAAGTTTCTGCACTGTAATGGTGTTTAATGTCTGTTCACATGGTCTTTGATATGTGGTATATCAAGGAAGTTAGTGGGGTAGAAATGCAGCCAGAGGGAACCTCTTAAGAGTGATGAAGCATGGAAGAATTGGCATTCAGGTGTTGGACAGATCCTTGGTTTTCAAGGATTTGAGCCTAGGTACAGGAGAGAGGATAGGTCAAATTGTTGCCATAATCTACTTCCTCTCACCTACCGAAGGTGGTGGTTGCTTCCTTGACCCATGCTTTTCTAGACACTTTATTCTTTCAACATCCCTGCATATGACTTAACTCCAGCCTTAAGGAGGTGTCTCTCAGTATGTTCCAGATTTGAGGACCAAAGTTGCAGTGAGGACTTGTGGAGTTTTCAGACAGTCTGTGCCTGGGAAGATGAAAAAGAGAAATATCTTTCCCTGGAGCAACAACATCTCCTGGGAAAGTGGAAATGAGCTAAGGGAGTTTAGGAGGAAGACTTTGTCTATTTGCAGCGGGCTTGATTTCTATGCACACTCTTCCTGGTCATGACGCTGAGCTGCATACAGGGGCTGTATGCTGTGAGGCTCCAGAGGTCTTCTCACTGAGGGGGCCATTAGGGATAGCGAGCTGCATCTGAATGTGGGCCTGAAGGGTTCAACCTCCTGCCCATTTAACTTTGTTCTGGAGTAAGACGCTGGCCATTATGTCCTTAGTTTGGTGGAGAAGAAACCTGTGTACACAAGCTGGCCAGAAGCCCTCTTGCAACTGCCCACATTTTAGGGGCTGCAGTGGCTGCAGTGTACACTTGTCAGTAATTTAGCTGCTGCCTATTATGCTCAGCCTCCCCATGTTAGTTTATCAGCCTCCACTTTCATCAGCATTATTCATGATGGTTCTTTGCTGCTTCCAGAGATAGTACCCTGCTGGGCTGGGCTGGGCTGGGAATGCTGCAGGAGCTTTTTTTCTGACATGAATATTTTAAAGTTTAAAGGAAACATTTTTGATCAGGAAGGACTAAATAAACTAACGCACTTTCTAATCTTACACAGATGGTGAATAAAGGTGCAGGGATTCCAGGCTGAGTCTCTGGCTCTGCTCTGGCCTCGCAGTGTGACTTCAGAAAGTCTCATTAGCACCTGGGGCTTTTCAACATCTGCAAAATGACATTCACATGCCTCTTCTTTTGTCTTTCTTCTGAATGCTGGCTATAGGGTTTTTTGAACCCTGGCTGTTCTTCATTGAAGTTCTGTTTCCTCTCTGTTATTCCTGCATTGCTGTTGATCTACCTCCCTGTTACTCTGCGCAGATCTCACTTGTGTTAAATTGTCCATCCCTTCTGGGTGTGCTCACACAGTCAGAGCTGTAAGTTAGAACTGAGTTTACATACATAACTTTTGCATGAGAAAGTGGACTAAATCACTCCGGTGGTACAAGTCCTTTAGCACCTTCCCAGTTTTCCTATGGAGGGCCTAGCTGATGGACAGGTTCCCCTGCATTTTAATTGGAACTGCACAGGACCTGCTTACAGTGAAGATCTACATCACTCTCCTAGATGAAGAGCATGAGTAGAGCTACAGGGATTCAGTAATCGAATGTCACCTTGCATGCCATTGCTCAACCCTGGGCCAGGTGTGCCTGCAAAGCAATGCAAGGCTGAACTTGTTGGCATTCCCCTCTGACAGGCCTAGCTGGGTGGTCAGAGTCATGCCACAGTCACTCCCTACTGTGTGACCTTGCTGGGAGGACTCATCTCATGCACTAAAGACTAGACAGCACCACACTTGATCTGTGAGGGCACTGCTAGATATTCTTGAACAATCTAGGTTTGCTATTAGTGATATTTCAGCAGTGCTCCAAGTGTTATCTTTTTATTAAGAGTTTTGAGGTGACTATTTTTGTTTTCCCTAATCCCCAGCTTCTGGAACAGATGATTACATGAGACTACACTGAGAAGAAGTGAGTGCCTGTCAGCTTAACAGAAACTGTTTATAGTACCCTGAGCTGGGGAGCAACATCTCAAAGTAACCCCCGAGGTCAGAAAACAGAAAGCAAAGAGAAAGATTTCAAATATATATGTGTATTTTAACCATCTTGTTTCTCAGTCAATGTTATGGCTGGGGGGCCTGAAAGGTGATTTCACACACTTGTCACTGGCACTGCTGCCACTGACTGATTTGCTCTCCTTATGTTGCTGATCTCCTATATATAGCTCCTATATACAGCTGAACTGAATGAAAACCAGCAAATTTAAAGCTCTTTCGAGTTCTTCCCGAGTCTGTAAAGGCAGCTAGGAAGGGGATTAATCCTGGAGCTGAAATGTTTCAGCCAGGGCAGCTCCCCATCCATCCTGCTTGAAGAGACCAGAAGACTAATCCCATTCCCTTCTTCCTCTTTTCTATGTAAACTGCCTTAGGGGCTTTTTAGAGTGCCTGGTCACTTATCACCACTTTCCTGCTGAAGGGTACAGTCTAAGGTGACTATGTTGGTGGGAGAGGTTGTGGGAACGGCTGTGGTTCCAGGTCCCAGCGTCGTGGCTCTGCAGTATTTCAGTATGTGAAGTGGTTGTTTTCAATGGCAGGCTTCCTGGGCTGGTGGCCTTTGTTAAAACAGGCATTTATTGGGAGATAACAGTAGGGACTGGCAGCCTATTTAAATCACAGCTGAGTTTTGTATTATAAATTACATCAACTTCTGGAGTGCCAGACTTCTCAGAGACGGTTAATTCCTGCCTGACTAGGACCTTGTCCCTGTTCCAGAGACTGCAGTGTTGGCTGATTTATTTTACTGGGGAATTTCATCAAAACCTCTGGCTTTAACCTGTGCAGCCCTACGTGACTTGGGGTCCCCTTGTCCTTGAGATCTCCCTCTCTTCCTGAGTGTTAACATGGTAATAAATGTCAGATGAAGCATTCCAGTGAGCATATCCCTGATCTAGTTAGGAAAAGCTGATGGCAGGCTAGTTTTGGGATGAGGGAAGGGTTGTGGGGGCTATACTGCTGTGAAAAGAATCCAAGTGTCTGCATAAGGACTTCTCTCACTTGATGACAGCAGGATGATGTATGGATGGCACACAAGGAAAGAGCTGTCTGTATGTTTGTTGTCCAGAAGCAGTGTTTCTCACAGGCGTGCTTCTATCTCACAGGAGTGGAGA
This sequence comes from Oreocharis arfaki, assembly GCA_013398015.1. Lineage (NCBI taxonomy): Eukaryota > Metazoa > Chordata > Aves > Passeriformes > Paramythiidae > Oreocharis > Oreocharis arfaki. The sequence continues at coordinate 1,358,985 of VZRR01005022.1, read as the reverse complement.
GCACAGCCAGGAAGGGAGGGACATGTTCATGAAAGCCCAGCAGCTGTGTGTGAAGGTGGTGGGATGCCCCTGCAGCCTCCCTGGGACAGTCCTGGGAGAAGGGATTTCAGCAGAAGCAGTGGCTTCATGGATGGAAACCCATTCACAGGCTTTCCGTGTGGCTGGAGGTCCACCTTGTGTTGTCTAACAAGGTTTCATTACCCTTTGGCCAGCTGGCACCTTCTTGCTTTGAAGTACAACACTTTTCTAGTGCCTTTTCAATTACCCTTGTTCAGAACAATGAGCCTGGTCCTACTGGAGCAATCTGTGGATTCCTGGCTGCTGGCTGCCTGAGTTATAAACCCAATTTGGCATCTGTTGACTTGGGAAGTGTTAGGGTCCTGTGTATAATTAATAGCACTTTCCTCCCGGGGTGCAAACTGAAGCTGATGTGCTGTAATTAGGAACACACACAGGCTCAGAGGGTGATTTAGGCATAAGGTTAATGAACTGTAAGTCCCCATAGCAGTGGAGGAATTTGAGCACAGTGACTCCAAAATCAGCTGCGGAAGGAAAGCTGAAGAGCACTGGAGGGGACAGGCCAGGGGCACTGTGCAAATCAGACCCCAAAATGGACTAAAGGTAACGTGCAATCCCTTGCCTTGGGATTTAGGACCTATTTTTGTCCAGAGCACTCTGGGCAATACTGGAGGCCATGTGCTCTCTGCAGGCCATGCCGCTCATTTCTGAACTTTTTGAAATGAGTGTGGTTGGAGAAGAGCTCTGCAGAGACCAGTGCAGAGAATGGAGGTGCCCTTGTGTTAGGGGCCCACAGCAGTTGTAACACCAAGACTGCGAAGGTCACCTGCCTGCAGAGATGAGATGAGACTGTCCCAGCACAACTCCCAGATGAGTTGTACTGCCCCAGCTGGGTGTCACCACCATGGGGCTAAAGTCCTGTGTCCACTAACTGCCTTTCTGTGTCTCCTCAGCTGTCTGCGACCCGCCATGCCAGAACAAGGGCTCCTGCAGCCGCCCCCAGGTCTGTACCTGTCGCTCAGGCTTCCAGGGCTTCCGGTGTGAAGAAGTTGTTCCTGAGCAGGAGTACCACCCGCCTGGTGCCATTGCTGCCTTCCAGCCCCCCACAAGCTCCCTCCGGAGGAGGACCAGCACAATAGGGCGAGATGCCTCCCCACAAGGGGCTCAGGTGCCCATCCCACGGCACGTCCCAGCTGTGTAAGTCAAACCTGGTTCCTGGCAGGACGCTCCGCCAATCTCTTAGGCAACTAATACCTTGATTAGTTGGGCCACAGTCTCTGCTTCATGAGACCAGGCAACTTGGCTGTTGACGAAAACTCCTTCATGGGCTGTGGGAGCTGACGTAAGGGGATCAGGTGCTGCTGTCCCTCCAAGGGACAGTGTATCCAGCACTTTGTCACTGTCCCCTGGCACACACAGGAATGGGACCAGCTAATGATGATCCCATGAGGAAGTATAGCTGTGAAGGTCATCAGTTTGCCCTTGTCCTACTGGTGAATAGCCTTCATGGTAGCAGCAGGGTGGACAGAGGAGTGGTGGGTAAGTCTCTTTCCTGAGAGGGTATGTTTAGAGCAATATATCCAGGTAGTACTCACAGAAGACTACATGGATCTGAGGTGTGCTTGTAAGTGCTGGTATTAGCAAAGCAATGACACTCAGAGATGTCTCCTGGCAGACTCTAGCAATTTTTGAGCCGTTTGTTCTGTATTTCTGAGTTATTGTGCTGTGGTTTGGGTCATTTTGGTACCAAGGTGGATGCCTGCATATTGGGTACAGAAACAAAGGTGGAGCTGTTGGAGCTCAGAGGCCCATGCAGGAGGGACTCTGAGGAATGTGTTAAGCTCAGGATGACATCTGTGGCATCGTCTGGTCTTTTGGGTGAGGAAGAACTTAGTGCTTCAGCACACCTGCCTCAGATCAGCGCTGAGACGCTCCTGTACCTGGGCTACAACTCCTTCTCTAAACTTTGTGTTTTGTGACATCCTGCTGGAGCTGGAGCTGTTTTTGCTGAATGAGGCAGTAAAGATGGGAGAGATGTCTTTCCCTGATAAGCACTGCTACTGTGCCAGCAGCTTGGTGGGGATGGAGAGTTGAGAGTAGTGCCTGCTGCACACATATTGTTTGTTTGACCACCTCCACTTTTCTGTAAGAATCCGTGAACATGGGAGCAAAGTGTTAGGCTGCATCACCCCCAAAAGCCCCTGTCTTTCTTGGAGCCGTTCACTTAGTTGCTGGGCCAGAAAGACTGGCTTTGTTGGTAGCCACCAAAGTAGAGAATTTTCTCATGGCTTCCAGCAGAAGCCCCTTACTCATAGTCAGGAAGACATTATAGCAAATTACAGGTGCTTAATCAGGAGGTAACTTCAGTTTCTCCTTTACTTCTTTGAACTTTTGGCTTCCTCTGTCAACATCACTTGGAGCTGCCCAAGGAGAGGGCGATTTGGCCTTTGTTTTTCTGTTTTCCTGCAGGTTGTTTTCAACGTGCCCATTGCTTCTACAGTAGTTATTGCCTTTCTCTCTCTTTTGAAGCAGAGGCAATGCATGGGCTGGAAACATTTCTAGACCCTTGGCTGTCAACAATTTTGGAGAGGCTCGAATGACTGGCAGAGATTTTACTGCCACCAAGTAGTTCACTGAAACTGACGTATCTTGGTGCCCAAATGGAAGACTATCTGGTAGAAACCAGATTTAGGAAAGGCAGAGGGGGTGCTGGCAGGGAGAGGTGGCCAAGCCCCTGTCATTGCTGCTCTGAGAGAGGCTTGCTGCCCAAGTGAGCAGGCAGCCCTCTCACATTCCTGCAATCCTGGGCATTGCTGACGAGTTTCCCTGCAGTGATGACCTCCTCCTACCCCTCTGTGCTACCACCCAGTGTGGAGGGACTGGAGGGGAGGGAGGGCAGTGTCCTTGGAGATATGGCACCTGTTGAAGGGTTTCCCAGTAAGGAACATGACCTCAGGCTCCACACAGAGGACGGAGGGCTGTGCAGGCACTGGCAGAGCATTCTTGTCCAGTCAGTCAGACATAGCGTCTAGTGATTGCTGAACTGGGATTGCTGCATGCCCAGCTGCCCGACGTACCTTAAATCCTCTGGCAGTGTCCCAAGGAAATAGGACTCCATTAAGGACCACACTGTGCTGTTCCTCCTTCCCTCCCCATGGAGGCCATAGGACATCACCTTATCCCATGCTTCAGCAAGAGAATTTGACTATGGTCCTTTGCGATGGCCACAAGCAGGACACAGGGACAAGTCCCTTCAGCAGTCTGTGGCTCAGTGGAAATTTGGAGTCAGGTGTCTGAGGGAGCCTGTGGGGACTTGTTAGCTGCTGCAGAAGCTGAGAGGCCCCCATTCTGTGCTGGCTGGAACAGTGAGTGCTCTGGAGAGCAAAATCCTGGGGGTGTTAGAGGCCCTCCCGACATGGACTAGCTGCAAATCCTCCCTCTTCTTGGTCTCACCCTGAATCTCTGCCTGGAGAAGTAAAGCCCTGATGGATGATTGTGCGGGTGGAGTTGCACCTCAGCCCAGAAGCCGAGCTAAATGGAAACAGCTTTGTTTTTCTAAGGCTGGAGTATCAGCAGAATTCATGTTTATTTAGCAGGGAGTGTTCCCTTGCCCCTTACCCTCAGGATGGATGACCAGATGCCTTTGACTCTGGGCAGTGTGTGTGGCGGGTCCTGTTGCTGCCACCTGAGAAGGTCCCTTCTGCAGGAGTGCTGTGCATAAATCTGTAACAGCATCTGTGCGAGGGAGCTGTGGTGCCTGGATGGGATGTATGTGCTGGATGATGGCTGCCTGCAGAGCAAGGCATCATTGCTCTTCACACACAAGAAGGGATGTCTGGGACCTGCAAAGCATTTTACCAGTAATGCAGGCAAGGGAAAAGGACGTAGCTGTGGTGTAAGGTGCTGAGACACTGTGCAGACAGTTTAATGCAGCTAAGCTCTTGAGGGCAGGGAGCTTCCTCTGAGAGGGTTCTGTTTAGGCAAGGCAGTTGCTGGGAGTTGCCTGGTATTTTCAGGATGGAAAAGGAAGAAGGCTGAGTTGCAACATGCCTGGCCCACTGATTTCTGATCTCAGACTCTCCTCTGCAGCACCCTGGAGGAGACATCTCCTCCCTTCTTGACGAGAGGAAGGGCTATACGCAGCCCTTGAGGAGCTGTGGCAAGCGCTCCTGGCCTGGGAACACTGGGAACTTCATGCCAGCAGGAAGGCTCTGCCAAAATCTCTGTTCTCTCTCCTGGAAGCAAAGGATTAGAACAGCAGGGAGCAAGCAGATGGGAGGATCTTGGGTGTGTGGCAGAGGTTGCTGGATAGAGAAAGTGTATTTCCCCCCGTTTGAAAACTGTTCTGTTTCATTTGAAAATCCTGTTCTGATGGTAGTCAAATGTCAAGCACGGTCCTTTGCAAAGAGAATCGGAGCCCATGGGTGGATACAAAGCTGTCCGCCCTGGGGTGGCCATTTAAAACATGACATTGAGAACTGTGGCTTGGCAAAATCAGCTTGATGAGCTTGTTGTCATTGAGGACTAGCAGATAGAACAAAAAGTTCACTGCAAGGTCACTTGCTTTTTAAAGATGCTGCTCCAAACAGAGGCAGATTTGTCTTAATTGTTAAAGCAGGATCTGGAGCCTCCTGTCTTGCCAACTTTGAACTTTCCACATTTATGAGAAAAAGGGGAGCTTGCTTACTGCCCTACTTGGGTTGCTGAAGAGAGTTCAGGACTGTTTGTCCACCATATGTATAGCACTAGCAGGAGATCTATATTAGCTACATGCCTATTGAATGCATCTTCTGCTCTTCTGCTCACTTGTGACTGTCACTCAGTTCACATTTAGGAGTGTTACAATTTATTAATATCCAAATATCAGAGAAAATAAAAGCCAGCCCTGGATGAGAAGTGTCTCCCTGTTTAAGTGCATTCCTGTGGCATGGGCTGTGGCAGCTTTCCCACTTCGTTTGGTATGGGACCAGCCCAGGAGATCCACAGTGCATGACATTGAATTCCCAGTGTAAAACACTGGTTCTGGCCTTGTGCCTCTACTGTGTCTTTATGCTTGTTACTTGAATGGCATATTTTGTCAGGGCAGATAAGCCCTAATTGCAGCTTTCTAAGGTGCTTCCCTTCAGTGATACAGTTTTCACAAGGTGGCCAAACATTTACGTTCCTTGATCCAAAGCCAACTTTAAGTAGATATCTGAGACATTGTTAAAAAATTGAAACTAAAAAGCTGGTGCCAGTCCCAGTGAGAACATGTGAAAAGAAAAATATGTCACTCAGGACAATGAGATCTCCATAAGCTCCAGATTTCAGCCGCTTTCCTGCTTTGACATATAGTCAAAAGTCCTTGGCAAGCTGGATGAGAAGCCTAAAGGAAAAACTCAAGCTACTCAAGAGGAGTGTAAATGCTATTTTTCTTATATAAAAATACTCCTATTTTTAAATTACGTGATATACCTTCTCTAGTCTGGCACCAGATACAGTTGCTTTACTTTGTAGTGTTTTAAAGCTGTCAGCACCATTCTGGCTTATATGTTTCATGTATTTACTTTCTAGGGGGTTGCATACCCTTCAGAGCAGCAGGAGAATAGCTGGCTTTCAGGCCCCTTTTTTAAACTCCAAATATGGTCTTTACATTAGACCTGGTTCTTCTGCACCTCCTTGGGAGCCATTCCTGTAGCTTAATGCAGCCTTTAGGCAGTTCAAATGCACTTTTCCTTTTAACTGAAAGAAGAGTGCTGCTGCTGTCAGCTTAATCCAACACTCCATGCAAGAGAGCAGGGTGCAGGGCAAATGCATTGTACATGTGGTAGGTAAGGTAGTACAGAAAATCCAGTTTATAGCCTATTTTATATACTATACATATATCATTTGGGACATTTATGACAATACAATTTATGTAGCAGTTCTATAAAAAAGAAAGTTGTTAGAAGAGCACTAAGGCCACATGAACAAATGCTGGGGAGAGTTTTCCTAATGCCTGAATTAGGATTGTCATCTATCTTGCGTTCAGCTCTCTTGTGCATGTGGATTACTGCAGTTTCTCATACCTGACTGTGTGTTGCCTTTTTTGGTTTAAACTGGTGCTTCAGTAAAATCAAAGCTGTTCCCTTAATTTATGAGTGTTTCCCATAAATCACCAGTGCTAGCAGGAAACAAGGGATTAATTGAAGCTGATTTGATACAAGAAGTAGTTGAAATGAAGATCTAAAAGTCTCTCTATAAAATATACTTGTTCTCTTTTCTCTTCTTCTGAAGCATCCTGAGAAATGCTGTCCTGAGTGCTTGGTGCTTGGTGGGATTGGTCCACACCACCTCATTTTTTTCTCACTTGCGTGAAGGCTCACATTTAGGCAGAAACTAAACATCTAGGCAGGAATTAAGAAGATGTTCAGGCTGGAAAAATATTATCTGTTACAGCTGAAGGAAAAATATCCTTCATGGGAGGAAGAAGTCTGGAAGGAGAGGCTGAGATTTTTCAGGGCAGAAGTGAGCAGCAAATTAGGCAGTGGGGGGTAATGCGTGTGGTTGCACTTGAGAGACTGACTGTGCTTAGGACTTTGGAGGCAAAAGACCCAAGTCAGATGAGTTTTTTCCTGTACACCCTGGGATCCTGCTCTGAGTCTTTATTGCCAGAAAAGATCTTGACAAATTGGAAAGAATTCTGAGGGAGGGAGGGAGCTGTGGGGAATGTTAACAGACCCACATCTGCAAAACTGAGCCAGATGTTGGCCTTGGAGGATGAGGAACATACTTGGAGGCTGAGGCTATCAGGATGGGGCAGAGTGTATTAGGTTGCCTGTAGCCTTGGCAGAGTGGCCACGGTAATTTTTCAACGGTATGGCTTTCTAAAAAGGAATGTGCCAAACTATTCCAGGGATGTAATGACAGGTTGATGATGACACTGGAGCTTTGCCTTCTCCATGGCTTTGGAGCTGTGCTACTGCAGAGCTGGAGCCCAGGCGCTGCCAAAGCAGGCGCAGCGCTCCACATCCCTTCTCAGTGAGGAGTCTGTGAAACCTGTTCCTTCCTCCCTGATAGTCCTTGGTGTGGGTACTGAAGGCCGCGTGAGAGAGGTGTAGAGAAGATTCGTGGTCAAGGTACTTCTGAAAGCACTGGCTTTGCCATCAGGCATCATGCTTACATGGCCAGGAGTGCTCCTGGTTCCCAAACAGCCACTGGTCTTCTGGCTAGTGAGCAAGTGGAGGGATGGAGCCAGTGCAGAACAGTACAGACTGAAAATCACCGGGATGCTCATTCCCTGATCCTCAGCAGGGATGAGACTTCAAGAGTGGATAGCAAAGGTTACATCCCAACTCAGCTCTCATGGATTGAGTGCTGCAGGTGCAGGAATTCTGTGTGTGGCTGGGGATGGAGCGATGTGAGAAGACCTAACCACACTGAGGTAATAGATCCAAAGGCCAGGGCATCCTGTTGGGTGTTTAACCATTATTTTAGTTTAAAATATGTCTTAGATCTCCAGTGTTCCCAGGATGAGTGGGAGACCACCTGCTGTAGATGAAAAGCCTTCACTTCTTCAGATGAGAGCACTACACACATCTCTTCATCCTGTTACTCTCATGCTGTGTGTGTGTTCAGCCACAAACTCTTCACCCCACTCACATGCCTGGGATGAGAGAGGCTTTGCCAACCCTCTCCATGTCCTGTGTAGAGCAGTGGGCAGGGAGCTGGCTCCCCCCACTCCCAGGGGTGCATGTGGGTGTGAGGATGAATAGACTAAAGTGTTTTTTCAGGGCTTTGAAGCTGGCAGCCTAGTGAAGGGGGTGGGTGTTGCTAGTCAACAAGATGGAAGTGAAACTCAAATGTGCTTGTTTTCTCACTGCATTATGGGGGAGATTAGTGACCTCCCCACAGCCAGTGTTGAGCTTTTGTCTGTCTAATGCCTCTGCAGCAGGTTTCATTAGATGGCAGCCAGGCCCTCAGCTCGCAGCTGTTGTGTCTTGTGGAAATAGAGGTCCCCTTGAGATGGAGATCTCTGTGTGCTTGTGTGTACAAGCACAGGTTGATATGTTGTCCTCTCCTATTGTGTGCCACTGCCCTAAATACAGATCCTTCCTTGCCAGGAAGGACCCTGTACTAGGGGGCATGGGAAGTAGGAGAGGGGCAGAGGAGGCATTGCTGTGGTTGGTGGGGGGTTGAAACCTCAGTGGGGTGGTCACATTGCATGACTGACAGCCCAGCTCTCCGACTATGCCAGCAGCTTGTGCCGGGGTTTGTGATGGTGCAAGGGCTGTGGCCATGGGGTGATGTCTGCAGTGAGATGGTGGCATTGATGGAGACCTGCATGTGATGGCAGCTGTTAGGATACTTCTGGATGTGTCTCTGCTCACTAAGGTGTGAGACTGCCTGTGTGACTGTGTTTGGCAGCAGTGCTGTGCCCATTGGTTGTGCTGCTCAACACCAGCCCTTCCATGCAGCAGGGGAGCCAACTGAGGCAGCTTTTTCATTGCTTCAGCCCAGAGGAGTGTGCAGCTAAGCACCACAGTCTGGGCAGTTCTGCCAGAGAGGTGGTAGCTTGCCTGGTCTCCCTCACCATCTAAATCCCTGTTTTAGTCTATGGAGTGTTCAAGGTATGGCCCAAATGTGGCATTTGTAATCAAGTAGCCTGGCATGTTTCCTCTGCTGGCTTCACTTGAAGCTCAGAGCAGTTGCAGGCTGCATTTTTATTTTTCTGAAAGACATTGGCCTGCACTTCAGCTCTGGAGACAAGCAGAGTCCAGACAGCTCTTTATCACACTTGGCATTTGGAAATCATGATTCCAGCCATTTTATGGGTCAGCACTAAGGTCTGATGGATCCAACCATAAGCACAATCCTCAGCTCCTGGTCACCACCTGATGCCATGCCCTTGTGCAGGGCATGTTTCTGCAGCCTTGCCGGGCCAGGCAGGTGCTGTTCCCATGCTTGGAGAGCTGGACTTCTTCCAGGGAGTCAGTTGCTCCCTGCCTAATACATGAGAGCAAAGAAGAGCGCTCAACAGAGTGGCACGTGGCATGTGTGGCACATGTGGCAAGGGAAGGGCATTTAATGTCAGCAGAGAGCTGTGTGGAGGCATATGAGCAGCCGCTTTGGCTAAGGAGCAAACTGGATCCCAAGAGACTAGTTAAAAAGAACCTGTTAGCTGTCTATGAGCTTAGGGGGGTTCAGTTACGTATGTGGTGTCTGGCAACTCCTGAACAGATAAAATTAGAGTTCACAGCCCTGTCCCTCTTTGTTCTCACACAGTACGTGGCAGGCTGGGAGCCAGCTAGGATAGCCCTGCAGCACTGGCACTGCTTTGGGGGCCAGAAGAAGGAAGATGCCAGGGTTGTGGTGGTGGAGGCTGAGCTTGGTGGCATGGGGCAGACAGCTGGTAGCTTTGCTGTCCCAAGGACTTGCACATCTGTTGCTACAGTTTGTGGTAAGAGAGATCTTGGCCAGCCACTGGCACATATGTCAAGTGGAGCAGGCAGCTGGAGTTACCACTGCAATATGGCACAGGTGAGAGCCCAAAGTAAGAGCCATGTGGGCTCTGTGACGGCTTCTCAGTAGCTGTGGTAAGGGATAGAGTGGGACCTGGTTGCTGGACTGACGTGGCTCTTGGCATGTGCCAGTGGCACTGAGTATGATGTGGGACAGGGAACCTCACACGTGTTCCTTGCCCTGCAGCCCCACTTTGTGAGTGCTGTTTGTGCCCTCCCACACAGAGGCAAAGGATGTCATCAGTGACACTCTGCCAACAGCAGCTCTAGAAGTCTTGAAGGGGAAGAAGGATTTGGATGACTTGCACCTTGATGTCCCTGTGATGGTCCAGGTGCCTGTGTCTTGTGTCCCATCTTGCATGACATATGGCTGTAGGTGTCTGCGAATCTGACACAAAGGCACCGAGCAGTTATTCCTGTGGCCTTCATGGTACATAAATTCTGCTTGGCTCTCCCAAGAAGGTCTTCTGCCTGTGGGATGCTGGTAGCTACTCCTCCTGTGCAGAACTTCCCTTGCCTTCCACCAAGTGCTGGGGAGCACAGGCTTCAGACTTCAGGGTCTCCCTCATTTGAATGGGAGGTACCAGGGCTGAAGATAGCAGCAGGAGGGACAGCAGGCAGGTTTCAGTGGTATTTCTGCTGCCTCTGGAGATAATAAACTGAGACAGGATTTATGGAAATAATGTGAGTGGGCTTGAAGTCAGGTGCCAGGTATGGTGTTGCTTTCCCCCTCCTCCCAGAGTCTTAACAGAGCTGTCTTCCTTGTCAACATGTTTGTGAGCTAATTGATATTAAACTTGAGTGCTCTCTAAGCAATGCCTCTCCTGTGCTCCGGGGCCTGCGGATTGAGCCATGAATCCCGTCTGCCTGCTGAAGAACCTGTTTGGAGTCCAAGAAAGGGGAAGTTTCTGGTTTGTGGTCAATTTACTGCTTTCCAAGGCTGGCTGCTTCTCTCTCCCCCTGTAGACACACATGCTGGTGTTAAGGCTGCCCATTCTTATGCGATGCTTTAGTGGAAAATCAGCAACTGCTGAGCATTACAAAGGGGGAAGTGAATCACTGATTTTGGTCCCTGTGGCCCCAAGCAGGGAGGGCATCTTGCCAAAGGGACGGGCAGATGGACAAGACAGACACCAAATATATTGTTCAGCATTTAAAATCAAGGGGAGAACCTGCCTGTTGTCCTGGCAGGTTATCAGGGGCTGTACATGACTCAGTCCCTGTCCTGGCTGAGCCCTCTCGTCTTGGAGATGCCTATGCAGGCTGTGGTCTGGAGGAGCTGGGGTGGATTTACCAGTGCTGCAGTGGTTCCCCTCCATGGGACTCTCCTCCCAGCCCCATGGGCAGCACGTGTCCTTTCTGGGTGGCTTAGAGGCAGGAACTGCATCCCAAGCAGCAGGCTGGTTATATTTGAAGAGATGGAGCTTGTTGGGCCCTGGGCTGGGAGTTTCTGGACCCTGGGAAGACAGTTTCTTCTCTGAGAGCTGCTTATCTTCCGATTTGTTTTGGCAAGTGCTATTGTTGGCCTTCTGAGAATTGCTCCTTAGGTCTCAATAGTCTCTGACATCTCTCCCCGATGTTCAGCATGGTGAAGATTTGTTTCCAGATGGAAAAGTGAATTCTGATCGTCATCTCTCCGGCCCTTGCCTTGTCTGGGGTTAGTGCCCCTCCCTGCTGACCACACTGCCCAGGACTCACTCTCTCCACAGTGCCTCAAGCCATCCACCCTGCTGTGGTCTGTCAGGCTTTGGCTGGGGAGAGGGCGAGGCAGGCTGGATGAAAAACCAGTAATACTCTTGTGGTACTTGGCTCTGCGTTTCCTTTACACAAATAGAAAAAAACCACCGTTTCCCAGCTCACTAGCAATCTGGCCAAAGTCAACAGCTGGATGAAGAGCGGCCGATAGAAGTTAAATCCAGGAAAGACTGAGGTGTTGCTGCTGGGGAGAGGGAAGTGCTTTGAAGAGTTTGCCACCTTTGCCTCCAGCTCCAAGGAGGATGCCTGGTATTAAGTCACTAAGAGAACAGTTTGCCCACCTCTATTCCCTCTGGCTTTTGCTTACCCAGAGAACCATGATCATCAGAAGTGATCAGAGATCTGAAAATGCTTTCTATATATAGTGGGTTAGGAAAATAGTATTGTTTTCTGGATACCTTGGTCTCAGTGATTTAGGCTTGGTTATTGTGATTCTGTGTGCCTAATCTTGAAATTGCAGGCTTTAAAAAACCCCTGTAGTTGATTCAGAAAACAGAGATCCTCCTATCCATTTGTGCAGTTGCTGGGAGTCTGCCAGCTCAGTCCTCAGTGGAGTGACAGGAAATCAGTCACCTGTTCTGTTCAGAGAACAGGCACCTTGTAGGTTCATCCTCTCTCGCAGGAGAGCCATGATATCCAGGGCATACAATATTTTTGTACCTTCTCTACTCTGCTATGACTAAAGTAAATATAGAGCAGAGTGCAGGTGGTATCAAAATTCATTGAAAATGAAACGTTTACACACAAAAGTGCTGTGGTGATGTGTGGATCCCTTGCTGAAATACAGGTGTTTTTTGGGTCCTGCAGGGATATGTAGCACTAGAATGTAGGGGACCAGACCTCCTTTAGTTCTTTTGACTTCTTGCATGCGTCCTCAGGCTTATAGGGAGTCCAGGTCCTTGACCTGCACCTCAGAATAGGGCAGCTAAAAGTGCTTGTTGGATAGTTTTGAGCTGTTGCAGGTGTGGGTCAGTCTGTCTGCACAGCTCCCTCCCATCCCAAATGTCTTAATTTCGATAAGCACCTAATACCTATAGGTATTTCCATGTGAGGGTGACTGAGGCTTCTCAGCCAGTGATCTTTCAGCTGGTAGAAATCAGCAAGAGCATGCACATCCATGCTTCTGGATGGAGAATGCTGCTCCTTCTGCCTTCCCTCCTTGCCCCATGTTTTCTCCTGGACCACTGCTGCTGTGAGCTGCAGAGGTGGGTGCTACAGGACTGCCCAGGAGAGGTGTCATAGGAGTTTGCATGCTGAATTTGCCCCACAGGCTGTGCCTGACACAGAGAAAGTTGTCAGCAGCTCTGATGGATGAAGAGCAGAGAAACCAGTGGCTTGGCAGGCAGTTGTCTGTATAGCAGAGACCACTGCCCCTTCGCAGAGATCTGTGCTAGCCATGTGCTGGGTTGAAGGAGTGGAAGTGAGTAATACCATGTTGAGGGAGACTGTAAGACTGAGTGAATATGAGGCCCTGGGACTTGAAGTGCCTGGAACATAGTGGCTGAAGTGTCAACCTCCTCTGCCTCCTCGGTGCCTCTTCTCAAGCAGGTGGAGGCTTGGAGAGCGGTAACACAAGCTCCACGCTCTGCTGATTTGGAGCCACCCCATCTGTTTCCCATCCTCACTCTCACCCCTGAGACAGCCACACCAATGAGACAACCTGTGGCAATGCAGATCCCTAGGAACTGGCCAAGCTCTGGCCCTATATTTATTAAGATCCATCAAATGGATAGGGAGTGCTAATGGCTTCTGACCAGATCTGTACTGCTGTGGTGAGCTCAGGTTTATTTCCTGAGACACTTCAAGCAAGCCAGTCCCTGTCTGCCCAGCATGGACTGACTCTGAAGGTTTGGAGAAAAAAACCTCCTTTTTGTATTCGCTGACCATGAGCCAGCTGCTTGGCATGACAAATTGAGAAGGAAAGATGTCTTTTGCCACTGATTTCTGTAGCCCAGGCTGGAATGGTATTACTCAGCTCAGTCCACAAATCCCAGTGCTCATCTGCCTAGAATAGAACCAAATAGACAAACAAATTAAAAGCAAATCTGACCCCCCCACACCTCCTCCCTGCTTCAGCTCACACTGGAATGCTTTGCCAATGGGACCTCACTAAGATGACTTTTCCTCAAGTATTGCAAACCATGGAGTAATGTTCCTACTCTGTTTTTCCTTTGTGAAGTTGGCACTGCCCCTTGTAGCAGGGTCATGTAATCCCTTTTTCTTTGGAACTGAAATGCTAATGATTGTTTTATTTAAAGCCCTTCACATGTTGTTGTTTGGGGTTTTGTGGGTTTTGTTACAAAATTTGGCAATCCTGGGAATAACAAGAGATGTTCCTAAAGCCAAAGGGGGAAATTCCTTCAGGCGGGCAATGGGTAGAGCCCAGCCAAGCTCTGCTACTTGCACATAGCATGCTCCCTTTCTCAAGGGTAGACATGATGTGAGGATTTTCAAGCAGAGGAGCCGATATTTCTCTGTGTTATGCTACCAGTCACCTTCACAGCAGTGACTCTTCAGAACTCAGGGCCAGCACTAAGACACTCACTGTTGTTTGGGGGAATGCACTTCTTTTCCTCAGGGTGCTTCCATCTCTGCAGTAAAAGACCTTGGAAATGCAGCCATGTTCACCCATAGGACTATGCTTGGGATCTTTTACTAGAGATCAGAGAACAAATGTGCCTGAGCTTCCAAGGCTTGGTAGCTCTCCCCTAGCCTCCCTAGAGTTCCATATGGCTTTTCCTTTGCCGCTAGCAAAACTAGCAGTAGCACACCAGGTGACAAAGCAGTACATAACAGGCAATCAGAACTTCCTTTTCTGGCTGCAGGGCTAAATTAGTAGCTCAGAAATGTGTGGGCAGGTCGTGCCTGGCTGCCCTGGCCTTCCGGGGTAGGTGGTACTCTGCACAATCTCAGGGGAGTTTCTGAAAGGGACTGAGGTAGAACTGAAATAAGATTCACTTCTCTTCAATTAGTCTGGCTAGCCTTGCTGATTATTGAAAAACAAGCATTATTTGCTGTCCTCAGTTTAGATCTTGATTTTAACAAGACAACAAATATTTTTGTCAGCACGCTCTCCTCTCCTGAAGAGATGGTATCAGGAGTTTGGGAATCCACCACTGAGGTTTTTGCAGAAGGAAGACAGCTATACTGCTGCACGTAGGCATGCTTTCTAGCAAGGAATCACTTGGCTTCAGTTTGCAGATGTTGTTGGCTCTTTACACCTGGCGTTTTGTTCCTGTGGAGAAACCTGTGCCCTATAATCAGAGCACCTCTTCATCTTCTTTATCCTAAATTGAAGAGATTGAATAGTTTAGGTCTCTTACAAAAAGGCATTCTCACCAGCCCTCCAAATATTTTTGTCATGTTTTTTCCTGTATCTCTCCATTTTTTTGACATCCCTTAGAAGATGTCACATCAGAGCTAGGATGACATTATAGTATATATACATCCTACTGTGATGAGGATGTGTAGGGAGGCAAAAATACCCCCCTGTTCCTGCAGTGTTTCAGTGTCCTAATGTCAGGGCATTGAACTGGCAGTTCATATATAATTGCTTGTCATTAGCTCCAAAATCTTTTCAGAATTGCTGTTTTCCAGGATCGTCTCCGACTATCTGCAGCTGCTGCGTGCATTCCTTCTTCCTAGAAGTGTAACCCTGCATTTGGCTCTATTAAAATCCCATGTTGCTTGGATGTATTTACCCTCCGCAGAGATCCAAACTGCTCTGTGTGATTGCTCTGTTCTCATCACGATACACCACATTGCAAATTTTTGTGTCAGCAGCACACATTATCAGTGTGGATTGTATGTTTATTTCGAAATAAAAATATTTATTTCCAGATGAAATTCTTGAATCGTGCCAGGCCTCATACTGATCACCCTGGAACCCATCTAATTCCCTCCCCAGTGACAACTACTTCTTGTGTTCTGTTACACAGCCAGTTTGTTATTAATTTTGCATGTGTCTGATTGACATTGTACTGCTCTGTTTATTTTTTTATTGAAATAGCATAGGCTCTCAGCTTGTCGGTGTGCATGTGTCTAATTCTATCAAATTACAAAAATGGACTCCTTTGACAGGAGTGGTTCTTCACAGACCTCCTTGACTTGACCTCACTTTTTATTCCTTTTGTTTAGTTCCCAAGTAATTGACCTGTGTGTCATCTTTTCCATTGTTCAGGGCTGATTTCGGGCTCGCTGGCTGACAGTTACCTTGTATGTTGTTCTTGACCTGCTTGAATACCAGCACAGCATGAGCTCCCTTTCCATCTCCCCAGATCTTACTGTTATTCCAAGCTATCCAAGGAATGTCTGCAAGGCAGAGCTGCCGTCAGCCAACTCTCATTGAATCATCCAGTCCTGTTTGGTTTAGAAATTTGTGTTCCCTGCAGACACTGTAACACATCTCCTGTGCTGACTGTGACAGGGAAGATGGTAAAAACCACAGAATGGGATAGGCCTGTCTTCAGTGGGAAGTGCCACACTTTGCCCCAGCCATGTAGTCAGAGGTGGAGGTGTTGGACAGGGTATGCAGAAGAGTTGTCAGTACTGAAGTTCCGTTACAGAGGCATCCAAGGCTGGGACTTTCAAAGAAACCCAAGGAGCATGTGGGCAGCCAACCTGTTGTGGCCCTTGGCTGTACTAAGCCTTTTTCCTTGCAAGTGGTGCAGGTGAGAGTGAGATACATTTATTGGAAAGCAGATCACCCTCTTGGAGGCTTAGCGCTGCAGTCAGTAAAGGGAAATGGGAGCAAGTGCAGTAGATCAAGATCTTTAACACAAAGAGCTCTGCCTTGTGGTCTACATAACTTTATAAAGGAATGTGTATGAAGTGAGACCTTGAGGGCTGGATAGGTTCTCCATGCTTAGTCCCCAGAGAGCACCAAAAGCCATAAATGTAGTTAGTGCAGAAAGTCATAACTGCACTTACAAACTTGAGTTCTTGGTCATTCTCTCAAGTTTGTGACTCTCATGGGCCAAGTTTTGTGTATTTGCTTGGTCTGGCCTCTTCTCTGACTGTCTTACTGTGCTTTTAGTGCTTGTTTGGGGCTGGGAAGGCAGGTCCTGAGAAAACTTCCGCCATAAGAACAAGTGTATTTGGAGCTGCTTATGTTTGCTATGGTCAAGGAACAGACCTTGAGCGTGATGGGCAGGCAGAGGTTCTTCAAGGCAGCTGAAGCATCCCTGTGGAAGGACAGCCTGATGTGATGGTACAGAGAGGGTGTCTCAGTGAATAGTGTGTCCTGCCAGGCTCAGGACATGGGGCATGGTTCCTAGAGGGAAAGAGTGCCATGGAGATGACTGAAAGCAGGGGAAGAGTGGGATCCTGCTCAGGTAAACAAAGCTCTGCGTCCGGGTGACATCTCAGGCAGCGTGGCAGTGAAGGTTGCTGCAAGATACATTGGTGGACAGGCACTGTGGGTCAGTGCAGTCACTTGTGAGGAGTATTGGTTCATTTTTTCTCTTCCACAGGATTCAGAGCAGAATTGGCTCTCCTGTCTCCCCTCAGCACACAGGGTCATCAAGGACTGTCCGGCGCTACCCAGCCAGTAATGGCCAGCTCACCTCTAATGCACTCCCCAATGGGAATGGACATGAGCAGAGCAGCTCTGGCCCACATGCTGTTTCCCAGGAGCACACCTTGTCTGCAAAGGGTAAGGCCTCCAGGACTGCCACTCTTCTGGGGCTTCTTGTTGAGGTATCATGGGAAAGGGCAATGCTTTGACTGGGGATCCCCAAGAAACCATGGACTCCCAGGACTGTGCTGCTCAGTGGGATGAAAAGGGAAGATCAGCATGGGCATTGCTGGGCTTGGCAAAGAAAGGGGCCCTACTGAAGGAGGACATAATCAGGGGAGCAAAATACTGATGGCTTAAGACAGGAGCCAGGGGATATGACAATTGCATCTCAGAGATGTTGAACATCACTCCGGCACACTGCCCTGAAGGGGAATTGCCTCAGTCTGTAGGAATGGTGTCTCCCAGCTTACTCCTCAGTCTTAGCAGCCCTCAAGGTCAGATTGTGCAACCAATGTCTATTTCTTCCCTTTGGCTGCTGCCTTGATGCCTTCTGACATGAGCAGGGATTAGGCCAGGCTGCTGGGACATGCAGATGCTGAGCCTCAATGCTTTCCCAGCTAGGACAGATGCAAGTTGTCTTCTGCAGCTTGGCTCCCTCCTGAAGCCATGATTCCCCAAGGAGGCACCATGTGACACCTCAGCCCCTATGAGTAGGGCCATGAACCTACAGCATGGTTGAAGCTGTAATCTGAAATTGGTGATTGAAACAGGAAGGGGGGTGAGCACAGCAAGGGCAGCACATTACTGTCTCATTGGGGTGGGATGGAAGGCCCTGGTGTCCAGCCTGTTCTGTCTGTTGACCATTTTCCACAAGACTCCAAGAGCTCTGAGTGTGATTTCCCATTGTATCTAGTGTGAGGATGGTGAGGGACCAGAAGAGGACCGCAGATAACTCAGGAGGTCAGGGGACACTTGTAGGGAGACAGTGGTTTTCTTAAGACCTGATGCTCTCTTATGGATGTCAGTGTGTTCATGTGGGAGGACTTCCAGAGGTTTAAGAGCAGCCAGTCTTCCAACTGCTGATGTGGCTGGAGAGGGAGTATTGCTTAAAGCAGAAAAACTCCCTTTATGATGAAGTTAGTACATGTGTGTCCCTTCACACTGTTATGCCACTCCAGCTGGGCAGGCAGGGCATGCTGCTTGCCATTGTTCATGTGTTGACAAACTCTTACAGATGCTGGAGCAGAAAACACACTGCAGTGAGCAAGGGGCAAGGAGAGACAGAATCACAGAATCAGCTAGGTTGGAAAAGACCTTTAAGATCATCGAGTCCAACCTATGACCTAACACCACCTTGTCAATTAGGCCATGGCACTAAGTGCCACATCGCCTTAAACACCTCCAGGGATGGTGACTCCACCACCTTGGGGAGGGACATAAACCCCTCTTTGATCGGGGAATGCTTTGGAGCTTGAGCTGCGAATTACAGCTCCCCTGGCCTGGAGATGCTGTTTCCACTTAGCACTCTTTTTCTTTCGTAGGGGCCAACCTGACAGAGAAGATTAGGAAGATAAAAATTGTCTTCACACCCACCATCTGCAAACAGACATGCCAGAGTGGGCGCTGCTACAACAGCTGCGAGAAAGGAGACACCACCACTCTCTATAGCCAAGGAGGGCATGACCACGATCCCAAATCTGGCTTCCGCATCTGTGAGCACCCCTATGCCCTCCACCTACTTTCTTGCCTGCTTCCCCACTCTACTCTTCCTGCTTTTCCTGACTCTACAGACTAAGGGCTTGGGCTGCTATAGAGAGGGGAAGTGATGGCTTCTTTAAGTGTCTTGGAAGATGTCTTCTGGGGTCTTTGGGGCTTACTCCCTCTCTAGGGGAGGAAGACAGATTTTGCCTCATTGCTCTCTTTCCTGGGCAAGCAACTCCTGTTTCCATCTCACCCTGGGTAGAGGGGATGTATGTATTTGAGTCAGGCCTGCAGCCAAGCCTCACCACCCCCTTCTTCTCAGAGCCAGCTCACTGCTTTAGTTGGCATCCAGTCTTGGGGCTGACTTTCATCACCTAATTTCCTCCTGTTCTCTCCTTTCACTCACATAGCAGCCAGGAGAGCTGGCTGCAGGTTGCAGACTGTTCTTATAAACAGGGCTTTGCTGAAACCACTGCTCGCCTTTCATAGCCACTGGGATTGCTCATCAAGCCACTGGGATATCCAGCTGTGATGTGGGTTGGTCACATTGTCTTGGAGCTAGCTGGTGGGAGCAACATGTTGGACTTGTTGGGACTAGTCCTCTAAGTGCCTCTGTATCACTCAAATTCTACTTTCGTGGAGAGAATGGAAAGTCTTGCTCTTGTGGACACTGATGGAGGATTGTGTTCACAGCAGTTTCTGCCTAGGTCCCAGTCCAAAAATGTGTCTCCTCCCCCAAAACTGGGTGCTGGGCTTGAGCAAATGAACTTGAAACAGGATGGGTGTTCATCCCCTGGCATGAACCTGACAAGCCATCCAGGAATGTAGAGCAGCAGTGTCTCATCCCACATGGAAATGAGTCAGGATAATCTGTCAAGGAATCCCATGCGTTGCTTGAGTGTAGTTCACACTGAGATGCTCTGGTTACTTCTAGCATCTGATGCAGTCAGAAAGGACATGACTTTGGTTTTATCTGTGGATGCTTTTTCTGAGCCTGTGCAGATGAGTTGTTCCTGGTTCTTTTGTCCCACTCCGCACTTCTCCCATTTGAACTGCTGGCAGGGCCAGGGCTGGTTGTGAGACAGGCTCTGAGGATGTGGCTCTCTGCCTGTTCTCTCCGTCTGCCTCTCCCATCCTGCTGAGTTTCCTTTTGGGCTAGGAGTAAAAACCCTGCCAAGTGGGGAGGGGGCAATGCAGAAGTGAAGAAATTGGGCAGACTTGGCTACACATGGCTGCCATAGCTCCTGACCCACTCCAAGAGATCCTGCTGTGTCAGCAACACCACCTTGGCAGCTCCCCAGGACATGGGTGCCCCAGCCTGGCTGTGGCCCCAGAGCCAAGGGAGGGTTCGTCGTCTTCAACCCATTACTCCAGTTGTGAGCAGAGCTTGGGGAAGATGGTGTTGCCCAGCAGGGAGCTGAACCTGCCTCCAGGCTGCAAGTTCTGACCAGCCCAGTGCGAGGCCTGGTCCTTGGGACATCATGGAGTTAGTGCTGTCCAGCTCCAGCTGCCTGGTGTCCCTCAGCTGCCCTTGGCTAGAGCCAGTGTCTCAGTTCCTCGTCTAAGCAGACCTCTCTTTGCCTCGCAGACTTCTGTCAGATTCCGTGCCTGAATGGAGGGCGCTGCGTGGGCCGGGATGAATGCTGGTGCCCCTCCAACTCCACGGGGAAGTTTTGCCACCTGCCAGCTCCCTCTCTGGAAAAGAAGCAAGGAGGAAGAGGCCCGAAGACCCCAGCTGGCAGCTCCATGAGGCAGTCCACATATACCCTGCCCTTGTCCAACCAGCTGGGTGAGCATGGCCAGTGGCTCCAGACGCCACATTTTACTCCTACTTGTGTGCTCCTCAGATCTTTCTTAACAGGCCTGAGGAGGCCACTACCTCCTTATGCTTGCTGTTTCAGGCCACGTTGTAAGAAAGGAGGTTTCCCTAGTTTCTTGTGGAGGCTTTGGTAGGTTTGTCCTGTTTCTGGGCCAGAGAAGTATTTTCTCTTAGATGCAGTCTTCCTCTAGATTTCCTGGTGGGCTCAATCTACCTCTCCTCCATTGTGCCTTTGTTCATTATGATACTCCTTGGGTGCCAAATTGTTGCCAGATTGTCACAAATGTGGTGTAAACTCATCTTCCAGCTTCCCTAAACCCTTCTCTGGTGAATGTCCACATCAACCACCCTCCAGAAGCCACCGTTCAAATTCACCAGGTGGCCAGGGTGCGGGGTGATGCGGAGGTGTCGGAGGAAAACAGTGTGGAGGCAGTCCTGGTGCCTCAGCTGGCTGCTGTGCCCTGGTACACCTATGCCCATGGGAATGGCAACAGCATTGCCACTGAAAGCGGACAGCAACAGCAGAGAGCCCCGAGGCTGCTGGGGAGGTGCTTTCGGGAGGCTCTCCATGGGCAGGTAAGAGGTCATCTATCAAGCGCTGGAGTATTTCTTGTTCTGGGGTAGGGGAGTGTTGGATTTCGGGGTGTGGGGGGTGACTTTGTTCTGTGAAGCTGTTCAGTGTCAGCATGGGCATCATCCAGGTGCCATGGGCACAGGCAGCAATGTGTTACTACTTCGGAAGAAAAAAAATTCCTTGCTTTGATCCAACAGAGAGACCTCTCTGCCTTGCCCTGACCAGGCTGTGCCCTGGGGCAGCACAGCCCAGACTTGATGGCTTTCACACACAGTCTGGTTTTAAAAGGGTGCCCTATTTATAGCAACATTTACAGCCACGCTCCGCAATTATTGTAGGAAACGTATAAAACATAGGAAAATTCCTTTCCCTCTCAGACGATAAATGGAAGTCTGATTTCCATGGAACGATGCCTTCCTGGAGAGCTCGACTGGGGCTTGGGAAGCAAATGCACGTGAGGGACTTTCTCACCCCTGTCCCACAGTCATTGTAATTTCTTATTTTGTCTTTCCCCATATGTTTCTCTTGCGTCACTGGAAAAGCATTGGAGGTTTTTGGCACCCACAGGAACACCTGTGAGCTCCCTCAGAGCAGTCCGTGCTCAGAGAGACCCCCAGCCTGGCAGTCTGGGACTCAGCCCCATCCCCACTGCGCCCCAGCCTTTTCAGGGGGGCTGCTCCCAGTTCCCATCCTATCCTTCAGTCACTCCCATCCAAGTCGTTTCTAGCAGGAAATATTCTCAGCCATTCTCTAGTGCAAAAATAAATGAAATCAGAACCTGGGGCTGGAAAAGTCCTGCTTCTCTGTGGGGAGATGGCAGTGCTGTGACTACAGGAGAAGACGATGATGATGTATGGAGATGCTTATGGATGCCTGGAGAGGCTAAGAGATGCTCTAGGGGCAGCAGGGGGTACCCTTGCTATGCTCACACCTCACCCAGCTGGGGTGATGCCGTGCCTGGGAGAGGGTGAGGAGTTCGGGAGGGAGCGCCTGCCTCTCCCCGCGCAGCCACAGCCGAGCCGATCGGTATGCGAGTGCTGGGCAGGCGGCCACGCGTGCCTGGACGGGGGCCAGCTCCAGCCTGTGGGCCCAGCGGCTCCGCTCTGATGGGGAAGCCTGTAATCCAGAGGGCCTTGCCGAGAGTAGGGGGAAAGAGAGACTCATTCAGCAGAGGAAAGTGCCTGACAACAAGCTCCCCGCCGGGCTGGAGTGGTGCACCCATTTCACAGGCTAATCAGCCAGGCAAGGGGCTGATTCTGGGGCTTCGCCAGGTGATATCATCTCTGGTTCATCTCTGCCCTGTTTGATGGCCCCTTCCCCTCCAAAGGGTGCAGTCAAAGGAGGTTCTGTCTGCACAACTTTTTACTGTCTTAATCCACATCCCTGGTCCTGCTGTGTCCCAGTGGGGAGCTGTGCCAAGAAGGCTGTGCCAGCCTCTGACCCCAGACAGTTGTTCCCCATGCTGGCTCTGCTGCTGCTGTACCAGGTGGGCACATGTTTCCTTTGCATCCCACAGAAGCCTGATCTGCTCCTCTCTCTGCAGTGCACCAACCCTCTTCCAGGGCTAACCAAGCTGGAGGACTGCTGTGGCAGCGTGGGGCTCTTCTGGGGTGTGGACCAGTGCCTGGCCTGTCCCCCCCGGCCAGGTGAGTACTGCTGCTGGCCAGGAGCCAGGACAGTGTGAGGGACAGCCTGCACCCTCGATGAGCAAAAATGATTTGGCTGCCTTGTGTAGCCGAGGCAAGGAGCAGAGCTGCGGGTCGTGACACATGGCCCAAGGTCCTCGGGGATGGTCAGCATGTCCCAGGTGAGTGCAGGGTCATGCCAGCTGCTGCTCCAACCCACCAGGGAACAGTGCTCTGGGTTGGGTGCTGGGCCCTGGCTCATGTGGCCAACGGTTCCCACCATGCTAGCCTCATTCAGAGGGAGAAACAGGAAAAAAGCAGCCGTAGTTTTAGGAGGTGCAGTTCTGGGTTGGAGGAGGAGGCTGCAGACTTAGCCCTATAGAGTTACGGGCTTGCTCTGGGCCCAACACGGGTTTGGCAGGGGCTCTGGAAATAACACTACATCAAACAATTGGCAGGAGCACACCCGGGGTCTGTTCCAGGGGCATGGGCGTCCAACTCTGTTTCTGCTGCACTTGGGAGCTGGACAGACTGATCTAGCAGGAGATGGGGATTCCTCATCTGCTCTGCTCAGGGTGCTTCATCATGAGCATGGCCCCTCACACCATGGCCCCATCCTGTGTTGTGGTGGAGAGGCCTGGCTGGAGGGGAGGCAGTCCCGTGGGCACAGTGGCTCCAGCATCCAGTGCTGACTGGGTGTGGTGCAGGGCAAGGTGCACTCATCTAGTGGAATGTGGGCAGGGAGCTGCTCACCTCTTCCCTGCCTGCCTGCCCCCATTCATTGCTGCCTGACTGCTCAATCACATCCCTTCACTGGATCAAAGAACTAAAGAAAACAGACCCCATGGTCCAGGAGATTTGACTCCTGAATAGAGCGTAGATATCCAAGGTGGCAGGTTTTGCAAGCAAGTGTGGTGTTGGTGACTTCTAGCTCTGCCCAGAGGTTTTCCTGCTCACTTACACGCACATTCCCAAGAGCTGAATTTGCGTCTCATTATCCTCCCTCAATTCGATTCCTCCTCAGCCAGGGGTAGGGCTGACTGGAGCCAAATTCTTTGCAATCACAGACGAGGCTGTCAGCATCCTGGAACCCAGTCCAGATCTTGGGAGCTCCAGTTGCTGTCCTCTTCCCAAGCTGCATGGCCGTGCCGTGGCCTCGGCCATGCTACTGCATGCCTGCCCTCATCCATATGCCAGCCCCAAAGAAGTCTTGGGCATATATGGTGTGGGGGTGACCCTGGGGTCTGCAGGTTCAGTACAGACAAGGAAATGCCCCACACTGGCCTCAGCCTGTGTTCTTTGATCCTGACCTTCGCAACCCAAATCATGGCTTTCTCTTCCCCATCCCACAGCAGTCTCCATGTTTCTCACCTGTCTTTCTGTGGTCCCTCCATTAGAAGGCAGGGGGGCTGCTTAATACTTCAGTTAGGCTGCAGATTGCTGCAAAAACTCTGCACCTCCTTCCTCCTTCTCCATGCCAGGATGCAAGGTGATTGCAGAGAATGCAGCCAGAGCTGCAGCAGTGGTTTGCTGTGTCAGACTTGGAGCTTCAAAATGTGTCTAATCACAGGCTTCTATGACGTGAAAACAGACACAAAATATCCCCACGTGGTCCGTGTAGTCAGCCAGCCAGTAGAGCAAATGCACTTAAGAAATGGCTCGTAGCTGCCAGCAGGTTCCGCAGCTCACAGCTCAACACATGCTCCGTGTCCCGGCAGCAGTTGCAACCCAAGGCAAGTTGTCACTGCTGGTCTTCACTGAGTGTACAGATGCTTGTCTGGCTTTGTTTTCAGATTAATTCCAGGGATATATGAAAAATGTACCTCTGTGGGTCTTTTGTATTCCTGTGCCACAAGAAATTCCTTCTGGCTTTGGGTGGTAAAGTTCCTCCTTGGAGACTTAATGGCTCTTGTGATTTTGGCAGTAATTCATGCTTGTTGAAGGAGCCATTTTCATCCTGTTCAATGGTATTCAAGTATCGTCCTGCTTTGGCTACCTCTGGTGCAAGGATCTGTAAGGCAGGCATGTGATGGAGGCAGCCTAAAAGAGCCCAGCTGTTGTGGAGTGAGAAGCCCAGGTGGATGGCATGCCTTTCTCTGGCATGTTGTCTTCACACACAAGATATCTGACTCCAGAGTGGAGTCAGGGAAACAGTGCTTTTTTAGTGACCTTACTTCTTTAACAGAGCCGCCAAGCACTGTGACCTCTCATTGCCTTGTGCCTTGTTTGCTGGGGTTTCCAGTTCCATGCCAGTGTGAAGGCATTGTTCCATGTACTTCCTGCCTGTAGACCACATCCCACACTCACATTCCTTCTGTCTTTTGGTCTTGCTGGCCCGTGTTGTGCTTACTCAAAGTTACTGGGCTGTAGTTCAGTGATCTCGTGTCTTGTGCACAGAGATAACATGTTCAGTGTATGTTTCCAGCTTTCTTCTTAGCACTGTGATCTTCAGAGAGAACTCCTTGCTCTCATGTGTCCCGGGAAAGCATGCACCAGAGCAGACTTGACAGCATTGGGAATTTAATTCCAGCAACTAGAGACAGAAATGGCAGAAGCTAGTTCAGTGTAAACACTTACAAACGTACAGAAGTGCAGCCAGGCAAGAGCTAGACAAATGGGGAACTTGTTTGGATTGACTGTCTGCCCGAGACACTGATTGTTAGTAGAGTCTGGATACGTCCGGATGTCTCCATCGTCTGCAGCTTTCATGTTTGGTACATGTTTGTGTGCGGAAAGACATCAGAGAAGAAGAATAGGAGGCAGGCATCTGTCTGAGCAAACTTACCATGACCAGCCCTCACTATTTTTTATGTTTTGCTCAGCATCAGAAAAGCCAAGGCACTCAAATGCTTTGTCTGCATCCTAATGAGACCATGTTAAAAGCTGAGTTCAAAATTAAGGGTTGACCTGGCCAGGAGTTCTCTGTAGTGAGTGTTACTTTAGTTTTAGAGATTTCCTTAAGCCGTGCTCAGGCTGTGTGGTTTGCTGCTGGAGGGCTGTACATTGTTAAGCCTCTTCAGAGAAGTGGGCACAGAGATGGGTGTTCAAGCAGGTGACAGTAGAGGTTCCTGGGAGCTGCTGTTGCTCATGCAAGTGAGAACTAAAGATAGGACTCCCATGGTGTGTCAGAGGCAGCCCTGGGAGAAAGGAGAGAGCTGATAACTTGCTCCATGAGCTGTTGGAGCAAAGGCTCTTTGTTGCCTGACTCATGTCAGAAAGAGATGAGGCAGAGGCAGGGCCCTGGAGGGTGGCAGGGCACCTGCATGCTGTCGTGTGGCTGTGGTCCTTCAGGTCTGGCCAGAATTTGATGGATAAAATGTGTTGTGTTGCAAGATAGGATAAATCAGATGGAGACACTCAGTGATTCTCTTGGGTATTTAGTATTTGGAGGAAGCAATGGAGCACACATTGAAAGGCTAGAACAGAAGGGTAGGGGCAAACAGGAGCTGAAAGTAAAGTCTGGAGAAGACCAATAGTAGGAAAAGGGAATTGGAGGCTGATGAAGCAACTGAAATAGGGACACTAGGATGTGGATGAAAGGGAGCTCGAGGACCAGCACGGTAGTTGAGCGGTGCTGAAGAGGAACCTGCACTGAAGCAATGTCCTGTCCTGTGGCAAGCTCAGGATGTGGGGCTAGTAGCAGGTACACTGCTGGGCAGAGCTACTCCTGCTTACCTTCCAGACCATGTGTTATTTTGGGGGATACAGTGGTCTGTGGAAAAATGTGTTGGAACAATGTTAAGAGATGGTCAGTGGAAATTAAACCCAATGAGACTGGAGCTATAGGTTGACACAGACCCCATGGCAGGTGTGGATTTGGATACCAGTTTTCCCAAAGCCTTGGCCCTTCTCAGGCACATGGGGATAAAGGAAACTGGTAGCTGAGAGTTCTGTCCAGAGGAGATCACAGCCCTGCTATTCTACTTCCTCCCCATCTGTGAGACCACACACCTCTGGAAGCAGCAGCATCCCAGGAGAACACCCATATCAGTGGACACCATCTCCAGTACTGCCAGAAGCTACAAGTCTCACCCTTCTGTGCAATTTGGCAGACCTTCTGGGTGCAGGAGTAAACCTGCATTTTCCAGGTCTGAAGTTTTCAGTGCCCCCTGTCCCTTACTTCCAGCTACGGTCAGCCTGAGCATGGGCTGGGCTGGGCACCCACTCATTGTGCTCACTTCAGATCTTCCTGGGCTGCTTTCTCTCCTCGTATGAGTTTTAACTGCATTAAGAAACAAGTCTTTGAAGGCTATTGTTTTGTTTTTATTCCCACTCCACGTGTTTTTTCAAGTTTTTTTGTCCTAGAGAGAAGTCTGAGTTTCACTGGAAAGTTGGATCTTCCAATGTCTGGCTTGGCATCCACCGCACTCCCCTAACAGACCTCCCACTGTGAGAGGGGTGGCAGCTCACCCATGGAGCCGTCATCCTCAGCAACGCCGAGTGGCTCTGCAAGCCTCACACCCCCCTGTGCTGTGCCTGCAGGCATTGAAACAGACACAGCAAGCCCCTTGAAAACCAACCCCCTGGTCTGCTCCTGTGAACAGATCGTTAGGATACAGGGAAAAAAAAAACCCCTGGATATATGGGAAGGAGGCTATGGAGGCCACTGTTACCGTGTGCCAGAGGGAGTCTGTGCAGAACAGTATAGAAAGGCTGGAGGTGGGGAAAGAAGTGGAAACCTCTGCAAGGTTGTGCTGGTACCACAGAAAGCAATGCTTAACCTGGGAAAGCACAGCGTTTTCAGGCCTGCTTTGTTCTACATAGTGCTTGGTTTTGCTCATCGTTCACGTACAGCAGTGTCGTATCAGCACACAGCAGCACAATGTTACAAAACCGGGGGTTTTAGGTACAAGGTATCTTGGCGCAATTGGAAGCCACCTTGGGAGAAGAACGAGGATCTCTCTGTTGAAACACCCAGTGGCAAAAAGGAATTATCAGAGTCTTTTTCCTTCAAGCATCTTTTTCACCTTGAAGGTCTTTACTGATCATGAGTAGAGCCAGAGCACTTAGTTTTGTATCGCACATGTAGCACTGGTGCATGCCTTTCCCACCCCTACTACCATAACCCTTCGTGGGGCACTGGAGAAAGTCTTGCTGGAGCCTGCTTACAACAGATCATCCAGAAGAGAGCAGTCATGACAGACCTGGACAAAAGGATTTGTGTCTTTCCCTCTTGCCCATTCTGCCTTAGAACTCAGCTTATCCCCACACCCACAGCCTACTTCTTGATGTGGTACCTCTAATACGTCTCTGGAGGCTGCTGTGGGGTCCAGGCTGCTCTGCTTTTCTGCCAGTGAGCTCAGCAGCTCAAGTCCTCTCTGCAGTGGAGGCTGATCTTCTCTACTTCACACTAAATCAGGCTGAGGCTTGACTGAGTCCACCACCCCCATGAGACCATTCACTCTGGCTCCGTTTACCTCCCAGGTGCTGGAAAACCTTGGACTAGCAGAGGCACCACAGCTACCCTCAAGGTTTCTCAGTGAGTTGATGTCTTTAGTGTGGTAGACGGAAAGAGTCAAAATAAATGGGCTAGCTTTAGGAAACAGGCATTTCCTCACTTCTCATCTGACCACAGGCTTGCTTCTTCCCCTTAACAGAGTGATATTGTATGGACTAATGTAATGTATTATCTCATCCAACAAACATTGCCTCATTCACACCCTTGTGGCTACCACCACTAGGAGAAGTTTTCCACTTCACCACCACCCTGACCTTCTCTAGACAGCGTTTGGGGAACCAGGGCCCTTGGGTAAAATCTCTTCTCCTGGGAAATGATGAAAAATTAGCCTAATTGCTTAAAGATCATCCTGCTAGGCTCCAAAATCCCTCCGCGCAATTTCCATGTGTTCATTTCCTTTCATATTATACTCTACTTGAGTACTTTTCTAGCTGGGGACAAAGGTGCTGGTGGGAGTCCTGGGCTGTGGCTGCTTTGCACTCACCTCCTTTCTGAGCATGTGAACTTATTGCATACTTGCTCCTTTGCATGAGCCCAACCCTGACAGGGATGCCCAGCACCTGCAGAGCTTGCAGAGAGCTAGAGGAACCAATGAGGAGAGCCAAGAGGGACTCCTAATGTGCAGCTACCTCGTGACCACATTGGTTTGGCACAGTGTCCTCAGGGCTGAAGTGCCCAGGAGGCAAGGCTCTGAAATCACACTCTTGAATTGGGAACCAGGGCTCCCTGCCCTCAGCAAGCCTGAAATCTGTCTGCCTGACAGATGCAACTCAGCTGCTCCATCAGACTCCATCAGCCTCAGGCTCTGGGAGAACCTTTCCTGGAGAGAGTGTAGACAGACACAGGAGACTGGGGCCTCTTCAACTCTGGATGCTGACAGGTTGCTGCCCTCTCTGATCATTAGATCAGCCTTCTCCCTTTGGTGGGTTACAGAAGAATAGTCTCCTACCAGCTGCATGAGAAAAGGCTGGATGCTGATCCCCTTTGCAGGAAACTTGGGTGTCCTAGGCTGTTTTTTTCAGGGGGTTTTGGCCATCTCTGTTGTAGTTCGGCAACATCTGAGCTTGTGGAAGGAAATAGTCCTCTACTCAAGAAACCAAGCACAAAGCTGAGAGTTAATAGCTTATATCCTCCTGCAGCCACACACTGTCTTCCCTTGTGGACAAGTCCTGGCAAAGAGAGGGCAGCCTCCATCCAATACTTCAAAAATGTCTTGGTTCCCCTTGGTACAGAGAGATCTGCTCACATTGCATTACAGTTATTCTTGCCATGGAACATAGGTTTCTTTGCAGAGTTAAGACATTCATCTGTAGCTTCACAAGTGGTCTGCTGAAGTAGTAAGCTGGTTTCTGCACACTGGGGCTTTGTAAGTGCTAAGGTGGCACAGACCTGCACACTCATCTGCCCACCACTGGCATTTTCTGCCTTGCCCTCTCTCCAGCAGCATCTGGCAGAGGGATGCTGCAGAATCTGTTTCTCCGCAAAGGCTCTTCAGAGGGGGAGCATGGCTCTGACACGTCATCATTGTTTGATCTCCAGCACGCTTGGCTTTTGCTCAGAGGGCTTGCACATAACAATGGTGCTTCATTTGAGTGTCTGTTATCACATTGTGCTGAGGCTGACAGATGCTTCCAAGCACAGCTAATGCCTGTCGGCAGCCCTGAGCCCACAAGCTATGGTGTGGGAGGATCTGAAATACCACTGGGGTACTGAACCTGGAGCTCATAAACCAGAGGTTTTTTTACCTTCCCAGAAGGTTGGAAAGATACCCAGTGATTCCCAGCATCACCAGTAGCTCCCTCGTCCCTAACATCCAGATATTTGTTTGCACCTCCTGCCTACAATTCATGACTAAACTGTTGAAGGGGGTAAATAGATTTTTTTGTCTTTGTCATTCATTCAGCCACTGAGGATAAATGTGCATATGGAAAACCTTGTAGTTTCATTTAATATACCTGAGAAAACCAGGTTTTCTGTTCTCCTTCTTGGTACAGGCTGGTAATGACATGTTCTGTCTTTTATTTCCTAAGTGCCTTTATCCTAGGAGGCTGGTCTCTAACTTTTGCCTTTCAAGAACTGTCCTAGAATGGCTTTAAATTGCATTATAGAGTTCAAGTGTTCAGGACAAAGAGTTATGGACATGCCTGCTCTCTGGCCCCAGAAGGTGTTCTTGAACTTCGCAGGCTTTCTTTGTGGTCTTAAACTTCGCAGGCTCTTGCCAAGTGTCTCCTGCTGTAAGGATGGTCTCAGTTTGTCCCTGGTTCTTGAAAGCTGCAATGTGTCAGGAATCCAGACCCCCGAGATGACTATTGCCATGGAGGGCTTTCCACGTATGACACCAGCGAGTGAGCTACTGATGCCAGGCAGGAGGAATTAAGAATGGTTGGAATATGGCTGGGCAGTCACTTAGCTCTTACATGCACTCCTTGTTCCCAAGCGAAAGATCCAGAAAATTAAGAAGAAACCCCACCCTGGGAAAATCCCAACCTTAGGCAAAGTACCCTTCTTCCAACCCCACCCCATGCTTACTCACTTTCCAACCCATCCACTCTTAGATTCCCTGCCCTTGCTCCAAAATACAGTGCCTAAATTTGACTTCCTAGGAGTTTATGGGCCACATTTTACTTGCCTTTAAAAGTTGGAGAGGTTTAATTGTGCGTGTTATAGAACATTTTGAAACCCACAAAACTATTTTAAGCAGAAATCTGAATTTTTCTTTGATGAGAGGGATTGGGGCAGGAAATCACATGCAGTATAAAAAGAAATGTAATAAACAGGGCCTGAGCTGTTATTTCAGCAGCTTGTCAAGGACCTCAGCCATTCCTTTCACTCTGATCCCCCTTGTCATGTGCCACCTGGCTATCCCAGCTGACCTAGAAGGAGACAAAGTGACGCAGTGATAGATATGAGGCACAGGCAACATCTCTGGGTCACCATGTTGGCACTTGCCAAGAAGCAGAAGACACTGCGTGGATAATGTGTCTGCTCCTACCTTTCCCTCTGCCCTGGGAGGCATTAGAAGCCCATCCAAGGCTGGCCTAGGAACCCTTTCCCCTCTGGAAGGAGGGCAGAGAGAAGGGAGGACACTGGTGCCTGGCTCTCCTGCCAGTGTCTCACACGGTTTGCTTTTTTTCCCAGCACACCCTGTGATTGAGAATGGACAGGTGGAGTGTCCCCAGGGATACAAAAGGCTGAACCAGAGCCACTGCCAAGGTAAGGATGCTGCTTTCATCCCTCTCCCTCCTTCTCACATCCACTGTCAGAGTTGCAATTATCTACACAAAATACGTTTATCTAACTCCCTGGTATAGATCTGCAAAGAACGTGACTCATAAAAATCTCCATGCTTTCCTCAAGAATAGAAGAAGATCAGGTAACACAGGACTACATGACTCAGCTGACAAGCAGAGTGAGCACATAGTTGGGCCAGTACAAGAAAACTCTCGTTGGGTCCTACTGACCCAGTAAGGACGTGTGTTTATGCTCTGCTAAGTGTGAGTGTAAAAACACTTCTTCCATGGTCTGAAGCAACATAAATTCTGTTGCCTAAAAATATTTGTAAAGGTTATCAGCTTGTCCATTTGTTCATTTACAAGTGAGAGAGTGCCATAAAAGTGATGCCTTCTGTTCTGACTGTGTCTCTTGTTCATGCTGCTAGGCTCCCCTGCCTGCCCCATGCTGCTGGAATCTATCCATTTCTCACTTCCGTGGTCCCTCAGTTCCATATGAGGAAGGCACCATCTCTCCCCTTTTCTCTCTGGTTCATGTGTATTTGGCATTTCTTGGACCTACAATGCTTGTGTTTTTCTGTGCTCTGACTAAAGAGGAATTTTATTGTTCCCTTCTTGTGATTCATGATAAGCTGAGAGGTGTCACCTCGCAGATGCAGCAGGGAGCAAGCCCAGGACTGGCAATCCAATGACTCATCTCTTTTAGCTGGGACTTTCCACCATGCTAACTTAATTAATGATTCAGCCTCTCCACATTGTCCTGAGGGAGAACTTTCAACAACACAACAACTATTCTGCTTGGTGCTCAGATCTCATCCCTTATGTGGCCACAGAGAGTGCTATGATTATGAGGAGCTACCCAGAGACATCAAATAGGAGTTGGAGGAATAGAGCAGCTGGAGGGACTCATGTTAGAAAGCAGAGACCTGCAGTGCCTGCTCTGGATTTGTGTACCCTGTGGATCAGGGAGGAGCAGAGGGAGATGACAGTGTGGATTTGGGTAGGATGATGTTTTTGCACGGGAAAAAGCATGAACCAGAGATTTGTTCCTCTGGATGCTCCTTTGTAAGCTAGACTGGAAAAGTTCTGTTCTTCAGACACTACTGCTTCAAGGTACCATTCCCATCTCTACTGTTGTGGTGGAACGTGTGTCAGGAAGCCTAGCACCTCACTTTAGAGCCCAGAGTGAGCAGTTTGGCGGACAGATGTAGGAGAGGCTACACGGGGCCTTCTTTTGCCAGCCAAGGTAGGAGGGGAGACTACCTGCCTTCGCAGGCTATTGCTAAAGCACTGTGATTGGAGGAGGACCCTGGGAGAAGCTCACTTTCCTCTGTTCAGTATGGGCAGAAAGGGCTGTCTCTGGTGCTTTCCAGCAGAAAAACAAATGTTTCACCTTTGCAGGATCTCCTTTCCTCGCTGCATCCTATTGAGCAGAACAAGGCTGCAAGGAGTCTGAGTGCCTGTCAGACCCAGCCAGGGATCCTCCCAGTGCTGCTGGGACTAGCAGGAAGGATGGCACTGGAAGAGATAATTTGGTAGCTAAACATGAAGAAAAGAGGTCTTGGAGGCTCAGGGATAGGGAGGTGTGCATGCAGAGCAGCCACTGCACATGACACACGTTGAAAGACACCATATATATTATTTGGTATCTGATGCTGACCTGAGTCCTTTCTGCTGACCAAGCACTGGGGTAAACCAGCCTGCACCTTTCCACCACAGGCTGCCTTACTCAGTGTGGCTGTTTTTGAGGAGCACTGGCAGACTTGTGTGGGGTGGGAAGAAGCAGCTGAGGCAGCATATGGATCTCGGTTTGTGGTCCCTGGGGCCCCTTCTTGTGGGCTAGCTCTAGCCCTGGCATGCTGCAAGGGGTAGGAGTGTACAGCTCTGAGCGTACCTGCCTGCTTCTGTTCCCAGTAGGGACTTCCACTGTTCTTCCACAGCAGGATAGAGGGAGTTGGGATGAGGCCTGGATGTGGCCCTGTTTCAAATTAAGCGTATAAAGCCTAACCCTTGGTGCTTGTTTGTTTTGTGCTCTCATTACTCTAATCCCTTCAATCCCTTTGTTCACATGGAGACAAACACTTTGTCCAGTTGTTCTGTCAGAATGACATAACACTCTGACCATGCTGTGGAGTGACAAGGATGAGCCATGAGGCTCCTCCAGAGAGCCCCGATGTGTTTTCTGAGTGGGGTTCCCAGCATATTTGGCATTGGTCACTGGTCATTCTCATGAACTCTGTCCTGTGCTTGGTACAGAGCAGGAAACACTACATTGTTCAGCCAAATCCTGCTCCTCCCTGGCCTGCTGCAGATCCCTATAGCATTGGTACCTCTAATTGATTTAACTTCTGGCCTGTTCTTCATGGCCCTTGTATGTCTCTACTGTGTATAGAGCAGCTGGTGGGATGAATGGGGCAATTTAAGAGCACAGGGCTGGGAAGGACCTCTAGGTCATTATGTCTGAACTTCAGCTGTCATTGCTGGCTGTGTGTCTCACAAGACAGCCCCCTCCACCAAGCAGCAATGCTTTGGCTCTGAGGAATAAGGTAGCACTGGGAAAGCTGTTACTGAGTCTTCGACCCCACCCATCTTGAAACAGTCCCTAGAGCAACACTGGGTGCTCTGAGGGCACTTGAGGTCTCACCAGGGCCATGTACACTGGCATTGGGACTGCCCTGTGTCTTTGGCCTAGCATCATGTTGACATTTTTTGGTCTTGGCAGCTCAAAGCTGTCCTGCGAGCAGTGAGCGGGCCCAAGTCCCTCTCACTGATGGCTTCCACCTCTTAGCTTGCAGTGTATGTTCCTGTGGTTTGTCTCAGGGTGGTGCTGAGGTTGCTTCCAGTCCTGCTGCTCTGTGTCTCATCCAGCTCTTCCTGCACTGCTTGTGCCTCCTGACACAGCACATTTCATCAGCATTCTGACTTTTCTGGGCCAAGCTCTTTAGTGAAGATAGAAAGTGACGTTATTCCATGAGGACAGCTTCTCCTCACTCTCCATCTGAAAACTGCCCTCAGTTTCCCTTAATGCACTTTTTGCCAATCCCTGTCTTCCCTGGCTTAGCTTGTACAGTCTTACACGGTGCTGTAGGAAAGCCTTTACTACAGGCCAAATGGATGAGCCCAATGGCGTTTCCCTAGGATAAACCCAGCTTCCTTCCCAAAGACTGTGTCTGCTGAGTGCTGAGTCAGGGGCAGAGGCAGAACTTGAGGCACGGCTTGAACATGGTGACTTCCCATTTGCTCACCCTGTTCTTAGAAGAAGGCGCAGTGAGCCACAGCCTGGCCCACCACCCCTCTGCCTCTGTATGGGATCTGTTAATGCCCTCCCTGCATGCTGGCACTGAGTTGATCAACAAGGACCCTCTGTGGATGATAGCTCTATGCAAGCAGTACCAGGAATCGGGAGAAAGGACAGGACTCACCATTCCTGGCTTGCAAACAACCATGATAATAGTGACCCTGACAGAGTGGCTCACCATAGGGGCCACATCTGTTTTCCGCAAGGACCTCAAAGCAGAGCAGTCATCCACAAGCCATCCTGCAGCTGCAGCAAGCAAGCTCTGCATATGTGGGACTACTGTCACCACAGAGGTCCCCACCATACTGCTTGGTGTAGAGGCTGCCTCAGACACCAGCCCAGCTGCGACCCCTTTGGTTCGCAGCACCTGAATGGGAGGCACTGGGCAGGGAGTTTAGTTCACCCTCAGCTTCCTCACATCTCACAAGGTTCTCTTCTCTCCACAGATATCAATGAGTGCTTGATGCAGGGCCTCTGCAAAGATGCCGAGTGTGTGAACACCCGTGGCAGCTTCCGTTGTACCTGCAAGCCTGGAACCATGCTAGACCCATCCCGTAGCCATTGCATCTGTAAGTGCTCCAGGGAACCCCTCAGTCTGGGGAGGGACCTGAGCAGGACCCCATGGCTGAGTGGAGGCTGCAGTGGAGGCTTCACATCTCCTTCGAGTGTACCTGAGTTGGGCTGTTCTGCACTTGTGTGCAGAATGGGTCTCAGTCATGCATTATCATTCTCCATGGACATTGCATGGTCCCTGCCAAGGCTGAAGGGAATGTGCATGTGGTGTGGCAGCAGAGGACACGGCTCCCTGGGATGAGAGAATGCCCACATGAGCTGGGTTTTCTTGGGAATGACACTGTTGGGGGAAAGGCCCAATGTTCTGGAGAGAAGACAGGGCAGCCCTCGGGCAGGCTGGGAGGCACAGCCAGAGAAAGAGCCAAGGAGGAGAGCTGAGTGTCCCCCGCTCTCTCTTTGGAGAGCTCGGGGCACCTCCGGCGCTGACACAGCTGTTGTGTTTCAGCGGACAAAGCGGTGTCGATGGAGCAGGGGCTGTGTTACCGCTCGGCAGCCGGAGGCGTGTGCACCTTGCCCCTCTCGCACCGCATCACCCAGCAGATCTGCTGCTGCAGCCGCGTCGGCAAGGGATGGGGGGACAACTGCGAGGAGTGCCCCATGCCTGGCTCAGGTGAGATGTGCCCGCTTCAGCTTTGTTCTGGTTAGACTGGGCTTTGGGTTTGCCTGAACACAGACAGCTGCAGGACCCAGAGCTGAGCAGTGCAAATACTGTCCTGTAAGATGGGTACAGAACCCACGAAGTAGACCTGGATAATACTGGGAAGATGGAGAAGTCCCTGATGGGAAACCACTCTGTACCAGAGGGAGAACACAGCCACATCCATGTCTGGCTTTATTCAACAGCCCTTTTCTCTCATACATCTTTTGCTGGGAAGAAAGCTAGGTGAGGATGAGTTTGAGTATCTCAGCATGGAGTTGAATGGAAGGAAAAGCACAAAAATCCTCAGGGACTGGAAAAATGTTCAGGTGGTTTGTGCAGAGTATCTTGAGTGATGTGCAGAGTGTTCAGTGCTGAGGTACTCCAAGTTCACTTTTATCTGCTCCCTTGCTCAGCTTCATCCTTCCTGTGGCATGATCTCTTTCTAGCAGTACTGAGCATGGGAAGGGATTTCATTCTGGGGGTCTGGGAATGCCTGTGAGAAACCCACCCTGCTCTGTGAGCACATTCCTTCTGCTTGAAGTGTCCACCCACTGCAGCCCAGCTGTATTTCTGTAAGGATTTAATCCTTAGAAATTACAGAAAATTATAGGATTGGGAAAACTGGCACCTACATTCACATATATGCCTGCCCATCTTCACTCCTTTATTCCACTGTCCCACTATCATGTCTGGGTGTGGTAAGCCAAGTGATCCCTCCAGCAGCCTCCAGCCTCTGCTTTCTAAAGTTTTAATTTGATTTTCCTTCACAGAGGCCTTCAAGGAAATTTGCCCAGCAGGACATGGCTACACCTACTCCAGCTCTGATATCCGACTGTCAATGAGGAAGGCAGAGACAGAAGAGCTGCCCCTCAGCTTAGAAGAGCAAGGGGAGAACAGCAACTGGACTTTGGACTGGACAGCGAGCAGACAGCGACTGCAGGACAGCCTGCGTGGCAGCATCCTGGAGGCATTCCCCTACCCTGGCACTTCAGCAAGACAGGGTAGTGTGGGGTCTGCTGCTTAAACCTGCTCCATCTGGGCCCCTAGCAAGGGTGGAAAACTTCTCAGGTCCTGCCATATACCAGGGATGGACCTCTGGCTGAAAAGGGCTCCCTACATCTGTATGACTATAGTGTTCCTGAGGCATGAGGCACTAGGTCTTCAAGTCTTTGGAGAGAAGGTTGAGTGTTTCAGGCTCCTGCGATTGCATCTTTGCAGTTGGTGCTGACTGGCCAGGCTGCCTCCACCAGGACCTCAGGCCTGCATGGCAAGCCTAGCACCCCAGTCCTTGGGCCTTTGTCCAGCCTAGCTGGAGGGCAGTGCCAGCACTTGCTGGAGCAGAAGTTCTTGGGGTCTGCACAGTGCCAGGAGTCCAGGTGTGTTGGATATGGGAACAAGCTCTTGCAGAGAAGTGTGAGGGACTGAATGGCAGTGTCTTAGAGGTGGAGTGAAGTTAGGGCAGTCAGGGTTTGAGGAGGGTGCCTATCTGTCTTCTCTCTACTCACCATGCACTGTTTCCCTTTCCAGGTGAAGTTTCTCCTGCTGTGCAGGTGAGTAAGGTTTGTCTTGCTACAGCTCGGTGCATCCATGGTAGCTTGATGGGCTGGAAGGGGGGTGGCATACAAATTAACTAAAAGAGGGAAGATTTAGGATATTAGGAATATTAGGAAGGAAGTCTTTACTGTGCGGGTGGTGAGACACTGGAACAGATTGCCCAGAGAAGTTGTGGATGCCCCAGCCCTGGAAGTTTTCAGACCAAATTGGATGGGGCTTTGAGCAGCCTGGTCTAGTAGAAGGTGTTCCTGCCCATGGCAGGGGGGTGGAACTAGACGATCTTTAAGGTCCCTTCCAACCCAAAACTTTCTATGATTCTATTCCTGCTTACACTCTTTTACTGTTCAACTGGGCAGGTATGTGAGTTATGGCTCCAGCTGTGTCTACACTGCATCTCACAGGGATTGATGCTCTAGACAGGAGGGATTAGCCACGATGAACTCAGTCCTAAAGAGCAAAAGGGTGAAATACAGCAAGGATCTATCCCATTACACAAGGACACCAAGAAGAATTTTGCTTTGAAATTCTGGTTTATGCTGCATATTCATGTTTGCTCTGCTTTCACTAACATCGGTGAATATCAGCTATACTTACACAGCTGAGGTGTGGGCACTCACTGTCAGCCTGGCCTGGCTGTAGGGCTGATGGGCACCAGGATAAGAGGAACTGCTGTAGTCAACTTTGGGTGTGCTTCTCTGATGGAGCCCCATGTCCTGCTCAAGCCCAGCTCACAGCCAGCTCTCCCTGTGTTGAGGTGGGTACAGCAGAAACACCACTGGAGCAGTCAGAGCAGAGGTCTCCAACACTGGCTGTGTAAATTCACCCTGTCTGATGGAAGCAGCCCAGGGACTGATTTTCTGCTAGGCTCTCCTAGGGCTGGGTTTCTTTATTGTGAGTCTCACGTGAAAAACGTGTGCCTCTTGATCCCTCCTATCAGTAGAGGTTCGGCCATTATCTCTCCTGAGCATTTCTGTGCCCTCTTGCTTTATCATCTCATCCCTCAGACATACTTGCAGCACCTCTGAGGGAAGGGACAGCACTGCCATTGTCACTGCTTCATAAACATGAAGTGACTTGGCTCAAGTACATGGGAGAAATCTCAAGACAGGGCAGAAATTTGAACCAAAGCTTCCAAATGTGAAGTCTGGAACTTATATTGTTTAGCTGCCTGTTTTCT
This sequence comes from Oreocharis arfaki, assembly GCA_013398015.1. Taxonomy (NCBI): domain Eukaryota; kingdom Metazoa; phylum Chordata; class Aves; order Passeriformes; family Paramythiidae; genus Oreocharis; species Oreocharis arfaki. The sequence goes on along the minus strand of VZRR01005022.1, from coordinate 1,320,566 downwards.
TCATCTGTTGTGGAAAGATCCATGGAGCAGAGACTCAGCACTCAGGCTGTGCTCCAACATTTCCTTTGGCAGCCATAGGTTTGCCACGAGGGGATGCTGAGAAAGAGCCTCTAGCACAAAGCACCCTTCTGGTAGGTAACACTCTTGAGGCAGGTTAAAGGAGCAGCTGTCCTCAGCCCTCCAGAGCTGCTGGTGACAGTGGCAGTATTTATCATGCCTGGATGACCTTCTTGGCCACCTTGAGGAGGTGCCAGGTAGCAGTGCCCTGGTCTCACCTGCACAGTGTGCTGGCGCGGCCCCTCTGTGGGCAGCCCCCAGGGCATGGCCTGAAGCTGTGTTTTGCCCAGGATGACGTGCTCAGGACCGAGTGCCCCTGCCAAATGTACCCAGCTGGGGCAGCTTCTCCTCCTAGGATGGTGGCCTTGGGGAGAAAGAGGAGCCAGGAGGTGGGTGGGAAAATGTCTCAAGGGTGCTGCATCCCAGTTCCATGCACAAGAATCCTATGTTTCTGTCCCTCAGGGCACTGCTGATGCCACTGCAGAGCCTGCCAGGCGTAGAGGTGAGTGCCAGGCTGATGGGAAGGCAGGGCGTTTGTGGGGAAGAGAATGGGGCAGTGAGGAAAGTGGGGAGACTGGGAGCTGCCTTCTCTGCATGGCAGCTCTCAGTGCTGGGCAGGACAGGCTCCTGGCTGGGCTGGCTGTGGGGCACCACGGATGACCCCTATCACACTGGGTGGCTGATGTGGGGCTGTAGGAATGTGGGGAGGTGATGAATACCCAGCAAGGTGAAGGAGGCTGTGTTAAATAATAAGATGATAGAGTTGCTGCAACCACCCTGCAGCCCCTTCTCATGTTCTGTTTCAGTGCTGTCGTTGCCAGGACAGCCAGCACAGGTAAACCTTGGGCAGGCATCTCTACCTGAGATCAGGTAGCTTGACTTACCTCTCTTCTCCTTCCACAGCAGAGGAAGAGGAGTTCTGGCATGGTCCTCGCCAGCCTGGCCCCACTACCACCTGGGATGTGGCTGCTCCAACACAGGTGCCAGCAGGTGTGTGTGTCCACCGCTCTTGGGGATTTCCCGCCTCTCTTTGTCTGGTACTACAGCGAAATTATGACCTAAGCTCTGCCCAGGGGCTCTCTCCCTTAACAAGTCTGTTTGTCTGCCCTCATGCCTCCCTTGACTTTTCAAAGAAAAGTCTCTGCCCTGCCACTCTTGTCCCAGCCTGGGCCCAGCTGCTGCCAGCCAGGGAAACCGGGACGGCCGTAGGCAGTCACAAGAGGGAACCCGTATGGGGAACAAAGTGCTCGTATCTCTGCGTCTTTCCCTGCCTGCAGCTCCCCTGCCCGGCGCAGCAGCGGCTGCCGAGCGCGGGGAATCACGCACCCGCTGCGGTGGCTCTGGCCCCGTGCCCCTCCCGGGGCTGAGCTGACTCATCGGGAAGGGGGAGCGCCGGGGGAGGCATGTGGCTCCCGGGGCGGCTTGTTTACTGCGCCGGAAACAAGGGTACTGTTGTTCCAGGGTTGCTTCAGTGTCTGGGAGTGTGGCCCCTGCCCTGCGCCGGGGGCTGGAGCACCTTGGGGAGCAGGCCTGGCGGAGGCACCTTGCTGAGGAATGCGTCTTCCTCAATAGCCTTTTGTTTGGGGTTGGGCTGCCCCCCCACTCCCCCCGGCTGGCTTTATGCCGAGGGGTGTGTGGTGCCTCGCTGCCCCTTCACTGCTGCCTGTGCTCGGCTTAGCAGGGTGGTGCAGGGCAGGGGGGCCCTGCTGTCACCCCAAAAGGAACCCCATCACAGGTGTCAGGCTCTGCTGCCAGTTCTATTTCAAGGCACGGGGCTGCAGTGCAGGTGAGCAGTATAGGGCACTGGGGCATCCCAGCTCAGGCCAGAGGAGCCCAAGGAGTTGGCAGGGTCTGCTGTGTCCTCCCTGCTGCCCCATGGGTGCAGGCTGCCAGAAGAAGGAGAGGACCAGGCTCAGCATCACTCTCCAAGACGGGAAAAAGCAGCCTCCTGGTATGGTGCTGGGGACACAAAGTGCTGCTCCCAACCCTGTGCTCTCTCCTTGCAGGGGTCAGTGGCTGTGCCTCCTCACCCCTTTCCTGCAGAGCTGGTGCTTGTGTTCTCACCCCAGAGGGATACAGCTGCTTGTGCCACCCTGGTTACACCTTGGACCCCAGCCGCCTGCACTGCATTGGTAGGTTGGCCTGGCTTAGACTGCTTGGCCTTCCGGGCCTCAAGAGCCCATTTGGTCCTTCAAGCCCTTGGTGAAGGTCTTCTGGCAGCTCTGCTGAGGCCCTGCCCACCTGCTGCACAGCAAGGCTGGCAGGGGGCTGCAGGCAGCTGCAGGTGGTGACTGCCAGTCTTCCTTCCTTGCCTGGCTGTAGATGAAGATGAGTGTCTGAAAGACCCTTGTGCTGGAAAAGGTCGTTGCATCAATAGTGTGGGCTCCTATTTCTGCCTCTGCTACTCCGGGTACACCCTGGCTGTCTCAGCGGGCAAGCAGAGCTGTGAGGGTAAGTAGTGTGCACCCGGCACAGGGCTGCCATCTCTCCAGGGCCTCCTTGTCATCTCACCCTCACGCTCTCCCATGAACATGCACATACACATGCACTCATGCACACACATGCACCCCTGCACACCCTCCCTTTCCACAGGCCTGCCCATGGACAGCTGGATCCATGGGGATTGCTCTCTCTTGCTTGCTCAGGGATAGGACCTTGCCCATGATGATCTGGGCAGGAGTCTGTGATGTCAGCCCTGATCACTGCTTCATGGCAAGGGGGATGCTAGGGCAGATGGGGGATAGAGGAGAGCCCCAGCACAGGTGTCTTGGGTAGAGCCAGCTGCAGGTGGAGCATGTCCTCTCCTGCACCCAGCCTTCCTGACACTGGTGGGGGAAGACTCAAGACTGTCTCTGTGTGTGTTGGCAGACCAAGATGAATGTGAGCAGCCTTCTATCTGCCGAGGACAGCGATGCATCAACACACCCGGCTCCTACCACTGCCAGTGCAAGGAGGGCTTTACCATGGGCCCCAGAGGACAGTGTGAAGGTGAAACGTCCTGCTCCCGATTTTCCTGCCCCTCCAACCCACCCTGTGCATGGCTGAACACCTCCTTTTCTCATCACTCTCTGTCTCCTCCTGTAAGAGAGGGAGGACACCCTCACATTTGTCTGCCTTGTGCCCTCCCCAAGGACTGCCTGTCCTCTCCTATGACTGCAAGAGGAACAGGCTTTCCTGGGAAGAGGGAATGGAGTTCTCCCAAGATTCTCTCCCGGCCTCTCCATGGAGTTCCCCAATGACCAGCCTATTTCAGCTTCCCATTATGGGAGGACATGCCTGGATACTTGCATGCCACCTTGGCTCTGTCACAAAATTGTCATGCTGGCAGGTAGACTGCAGGGAGAGCAGGCTGCAGAGACTCGGGCCACCCATCCCCACTGCATCCCACTCACATGGAAAGACCTGGGCCCTTCAGAGCTTTCACCCTTGTGAGCATATGATGTGGCTGATCAAAGATTCCCCTTTCTCAGTAATTTACCCCCATCACAGAGTGGGAGGCTATTTTAGGAGGCAGTACAGGAAACAGGGCACGCACAGAATGCTGCTTCCCCCACACGGCCTCCAGAAAGCACATGCCTTAAGGACAACTGAGCTGGAAGTTGCATCCTAATCACAGTTATGAAACGCCCTGATGAGACAGCCCTGCACAGATGTTCTCTGATCCCCTTCTCTGCCTGTGCACATTCCTGGCCTTGGCAACATCCTGCAGCAATGAGTTTCACTGCTGACTTATGTCAGCCCTCAGGTGTGGGTGTAAGATCCTGAGGGATACGTGGGGCCATAAGAAGATTTGTCTAAGCCCCAGAAAACTCATCTCAACTCCTATTGGGTATCACTGTGCCCTGGAGGGAAACTGAGGATCCAGCTGGGCAGGATACATTGGAGACTGCTGCACTGTTTCCCTTTGGGAGCCTGAAAGAACTGTGTTTCTTGGCAGATGTCAATGAGTGTGTGGATCCCAGCTCTTGCCCCAGTGGGAGATGTGTCAATACGCCAGGATCCTACAAGTGTGTCAGCTGTGGGGTTGGCTACCGGCCCAGGAACGGGAGATGTATTGGTGAGAAATTTGGGCTGCCTCTGGGCAGCACCCTTACCCCCTACGGCAGCCCTCCCTGTAAGCCTCCAGGGGCACAGGCAGCGTCCTTCCCCTGCAGGCAGCCAGCCTGTTCGGCCAGGGCATATTGCACTCATAGCTTGTGTGGAGGGACTGTCCTGAGCACCTTCCCATGCCATATTGCCTTCTGCTGTATCACACAGATGTGGATGAGTGTCTTGTGGAGGGAACTTGTGCTCATGGACTGTGTGTCAACCTGGATGGCTCCTTCCGCTGTTCCTGCTTCCGGGGCTACGAGGTGGCACCTGACAGGAAGAGCTGCCAAGGTACTAGGAGCCACGAGTCCAGACACTGAAGTATCACACACTCAGTCCACAGGTTTCCCTAGGCTCTCCTGAGCACTTGGCTCTGCCTGAATCCTAGCCAGCTTGCTGGCTGGTTCCCCCAGCACATGTGCCCCTGATCATGGTTGCTCTGCATTTTTTCCACTTATGCCACTCTCCCTCACGTGTTTATGCAGACATCGATGAATGCACAGCCCAGGCTGCCTGTCCCTCCGGACTCTGCCTCAATACTGAGGGCTCCTATTCCTGCACATCTTGTGACACCGGCTATGCTGTCTCCAGAGATGGCAGCATGTGTGAAGGTATCCCTTCCCCAGGAACAGAGGAACAGGTGCTGGAGGAAATGAGGGAAGAGACATTGCCATAGCTGGGTTTCTGGGGGGGCAGGAGAACTTCTTTAGCCTCAGGATCCTTTTCCAGCTCTTTAGCTTCCTGTTCAGCAGAGAGCATGAAAAGCTGCAAGCAGATGTCACTTGGAGCAGCACAAAGGTGATTTTGCTCACACAGGAAAGGGGTGGGGGGAAGGACTCACGGACTAATGATGATCTAGTAGATGATGACAAAGGCCAGAGGAGTACAGGAGGCCTGGAAACATTGGCAGAGTTGTGTGCCGTTTAGTTCAGAACTGTGTGCCTGGGAGCATATACTTCAAATGTAGGTCTTCAACAGAAGGAGAAACCTTGGGGCCACAGCCCATGGGAGAGGCTGTGGGCACCCAGGTTTCATCATTTTTCCCCAGCCCCTAATGTAACTTGGACATGTTTAAAAGGGAGAGCTTAGATCAAGGGCTCTGCTGTGCCAGGCATGCTGGCAGAGAGTTAACAGCAGCATAGATTTGTGTTGGTTGCAGTGCTGAGACATGAGAGTGCTCAGTCCCAGCTTTACAGCTCAACTGCCCCAGCACAAGCAGGAAAACTCCCTCTCTGATGGCTGACTGTGGGGGTTATCCTGGGCTTGAGATGGCTTGATGCAAATTCCCTGTTTGGAGCAAGGGAAGGGAAAGGGCAGAGCTTGCAAAGGTATTCGTTTAAAGAATGGCCACATGCTGAGAATTTATCTCTGGAGCACTGTACAGCTCTGCAGCCTGCACGTAGCTGGCAAATGGAAGATCTTGCCTTTGATATGACTCTCAGAAGGATCCCCCTGTATGGGGGCCTCCGGGGGAGAGGAGAGGGAAGTTTTCCTCCCTTAATTCTCCTCTGTTTTGATGTCTGAGAAAGCCAGTGTGAAATGAACTTGTTTTCCGTTTGATTTTTGGGTGTGATGGAAGAGTTGTGGTTTTGATGCCTTACATCTGCCCTCCCCTTTTCCCAGGACTCCACATGAGCTGCCCCATCTCAGCCACCTTGCCCCAGCCATTTCATGAGGGCATCTTATCAGGGTTCAATACTGTTTGGGTCACACTGACCTGATGGCAGGATGGCATGTTCCTCCCTGCCTTGGCTGGTGGCCTTGTCTGTGGATTGAGGTTTCATATTTGAAAAATGATAAGGGTTGTGTGATAGTTTTCTTGTAAATAAACTAGGTTTTGGTTCCTCTCCAGAAGGATTCAATAATACTGCTACTTGCAACCCTTGGAGCCTGAAAAGCTGGGAATCCTGCCCTGAGGCCATAGAGAGTGATGCTCTTTGTGCATGTGGCATGTTTAGTGCTCTGCAAAGGGGAAAATGTTCTTCCCTAACCTCAGAAGCTGCCGGTCACAGGGCTTTACCTCCTGTCAGTGCAGTGTTCTCCAGTGCTTGCCCCTACCTCAAGGGCTGCAGGCAGCCTGCTGGCATCTCACAGCCCTCTGTGTCAGGGAAGGTATCCCTCTCTCCTCTGCTGTGAGAAAAATCCTCAGAGTGCCAGCAGATTTTGGCCCAGACCTGGGAGAGTTGGGTGAGAGAGGGTTTGTGGAGAGCTCTGCAGTTGGGTGAGAGTTGTTGTGGGCCCCTGGACAGCTCTTCCAAGAGAAGGACGTTGTAGGCAAGTCTGGCAAATGGGAAGGCAGAGCCTCAGAAGGCAGGGCTGGTGCTGCGTTGCTTTCCTGATGTTTGTTCTTGTGCAGCTGGCTGAAGAGAGGATTTGTCAGCAACTGTGACTCTGCACTGGCCTCTTGTTGGTTGTCATACCCAGAGCAGAGTTCTGCTGGAGATGGACACTGGGGTTAGCAGTATCCCTGGCTCACAGAATCACAGAATGTCCTAAGTTGGAGGGGACCTCTGGAGGTCGTCTCATCCAACCCACTGCTCAAGCAGAGCCACCAAGAGTTGTCTGCCCAGGACTACATCCAGATACTTTTTCAATATCTCCAAGAAGGGAGACTCCACAGTGTCTTTGGGCAAGCTAGGCCAGTGCTCTGCCACTGTCACAGTAAGAGAGTGTTCAGGCAGAACCTCCTGTATTTCAGTTTGTGCCCCTTGCCTCTGGTCCTGTCACTGGGCACCACTGACTTGGTGCTGGGATAGTGTTTTGCTGGTCCCGTTGATGGAAGGGAGTGAAGAGTCTGGGCTGAATCTGCACACCCTGGTAATGGGGAGTCTCTGCCCTCTTCTCACTGTGATGGAGTGGTCTGGGAGGGCAGCTCAAACCCACTTTGCAGGCCAACAGCTGGGTAATGCTTCTCTGGATGGGGATCTTCCCCAGTGGTGGCAAGAGCTAGGGCCTCACTCTGTGCTGTGCTCTTCCTCTTGGCAGATGTGGATGAGTGTGAGGACCCTTCTGTTCAGTGCCTGGGGGGAGAGTGCAGAAACACACCGGGCTCCTATGTTTGCCACTGCCACACTGGCTTTGAGCTCGTCAATGGCACCGTGTGTCAAGGTACGAACTCCATCCATGCAGCCCTCTGGGTCCAGTACATACCGGATCCTCTTCTTTCTCAGCAGGGAGGATGCCGGTGCCAAGGCAAGTGATGCCACCATGCATGCATGGCACATCCATAAGGCTGTAGTCACATTCAGACTCACCATGGACAGGGAAGATCTCTGTTTCCATGATGAGAAAACCAGGGGCCAGGAGCCCTTTGAGGGCTGCCTGTAAGAGACTGGGAACAGAGAATCCATGTGGCTTTGGTGAAGGATGTACCCCAGGTCTGGGTGCGTGGTCCTGATTCTGGTCCCTCTGCAGATGTGAATGAGTGCCTGAACAGTGAGATCTGTAGTCCCAATGGCGAATGTCTCAACAGCCATGGATCCTACTTCTGCATTTGTGCTCCTGGCTTCTCAAATGTGGCTGGCGGAGTCAGCTGCCAAGGTGAGTTGGAAGGTGGCAGGGACAGACCTTAGGTTCTGCCGTCTGCTTCCTGCCCTGCTGTGAGATCCAGGTTGATGTTTTCACCTTGATTTCACAGATGTGGATGAATGTGCAGACAAGTCCCTGTGCTCACAAGGCCAGTGTCTGAACACGGAAGGCTCCTACAGGTGTCTGTGTGAAAATGGATTCAAACACTCCCAGGAGACTGATGATTGCGTGGGTGAGAGCTCATTGCTGGGGAGATCAGCCTCCCAGAATTTGAGGGGACAAATGAAGCCAGTGCAGGGGGGAGGGCCGTTCTGCTCCCAGCACTCAAAGTTGCTGGTGACTTGTAAGGAGGGCTGGCACTGGTTCAAGGCCTCTGGCAACTGAAGCGGACCCAGGTGCTGCATTGAACTAGCAGGGTCCCCATCTGACCATCGTCATCCCCTTGCTCTCCTCCCTGCAGACGTGGATGAATGTAAAGAATATGGGGATGCCATCTGTGGCACATGGCGGTGCCAGAACAGCCTGGGCTCCTACCGTTGTATCATGGGCTGCCAGCCTGGCTTCCACTGGACCCCCTTGGGTGACTGCATTGGTGAGTACAGCCCTGGGTCTCCCTGTCCCCCTCCCTGGCAGGAACAGTGTGGTTGTGGGACATCTCTGCCAGAGGCGCAGGGGAGAAGGAGGAGGAGGAGGAGGAAATGTGTGGCTGGTGCAGAGGCAGATAATGCTGAGAGTTTGTTTTCTTGGCTATGCTGCCTGCTTGCGTCTAGACTTCTCTCTTCCTGGCATCTGGAACAGACACCGCATTATGCTGCTTTCCGCTTGGGGAGAGTCCTGGGCAGGTTACAGCCATTCCAGGCTTCAGGCTGGACTGCAGCTCCCTGTAAGCTGTGCTTGCTGGGGCCAGTGCCAGTCACCTGCCTGGAAGGCCTGGGTGAGGGGAAAGGCTTCTGGTACCGGTGCATGCTAGGCTGGGGAGTCTGGGTTTGAAGCCCAGGCTCCAGAACAGATGAAAGAGCAAAGGGGTTTTTGCAATTTTTGAGGCTCCCCCCAGCTCAGGGAAGGTTGCAGCAGGGAGATGCTGCTGCCAGTCATTGGGCTCTGGGCTGCACTAAGACAGCCTTAGCATGTGGAGCTGCTCCTGGCCTTTGGAACCATGGGCTGTGGACACATAGCTGCTCTGACTGCTCCAAGAAACCTTCCATGCAGCAGTTGGAGGGGAACAGGATGCAGACAGCAGGACTGTAAACCCGTCCTCTGTAAGCAGAGAACCCAGCTGTGATTGTCCAACCCCACAGCACTATAGCACTTGAAGAAGGACCAGCTCAAGAAGAATGGAGCGTGAGGGTATCATCCTACGTATGTCTGCACTTGCCCTGCACACTTCAGTTGCATGCTTATATCTCCTGCCAATGTGAACCTGTAGGCTCTGTGTCCCTTTACACCTCTGCAGGAAACTGCTACCCTCAGTCACCTCTGCCAGTCACCTCCCATGCTTCTGATCAATTTCCCATTCCCACCCTGCCCCCATTGCTCTTTTCACACAGCCTCTTTGTGGCTCTCAGTGTTGCAGGAAGTTTAACATGCACACTCATAGTAAAGTGAGTGACTGAAGCAGCCAGACCCAGTCCTTCACATCAAGGGAGTGCCTGCCCCAGCCCCAGATCTTGGGGTCAGAGCAGAAGGATGTGAGTAGGGGTGTCCATTGGGAGAAGTGGGGTGTAGGACAATTCCTGTTCTTGGCTTTGCTGCAGACATTGATGAATGTGCCAACGAGACGCTGTGCGGGAGCCACGGCTTCTGCGAGAACTCAGATGGCTCCTTCCGCTGCCTCTGTGACCGTGGCTATGAGAGCTCACCCTCTGGGCACTACTGTATTGGTGAGTCTGCCAGGACCACTCTGCCAGTCAGTAAAGGAGAGCCACTGGCAGATGCCAGGCTGGCGTCCCTGCTGTGTGATGGCTCCCAGACCACAGACAGGGACTGCACTCAAGCACCAACAATCACACACATGGACGGGGCAGCTCATGGAGTCAAAACCCCTCCCCTTATCACAGCAGATCTTTGGGATTGCAAAGGACCAGGCTCTGAAAAAGTGAGTGTTTCTCAGTGAATATAGAGCCCTTTTCTGTCCAGGTGGAAAGAAAGGATCCATGGGGGATGGAGGCCCCCAAGCACTGAAGGTGCTAGAGAAGTACTTTAATGGGTGCCTGTAGAGAACAGGTGGGGTGTATTATAAGGAAGAATAATTTCACCATGGAGACAGCCAGGCAGTGGAACAATTGCCTATGATGGCTGTGCAGTTCCATCCTTGGAGATTTTAAAGACCCAACAAGAAAAGGCTCTGAGCAGCCTGGTGGGATACTATAACTGACCCTGCTTTGAGCAGGGGGTTGGACTGGAGACCACCAAACCTACATGATTCTGTGATCCAGCAGCCCACTGGATTTCATCAAGCTGGAGTTCAGGCTCTGAATCTAAGAGCAAGGCATGAGGCTCCTGCCAGCTTGTGTTGAGCCACAGTGTGAACACAGTTCTCAGCTCATCCCTAGCAGCTTTCGTCTCCCTACTGCAGGGTAGCCTCATGCTGCAGACCATGCACAGGCTGCCCATGCAGAGGCAGGGCTCCTGCCCACTGCTGCCCCTTGCTTTGCAGATGTGAATGAGTGTGAACTGATGGTCGCCGTGTGCGGAACTGCGCTTTGCGAGAACGTGGAGGGATCCTTCCTATGCCTCTGCCCCAGTGACCACGAGGAGTACGACACAGAGGCAGGGCAGTGCAAGCCCCGAGTTGCCATGGGTGAGTAGGCAACTAGGATAGAGCATGGGTGGCAGCTAGAGCAGGAGCGTGGTGGCCCTGGCTGGGGTGAGATAAAGATGAGGGGCTGACAGGGCTGTACAAGCCTGCACAGATATGGGCAAGTTTTTGTCTGGGGAGGGCTCAGAAGCCTGAGAGTGAGGACCTGGGAAGGCTGCACTGCTGGTGATGGGTGTGCTCTGGGACCTCCTAGGTATGGGATGCTGCGTTGGGGTGCCAAGGACCCCATCCCGTCCCTGCTCTGCTGTCTTCTAGAGGGCTCCGACACACACGCAGCCCACCTTTCTGACAGCGCAGAGCGCAAGCAGTGTTACTACCACATCAGTGATGTTCGCCTGTGTGACAGCGTCCTGGCCAAGAACATCACCAAGGAGGAGTGCTGCTGTACTGTGGGTGCAGCCTGGGGTGACAACTGTGAGACTTACCCCTGCCCCATCCCAGGCACAGGTAGGACTGTGGCCCCACCACACCAGGCAGAACCAGTGCTCTGCCTGCCAGCTCCACCTTGATTGCACTAACGAGCTGCTTCTTTTCTTTCCATCTCCTCTTGGCATCTGTATCTTGGTCAGTGGAGTACCAAGAGGTCTGCCCTCTTGGGAAGGGCTATATTCCCAAGGAAGATCTGCTCTCAGGAAAAGTCTCTTTCACAGGTACTAGCACCATTTTCTTTCATTTCTTCCAGATGGAAGAGGGAGGGCACTTTGTAAAGCCCTGCATGAAAACGCATTGACAGAACTATCTCCCCAGGCCTGTTATGGGTGATGCTAACATCCTGCTGCTGTTTTCCTCATTTCAGAGAAATCCCAGCTTGCCAGTATCACTGGGCTGGAAGTGCCCCTCCTGCCAGTCCTGCCTCGTTGCTGGCAGTGATTCTTTCTTGGTGCAAATCTCTCAGTATGAACCAGGGAAGGGGACCATTAAGACACAGCTCTTCCAGTTACTGATCAGATCTCCCAGTGGTCAGCTCAGTCAGTCTTTGGCACTTCACCTCCATGGGGGTTGTGTTCTTGAGACACACATGAATTTGCTATTTGTGAAAGTGTCCTGTTCCACACCATCCCTCCTCCTGCTCTGCCTGGGGGTACTTCCCCCTCTGCTCCCAAGCATGGGGCCTGTGGGAGAGGTGGGGGACTCACTTGGGGACCTATCAGTGATCCAGGCAAGGTGCTGTGACAGCTTTCTGCAGGTATAGCACCCAGCCCACCTTGCTTCTATGGCTCTGCTTCCTGAGACAATTGCCCTCCCTCCATCCCTCTTTCAGACATGGATGAGTGTGAGATATTTGGCTCTGAATTCTGCCGCAATGGACAGTGTTTGAACACAGTGCCGGGCTACAAGTGCTTCTGCCGTACAGGATACTTCTATGACTCCAGCAGGCTTGAGTGTGTTGGTAAGATGGCCTCAAAGAGCAGTGGGCACCCCACTGTGCACAGAGGGACAGCCATGCTGCTGCACCCTGACTTGTCCCTGCTGGGCCCGGTCTGGGTAACAGGCTTCCTGGGACCCTCCTGGGGAACAAGAGACGAGGGCCTGGGGCCCCTGAGGTCCCTCTTTGTTCAGGTAAAGGGTCACATTGCTCGTGTCTGCCAGCTTGAAACTTTGCTCTGTCCTTGTGTGTGGGCAGATCAGGATGAGTGTCAGAATGAAGTGTACTGCATCAACGGCGAGTGTCTGAACACAGAAGGCTCCTACCACTGCTTCTGCAGCCTCCCTCTTGTGCTGGATGCCACCGGCAATCGGTGTGTGAATTTCTCCAGCAGGGCAGGTGAGCCTGATCCCCCACCACAGCACACCTTTGCCCCACACATCCTGCCTCATGGCTGGGCCCTTCAAGAGGGAGCAGTGGGTAGGGATGTGGTGTCTGGCTGAGGTGTGTCAGCACCAGCACAGGGTGCAACCAAGGCGGGAAGGGGGCAGGAGCTGGGGCACATGGTCATCCCTCTTGGGACAAGATGGACAGGCACTCTTCTGGATGATTTTCATGGTATCCTTTGCTTGTGTCACTCACAGATGCCTTGGAGGAGTATGAAATCCACCTGGACGTCTGCTGGCAGACCGTTGCCGACTACATCTGCCAAGACCTGCTGCATGGCCAGCAGACCACATACACCGAGTGCTGCTGCCGGCTCGGCGAAGCCTGGGGCCAGAACTGCGCTCTTTGTCCCCACAGGTCCTCTGGTAAGTGGGGCGGCATGGACAAGCACCTTCCAGCAGAGGTGGGAATGGGCTGGGCTGCCGCTTGTCATGTCGTGCAGGTCTGCTGCATAAGGTCTCTGCATTGCTGGAACCGGCCCAGAGTAGGTAACCCCAGACACACTTCTCCAGAGCTGAGCTGCACCAGTGGGTAGAGCATACCTGAAATTGGTTTGCAGTGAGTCCAAGGTATTTGAGGGGAGAGTTGAACCTGTTGCTTCTGCACAGGTTAGGAGGTAGTGGCAGCTGGGGATTTGGAGCACCTGTGGAATTGGGGTTCTTGCTGCTTAAGGACCTGCTGGCCCCAAACAGGAGCTAGTCTTCTTGACAATCAACAAACCACAGAGCTGCAGCTTTGGAGGGCACTGAATGCAGGCCTGGCTCACCTGACCCAGTGTAGATGCACATCCTCTGGCCATATAGTGGACCTTGAGCCAGGCTGCACTGACCCTTCCTTTTCCTCACCACCTGCAGCTGATTTTGCTTTCCTGTGTAATGGGGCCAGTGAAGACAGTGAGAGAGGGGCTGAGCTCCGAGAAAGACCTAGGTATGAGTATGGTCCGGGCTTGGAAGATCCCCACTATGGCCTTCCCAGCCCCTACTACAACTACCTGGAGTCTGAGTACGGAAACCCCGACGCTGGTTTCCCTCGGAGGGAACCCAGCAGTGAGTTTCGTGGCAGCCCTTTCCACCATGGCCCAGCACGGTCTCCACCCCGCTACCTGCCCAGCCAAGCTGGTGAGTATTGGAGGCATAGAGAAGTGCCTTCCCACCCTGACTGTGTCCTTGGGGGCTGCCTGGCAGTTCCCACCCTGGCTGGGCTGCTCCAGGCTTGGAGCAAGCTCTGTTCCTGGCTGTTCTGAGTCAGGCCTGGCGCCACCAGCACTGTCTTGCTGCATGCCCGATATCCCCTTTGTGGCTGGGCTGAGGCTCACCCTCCTCTGACCTCACCTTGCCGCCCCCCAGGCCTGTACGAGGGCTTCGAGGGGCTGCAGGCAGAGGAGTGCGGGATCCTCAATGGCTGCGAGAACGGGCGCTGCGTGCGCGTTCCGGAGGGATACACCTGCGACTGCTTCGACGGCTTCCAGCTGGACATGACCCGCATGGCCTGCGTGGGTGAGTGAGGCCCGGCATCCCCTGGCCGCGGCTGCTCCCTGCCGGTGCCAGCCGGGACGGCAGCAGGAGCAGTCCCGCTCTCATTCCGATTCCTTCTCATACGGCTGGGAGGGCCCTCGTGGAGGTTCAGCCGGCCACTTTCTGCTGGCAGCTAGGTAATAGCAGCTCTGGGCATCACCGAGAGCGGCTGATGACTCCTGTCTTCTCATACCACTCTTGTACATCACAAGCCACTGTTACCATGATTAATGTCTTCTTCATTCACCACTGCCCCGGTGAAATTCCTCACTTTCCACCCTGCCCTATGAGACATGGTTTCTAAATCTTCTCTCTGCATTTTGTCTACATCCCTATGCCATGTCTCTATCCTTTTCACATTATATCTCTCCAAGCCAGCTGAGACCTCAGGCACTCAACAGAGCAGATGAAGACCCTCTTTTCCTTAGGCACAGCACTTACTCCAACTCAGGGCATCCTTATCATACAATACAGTGGTGCAGCTTCTCTGTATAGAACCCATGGTCTCTACCACCCCAAATGCAGCTGTGCAAAATGGCTGTCTGAGATGTTACTCCCTCTTCTGCATTTGTGCACTGTTTCCCTTTCCTTGGCCATAGTGCTTTGCATTTGCCTTCAGTGAATTTTGTCTGGTTGAATTTGGACCACTTCTCTCCTCTATCAGAGTAAGTCTGAACCCTGCAAAGTGCTTGCAGTCTGACGTCACACACATACATTTTATAAGCATGGGGATTCTTCCTTCACCCACCTTAATGATAACATTTGCATGGAGCAGGGGTAAGGACAGACCACTGCAGCCTGTGCATTAAAGGGCTTTTATTGTAAAGCCAGGTATTGCTAATTGTCCTTAGAGTGCAGCTATGTGGTCCATTGTGCAATTGCCACAGTTTAATCTAGAGGGTATTTTCTCAATCTGTTTGAGTGTGTCATGTGAGAGTGTGTTGAAATTCTCACCGTGGCCAAGGCACATCATATCCACCACTTCTCCCTTATCTGACAGGCCAGTTATCAGGTCAGGGAAGAGAACCAGATTGGCTTAACGTAATCAGGCCTTAACTGATCTGCACTGGCTATTTAATGATTCTGTTATCCTTTAGAGGGTTATGACCTAATCACTCACAAACCTGAACTGCTTAGGGGTGAGCAGACTGTAATTCTGGATATTCCCTTCTCTGTTTTTGAAGAGGGTTACAAGATTTATACTTTGTTGCTTCTCTGAGGCCTCCTTTATGCTCCCATCTCAGACACAACTTTGTCAGCTTTTCAGGGACTGCAGGCAGCATTACGCATGTGAACTTGCATGGCTGCAAACCTTTATGGATGTAATTGCTTTATATCTGATTGTTGAACTTCTCCATCACAGTGTGGCCTTTCCCTCCCTGTGCTCCTGCACCCTTGTTTAAACACTTCAAGCATGGTCTGTGCCCTGTCTGATCACCATGAGTGTTTTTATGATGGCTGGAACAAAGCCGATGTTAGCTGCTCCAGCCAGCTCGACTGGCTTTTGTTTCCTCTCTTGATAAGAAGTAGACTTACATTCCCCATTGTTTCCTGCTAACATATTTATGGAGCCTTTGCTTGTTGCCTTTTCTATCCTGAACTAACTAGCCTTCATTTTACACTGGAGCCTGGTTTTCTTCCTTTCAGTTCTTCCTGGTTCTTGGTCATACCCGTGTTTTTACCTTGCTGACTTCAGGCCGTTAGAATACTCCTGCAGCTGCTGCAGCACTTCCCCTCTCACTTCCCTATGGGGACAGCTTACCCATGCCCTGTAAGGTGGGCTGTGTGCCCCCACCCCTGCCCAAGTGGGCAAACTCCAGGACTTGGTGCAGACTGCTAGCACTACTCTGTTGCTTCTGGCTTTTGGGTCTCTCTGGGCTAAAGTTTCCTTGTTTTATTTCTCCTCTCGATTCGGTGGCCAGACCAGCCTGCCTGCTCTTTCTGCTTTTACTTTCCCTTGCTTCTGAGGCTACAAAGCACATTTCCCTTGATGTGCCTAACTTCTCCTTGGGCTTCCGAGCAAGCCATCCTGTTCATGGCAATGTCTGGTCCTGAGGTTTAGTGCAAGTCCACAGTGTCAGTTTAACAATTGGTTTGGCTGTGTGTGAAGACTACCTTGCTCCTCAAGCTCTCTCTTATGGTGTTTCCTCTCTCCTTCTTCCTCCTGTGAGTGCTGCGCTTTCTCTTACCTCCCTGAAAGTTTTGCTTCCAGCATACCTTCCTGGGTTTGCACTTCTCTTTCTTTGTCAGATGACACCCTCCACCTATGCTAGAGATAACCTGAGGTCCCTGGAGTGGCAGAGCACTTTGGTCCTTTTGGGGTCCACTGGCTACTCCTGGGGTCTTCTCTCTCCCTTGGGTGGCCAGCTGAACCCATCAGCTGCTCCCCACTCCCTGCTGATCAGTGAGGGTTGAGCCTGGAGTTTGAGGTCAGAGGGGTTGGACCTGCCTTGGTAGGTGAGGATTTGGGCTCTGGAGGTCCTGTGGGTGCAGACAACGGTTCTGGGGTTGTACATGGGTCCTCTGTCCAACTCATAGCCCCACCACAAGCTGGTGTATCTCAGGCACGGTGTCTGGGTGAGTACATTTAGCAGAGCCGACCTGTCACAGTAGGGCAGCTGCTGTAGGGCTCACATGCACACTCCAGCCTGACAAGCTGGCCAACTGAGCCCTTTGGCACAGTTTGCAGGTTAATAAAATAAGCCGTTGTTTGTGCAGCATTAAGTCCCTCTGTGTTTTGGTGCTGGAGATGATAATCGGCCTCTCAGGGCCACCATCATTTGCCTGGTCGACCTTGCTGGATCAGAAAAGGGCATTTTCCGAGGCTAGAGGTGGCCTTTCCCCCAGATCTCAGGCTATTACAATTTGTTAGCCAAAAGCTGCTAACCAGGGGGTGTCACCAGCTACAGAGCATGGAGGGGCTCTTATCTGGTGTGCATGGGGTAGGGTTCAGTACTGTGCTGAAGGATACTGGGGACACCACCCTTGGATACTACGGATGCTCTGCAGATATGCTGAGGGCATGGAAGGCTGGTGGGGTCACTGTAGACATCTGGAGGTACTAATTGGGGGACAGGGCAAGCAGAACCTGTGTGGGAGGGCCAGGGGGCATGGCAGGGGCACAAGAGATGGCTGTGGGCTGGGACTACTCACTGTGCCACCAGCTCAGCCCAATCCTTCTCCTTGCAGATATCAACGAGTGTGAGGAGGTGGGCAGCCCTGAGCCCCTGTGCCGAGGTGGCACCTGCGAGAACACAGAGGGCTCCTACCGCTGCCAATGCTTGCCGGGCTACGTGGCCCTGGCCCGGTCACACCACTGCGTGCCCCAGACAGCCCAGAACCCAGCAGCCGCGTAGCTCTAGGAGAGCAGGGGTGAGGGTGCTCACCTGCGCATGGCTCTGGGACTTGGGAGCACAGAGGAAGGTCCCCGGGGCAGTGGGGGTTTTGAGGCTCTTTGTTTCTTCCCCTCTGAAGTGCACAACTTCCCCGCCACCTCTCTCTACAGGTCAGGGCTGAGCTCACAGCCTCTGCATCCCTCTTGGCCCTGCCAGCCCCTGCTCTTCCTGCAGCAGAGCCCGCCCCAGCCCTCAGCACCTGTCACATTGCCCTGTGTCATGGAGGCTCACAGGACACCTTCCCTTGCCACACAGCTCCAGCCTCTCCCCCTCACCCTGCCAAGAAAGGGGGTTCATCTCCCTGCCACTGCTGCACTGACCTAGTGACAAGCCTTACCCACACCGCGGGTGCTGGCCCCACTCCTTGTGAAGCGTCCAGCCCCCAGGCCAGAGCTTTAAGATGGGGGTTCCACCCCAGCTTTCTAGAGCTGCTGCCTAACCTTGGAGTATGGGAGAGAGGCCTGAGGGGCCCCAGGGCCAGCTCTCCCTGTGGCCTTTAGCCCCACACTTTGTGCCTCATGCTGGCTGGGCAGGGGGAGGGGGAGCAGGTCCAGCTTCCTTTCTGTAAAGTTGTTGGTGACTATTTTTTTTTAACCGAGTCTGCTGGAAACTTCTCTCATGTTGTTAAATAAAACATTTATTTTGGGCCCCTGTGGCTCAAGACACTGGGGCTTGTCAGAACCATGCTTGTCTTGCCTCTGCCAAGGGCAGAGCCATCCCACTTGTAAGCCAATTCTTAGCCCTCTCAGCTGACACATAGCCTCCTCCTGCTCCCGAGTCAGAGCAGAGAGCTTTGCCAGGCCAAATCCCCAACCCAACACCAGTGGCAGGAGCCAACTCCAGTCCCTGCAGACAGCACAGAAGTTATAGCTGTTCTCACACAAGGGGGCTGCAGTTCCCACATGAAAAAGTGTAGTTACTGCAGTTAGTAAGAGCTGTCTGGCAGGTCTCGGAGTTGTTTTTCCAGCCCCAGAGCGCTCAGTATAAAGACCTTTACCTATGATGCAGCAAGCAAGACTATGTTCTACACCACCATGTCTTCAAGGACCCTTTGCACAATTTCAAGCCTGCATAGGACTGGCAAGGCAGGAGCACAGCCAGACATTGCCAGCTGGTGCCAGCAACAGAGATGTTTGGCTGCTTCCAGGTCACCCACTCTTAGGCCAGCATACCACCTCTACTTACGCCAGGTAAGAAGTAAAACCAGCCAAACCCCAACCAGAAGATGCCCAGCCACTCTGCTTTTCCTCCTGCTCCTCACAGAATACAACACAAGCAGATTTTGTCTAGCCTTTATTAAAAGGAAAGTTATAAAAAGAGATTCAGGAGCTTGCAGCAGCTCCAAGTTAGGAGTAGTGCAAACCAGTGGTTAGAGAAAGAATCATCCCTGCAGAGACATTGAACGCCATTTGGCTTTGCATCCACAAAAAGGAAGTTTTCCCAGCTGGAGTCCTGCTGGCTTGAGCAGAGGCCCAGGACAGAGCAGGCTGCCAGCTCAGGGGAAGACTCCTCTCCTTCCCTCTGCTGCAGCTGCATGGATGGCAAATGCAGGTCCCAGGGGCATCCCGATCACAACAGAGCAGGAGAAACACGGGAGGGTGGATGCAGCCAGCATTCTAGAAGAGGCACTGAAGGGTTACCAGGTAGCAGCTCGGACAATAGCCAGGTTCATCGCTGAGAAATTCCTTTGTGAGGACAGACAGCTCCATGTCTAAGAGATAAAGTGCCTCCGCAGAGCAGCTGGAGGATGATGCTCAGTCACTCCTGCAGCAGACACTGCTGCCCCTTGAGCTGCTAGGAGAACACCCCAGGGGTGTCACCTAAATGCAGTAAGAACACTCTGCCCATGGCTGATCTTGCAAGGAACACAGTGCTGGCTGCTCAGAGGCTGCAGAGCTCTGAAGGAAGCAGTAAGAAATGCTTATTATATAAAAGAATTTGGCCTGTGTTGTTTCCGGTTTTCCCCTCCCCAAGCCCTACTCATGGCAGGGCTCCTCAGCTGGTAATCTGCACTGGTATCTTCCAGCAGAACAACATCTGGTCCTGGTCATCTACCAGCTCCCACTTCACAATCAGTTTAATCTGAAAGAGAGAGGAGCAGAGGAAGATAAGAACATTCAGGAAATCTTAAGGCAAGGGCATGGGGAAAAAAGTTATCACTTGTGTGGAACAAGGAGGTCCTGGGAGCTCTGCACAAAGAGGAGAGAGCTGGGGCATTGCCCTTGCATGCAGTGGGTGGGACATGCTCATGCACCGATTCCTGGAGTACCATCTGTGAATGGAGGGCTCAGCTGCACTACACAGGAGACCTCCACACACTGCACTTGGATTCCCACTCCCTGAGAAAGTAGAGTGGAAACACCCTGCAGCATCCCCAGCTGAACTGCACTCCAGAGTTGAGCACCCCCAGTCTGTGAGCATTCAGCTGCATGCAGCAGGCTCTGGTGGGAGGCACAGCACAGGAAGATACTGGAGCAGCTGAAGCTACTTCTCGGCAGCTGGAGCTAGGCTGCTTCCTTCGCTGGGTCTGTCCCAAAGTGGGAACTTGAAACTACAGTCACACAGCAGAAAAAACACCAGACTGCCTATGGAGTCCACTCTCTCACCAGAACAGAACAAGGTGTCTTCCCTTAAAGGCAGGTGGTGAGACTACCCCAGTATAGGCAGTAGCTGAGGAGCTGACCAGCGGCCTGCATACTTACACTGGGGTACTCGCTCTTCACAGGGAGTTTATTCAGGTAGCTGTAGGAATGGCCCTTCTGAATGGGGCACTGGATCCCGGACTTACATCCATCAGGCTCAGGAATAGGGAAGGGTACGTCCACGTGCAGCATCTCCCCGTATACCCTTGCTTTACTGCCCTGGCTCTCGATCTCTGCAAAACACGGAGAACACATGGATACCTCACACCCTGCCCTTCACATACCCCGGACGCCGCAAGAACACAACTAAGGGACATTATTCCTCTCACCCAGATCCCTCTCCAGCCGCCCATCTGCCCTCCCAGCAGTGGGACACATGGGGAATCACCTGCCCCTGCCCAATCCCGCTGGGGATGTGCTCCTTACTGCTGGCGAAGGTGACGTTGATGCTGTAGGATGTCCCCTTGTGGAGCAGGCAGGGCTGACTGGGGCAGGGGCTCACGTTCACCT